>CADEHL010000909.1:2463423-2540046 GCA_902827135.1 Harpagifer antarcticus
TTTATGTGTTGTCTGTTCATTTGGTTACTGTATTGGTTAGAATGTAGCTAATGGGCTAATGTTTGTATTCACTCCACGAAAGGTGTGTCAGAAGAGCTGCCATTGTGAAGAATAAATCACTACTCGGCGTCTCCACCGCAATCCGATCTACTGTGTCCTGTTTTCCGCCCCTCTGCATAACATCCCATCACCAATAATAAACACAACGCAGAGTCCCAGGGTGTTCAGAGAGGCTACGGGACATTTGGGTTACACTAGCATACTTTTACAAAAGTAACATTAACATGTTTAAATGCAGGGCTTTTGTAAGAGAGTATTTCGCATAGTGTAGCATGGTCTACTTGACTTATCTAACCGAAGTGATCGTTACGTTACTTTGCAAACTGTCAAACCCCCCCCCTCCCCCACACACATACACAAAAGGACACGGTAACATTGTGATTCACTTCAATTAATGATAACTACGGAGCTTGCTAACAGCAAGGCACAAGGCTACTTCACTCATTTAGCTAGTTAATGTAAGATACTATGCTGTCGAGCCCTCACTGCTTGTAAAATAAAGAGCACAAACTGACTACTTACCCGAGCGGCGAGCCCCACTTAAAGAGCCTGTGACAGCATCCCAACAACTGTTGTGCAATGAAATATTCGGCTACTAGTCATCTCGAACCGTCAGTTTAAAAAAGAAGTTGCGATACCGTTCCGATAAATATCAATAATTTCGATCATCGCGGGGAAATTCCTTCGACTCATTTTGAGGTTTTGGGGGAAGCCGGAAGTGACGTCAATGCGGGAACGCTTCACTGTGCGTTGTGTGTTGTTATGCGTAGAAATGGTGAATTACCGAGTTTAGGCACGTTAATAACGTTTTAATGAAGTTGACTACAGTATATTCATATTTGTCAGAGCTTTCAGGTCAATTCGGCGAACATAAACATAAATGATCGTGGTGAAGATGATGATTAAATTAGGATTCAAAATCAGTAGTGAGAGCTGCTGAATTTCCTCCCGTAGGATGTGATATAAAAACAAATCGATTATTTTTGTAGTTGTAAACTGAAGTGGATGAAACTACATTTATTAGTGCTTTCATGTCAATTCGGCGAACATATGATACATTAAATGATCGTGAGGATGATGATAAACAATCGTTTGTTTGGGCCGGTCTGCATTTCCTGATGAGAAAACAAACCGATGCTTTGTGTAGTTGTAGTACACCAACGTGGATTAAACGTGTGGTTTTTTACCACAATGTTGGGAAATTAATGGATAAAATGCACGGATTATTATTATTATTATTATTCCCACTCCGATCGGGACTCTCGGTCCACCGTTTCCCCGCAGCGAGGCTCCCCCCGTTGACAGTTTACGTGGGCTGGGTGCAGTGGCGGACTGGCCATCGGGACGAATCCCGATGGGCCGGTACCGAAGTGGGCCGGTCGGATAAATCACTATCACGTCCCCCATAGGTGGCGCGTGAGGCTCAGGTTTGGGAAGGCTTAATAACTTATTTTACCTGACGCTGCTCGCCTCCGGCGTCTATAGAAAAGAGATCAACTCAGTGTGCGGAGTTTAAATCTCTCAAGTCATATTACAGGATAAAGGAAATACAGTTTAAACTGCCGTATGCAGAGAAGACGCCGACGTGTCGCATTTATCATTCATATTATCCCATCAATCAGATCATCGATCATATAATATCATAATATATCATATATTTCCTTATCTGAGTGAGCTGAGCCGTATCTGGCCGTGCAACACTTACAGTGTCACATACTGTATGCAGAAGTATTATTTTAAGCAACACATTGTTGACGAAACACTCGAGTCAAATATAATTAAAGTCAGATCCACTCGTGTCTTAGACGTGAACGCGCTCTCAGCTGGTGAGAGAAACCCTGGCTTGATTTACCAAGTTGATAACCAGCGTCGTAGGACCACTGGCTACATGACCGTATGATCGCCCATATTGACGCACCTAATTCCTAAACTTCTAACAGATACAACATAAACCGATCCTTCAGCCTCATATGAGCTCTCAGACACGTTCAAAATTAAACTGTCATCGCTGTCTGAGCTTGCTGCTGTGTGCGCCATCGTGTTTACATGCAGATGCTGGGATCCTGAACGGTGCAGCTGGAGCGCTGTGCCCGCAATGACGTCACACGTAATTTGGCGGGACTTGAAGAATCCCCGAGAAGATCCAGAAAATGGTCAACATTGAAGGGCAGATTAATTAATCAAAATCAGTTCAGTAACAGTTTTCAAGGGGACAATATTTACTCAAATTGATGGGTTTGGATGATGGGGGAAACTCGTGTCACAGGCTCTTTAAGATCCATATTCAAAAATACAGATTCAAAATTGTACAAGTTGAATTGTTTGTTTTAACAGTTTGCAAGAGCGCAGGTACTTGCTTTCAAGCAGAATTGGGGCAAACAAACTTAGCGGGAGTGTTTACGTGTGCGGTGTAATGACGTACAACGTCCTCGACAACTTCTGTAGTCCTATTCAGCCACTTGTTAACAACCATCGTTTTTCAGACACGTAAACTCTTAAAAAATCATCAGTGGGGTCACTGCTGATTAGGGCTGCACGATATTGAAAAAAACTGACATTGCGTTTTTTTGTTCCCCTGCGATATATATTGCGTTTTTTTTAACCTGTTAAACCCCAAGGTCGCGGCGGGTACTTTACTGTTTTTTTCACGACACTGTATCTCAGGGGATCTTAATATTTAAGAACCTATTAATGTGTCATACCAGATTAACGGGAATAATCTCAGCTAACTGACGATACAAACCATTTTTACCAAAACAAAACACAAGTCTCATAAGAAGCATCTAAATGACCCCTGAGCAAAAAATGCTAAAGGACTTTGGCACAGAACTCAAGATAAAAGATACCCTTATTACTAGGGGTGTAACGGTATCCGTATTCGTCCCGTACCATCACGGTTCGGACGTCACGGTTCGGTGCATGCAGTCACACGGCGAATACGCCTTTTTTTACGAGTGGGAAAAAAGTCTGTTATTCAGGGCAGTATCCACTACACTATTTATAATCCAGCGGGCGGCATTGCGCCTAAAAACTGTTTGCCAGCCGCCCTTAAACAACAAATGAAGAACAAGAAGAAACAACAACAAAACGAACAAAATACCAGAAGAAGAAAAGTTAGTTTTGCGAGTTCAGATAACACACAGGAGCTAGAACCCACCTGCTTCTTTTAAATCAGCTGTGTGGGAACATTTCGGGTTCCCTGTGGACTACAATAAGATGAAGTGCGCGAGTGGTGGATCGGACGAGGACGGTGTGTCGGCGTTGTTCTACAGTGGTGCGGTATGCTAATGGTAACACACGCCAAACATGCTAAATCATATCAGAAGGCATCACCCAGATTTGCCAATCACCGGAGCCCGGCAAAAGACAACAGCAGTTCAACAGCTGATCCCCGCTGTTTTCAAGAAGCCAAGAGACATGAAAGCCGGAAGCTTTTGGCATATGTTTTTCAAAGACTTTGCGCTCTTGAAACAATTTCTTATTATTTATTTTGTAATATTTTCAAGACATTCTTTTTAGTTTTACAGCTTGATGAAACCTTTTTGTTTGACATCAGCCATTATAGATAATCTGGCCATCTGAGTGTGTGTGGTACTGTTTGTGGTTTGTTTTTATCTGTGTAATACAGTTAATTATTCAAAATGTTAGAGTTCCTTATTTTTATACTGAAACTTGCACTACTGTTAAAAAAATAAATAAAAAACAAACCTGGAATTATGCATTTGGGACTTTTTTTTGCTTTTTCTTGTTGTACCGAACCGTACCGAACCGTGACCCCCAAACCGAGGTACGAACCGAACCGTGACTTCTGTGAACCGTTACACCCCTACTTATTACTTATCGTAGCTACACATACAAGATTTCCGATTAAAGCTGAGGTTCCACAGATTATTTAGGTATAGTATCATCACTGAGTCATCCGAACTCGCGACAGGGGAAGCAAACACAGACATCATAACACATACCTTTACGGAGCTTCTAGGGAGATCGTCTCACCGTAGCTGTCAATCTGATCAAAATACGTGTTCAATGGCATTACAATGACAAAAAACGCAGCTGAATCGGTTAATCCATAGGTTTTTAACGTCTTTGTATAAAAAAATTATTTCATTTATAATCCATAATTCCATTTTTATGTAAAAATCGCAGAGCAAAAGTTAGCTGCTAATGGTAGCCACCAGAGTGGCTGCTGCTTCCGGTCTTGGCTATGCGGCAGTCTAGCACACACACATTACCAAATAAGGAGTGAGAGTGACGTGTAGCCAAAACCGGAAGCTGCATACATTCTGGTGGCTACCATTAGCAGCTAACTTTTGTGCTCCGATTTTTACATAAACATGGAATTATGGATTATAAACAATTGCTTCAAAGCCACAGATACATTATCTACCTATGGATCAACCGATTCAGCTGCGTTTTCTCTCGTTTTAACGCCATTGCACACGTCTTTTGATCAGATTGACAGCTACGGTGAGACGATCTCCCGTAAAAGCTCCGTAAAGGTACGTGTTGTGATGTCTGTGTTTGCTTCCCCTGTCGCGAGATCGGATCGCTTAGATACTATACTTAAATAATCTGTGGAGTCTCAGCTTTAATCGGATATATTGTATGTGCAGTTTCGATAAGTAATAAGGGTATCTTTATTTTGAATTCTGTGCTAAAGTGCGTTAGCATTTTAAAAAAAAATGAATAAAACCGCACGTCCCTGCGGTGTGAATATCGCGCATGCGCATATCGCGGTTATCGCCATGACGCGGTATATCGTTCAGCCCCACTGCTGATGTATTTAATGTCGTAGAACAAAACATGATCCGTCTCTTAAATGTGTGTCAACCACAGACCTTATTTCCAGATATTTTCCCAAATCCTATGGAGAAATCCCATTGACTCTGAGACGAGGGAACCGGTAGTGGTAAAATGCTAACTCACTTCCGGGTTTTAGGACTCGTCACTGCACCACTCTATGCCGCTCACAAAAACAACCATGGGGGACTGGGTCGGGTCGATCATCACTGGAAAGTGGAATGAATTACGCAGTATAAGCTCTTAGACTTATTCTGCAATGTAAAGAAGAAACCAAAAGTGATTTGATCAAGCTGATGATTTTAAGTGAATAACCTTTATTTTTTGTATGTATTTAAAATAAGGCGTTATTTAAATACTGATTGTTATTTGTATTGTAAGCAGTAAGAAGCTGTGGTACTCTGTCTCAGTGACAGGAACAAACTTTTTTTCTAAGAAAATTGGATTGGACAACAGGAATATATTGTTGCTTTTTTATTGTAAAAGATACATTTAAAAATCGTTTGGATCTGTGTTGATGATGTCATCATATTTATGTCATTTGAATATATTTCGAATCCTGTTGGCTTGATCCTTTGGAGTCATGATGATGTCATCAACACATTTAGAATGCTGTTTACTTTGATGCGTGGTATGAACTCACAATGATGTCACATTCCATGTTCCAAATGCCTACAGGAAGAAACCGTTTCTATCACATTTGGTTACATTCAGTGTAGGACAAAGGAATCCACTTTAAATCGACTCAATTTCGAGACCATTGAAGAACCTTTTATAGCAAAAATGTCTCAAACATTTCAGGTAGAGAAAGAAGACATCATCTCCAGCATGTCTGCAGACTATCGAGTATTGGACTTTATTGGAGAAGGAGGATTTGGCAAGGCACACAACAAGTCCACACCTAATTCCAACAATGGTGCTGCAGCCGCCATCACACCTACCGATCAGGGCGATGTCGGCAAAACGCGCACAGGATTAACAAAGAGGCGAAATGTTTTTCAGCGAATGAGAAAGAGAGTGGTTTCCTTTTTCAGATGTGTTAATGCCAGTAATGCAGACGCACGGCCAGATGGTTTCTGTCAAGATCCTCCTATTACATCTTTTAGGAAAAGCTCACAGAAAGAGCAACCCATGACTTCCATTGCTCACAATTCAAATCTAGGGAAATCCGAGGACCTGGGCTCCAGCTCTTTTGTAAAAGAAGTAGGTAGCTTGTCAAGCATCTGCACCCTGGACCATTCAGATGCATCGGATGTTGCAAACAATTCTGAAACATTTCAGGTAGAGAAAGAAGACATCATCTCCAGCAAGTCTGCAGAATATCGAGTATTGGACTTTATTGGAGAAGGAGGATTTGGCAAGGTTGCAAAATGTGTCAACCTAAAAACCTCAGAGATTATAGCCCTTAAGATTCACAAAGACAGTGAAGATCAAGTTGAAGAAGTGAGAATGCTAGAAAAAGTCAGGAAACTTGACCCAGAGAAGAACAACCTTATAAGATGTATTGACAATTTCTTTTTCGGAGACGTTTCTTGCCTCGCATTTGAGATTTTGGATCAGAGCCTTTTTGACTTTATGATAAACAGAAAGAAAGCATGTACACTTAATGAAATCCGTCCAATCACACAGCAGCTACTTGTAGCATTCAGAGCCCTGAAGAGCATTGGCGTCATTCATTCAGACCTTAAACATGACAACATCATGCTTGTGAACCACCGGAATCAGCCCTTTAGGATTAAATTGATCGACTTTGGTAAGGCCATCCCAACATCTGATGTAGAAATTGGAACAGAAAAGCAACCTCTAGCATACAGAGCTCCAGAGGTGTACTTGGGCCTCCCCATTTCTGAGGCCATAGACATGTGGTCACTGGGATGTATTATTGCAGAGATGTATATTTTTGCTCACCTCTTCGCTCACGGCTCAAAATACTGTATTATGAAAGTAATTTGCCATCTTATTGGCCAACCAGGAGACCACTTGCTAAATGCTGGAAAGTTCTCCTCCAAGTACTTCATTAGGGAACGGGAAAATAGTCCAGAGTGGAGATTTAAAACGCCAGAGGAATACAAGGAAGGAACCGGTGTCGAGTCTGACATTTCAAAGCGTGCTTTAGACCGGTATTCAAGTTTGGATAAAGTATTTGAGTATTACGTAGAGGAAAAGGGCAGAGTTGAGATGAAAGACAGGATGACCTTTGTACAACTGCTTAAACGGTTACTTAACCTGGATGCTAACTCACGAATCACACCCGAGCAAGCCCTGACTCACAGCTTTGTAACAATGGGTCACCTGGAGGAGGACCTGGACTGCTGCCCTTATGTAAAAGATGCTGGTTTGTGGATGACCATCTGCAGACTGGACCATTCTGAACCATCGGATGTTCCTGTCAATAATTACGAAACTGACTCGAGTGGTGGAGAGAAAGACATGGAAATCTCCTGTAATGCAGACGCACGGCCAGATGGTTTCTGTCAAGATCCTCCTATCACATCTTTTAGGGAAAGCTCACAGAAAGAGCAACCCATGACTTCCATTGCTCACAATTCATATCTAGAGAAGTCCGAGGACCTGGGCTGCAGCTCTTTTGTAAAAGAAGTAGGTAGCTTGTCAAGCATCTGCACCCTGGACCGTTCAGATGCATCAGATGTTGCAAACAATTCTGAAACATTTCAGGTAGAGAAAGAAGACATCTCCAGCATGTCTGCAGAATATCGAGTATTGGACTTTATTGGAAAAAGACGATTTGGCAAGGTTGCAAAATTTGTCCTGGAGGAGGACCTGGACTGCAGCCCTTATGTAACAGATGCTGGTTGGTGGATGACCATCTGCAGACTGGACCATTCTGAACCATCGGATGTTCCTGTCAATAATTACGAAACTGACTCGAGTGGTGGAGAGAAAGACATAGAAATCTCCTGTAATGCAGACGCACGGCCAGATGGTTTCTGTCAAGATCCTCCTATCACATCTTTTAGGGAAAGCTCACAGAAAGAGCAACCCATGACTTCCATTGCTCACAATTCAAATCTAGAGAAGTCCAATATTGACACAACACACAACGAGTCCACACCTAATTCCAACGATGGTGCTGCAGCCGCCATCACACCTACTGATCAGGGCGATGTCGACAAAACGCGCACAGGATTACCAAAGAGGCGAAATGTTTTTCAGCGAATGAGAAAGGGAGTGGTTTCCTTTTTCAGACGTTTTAAGAAATAATCCCCAGGCCATCCGATGCTTTCAAATAGGGGCCCAGACCCTAAACAGAAAGCCCCTTAATTCCCCCCTCACTGCACAGAGCTCTGTCTCGTGTTATTGGTACATACCCCCATGGCTGCTGCTGAAAAAAAATGCTGAAAAAAATAATAAATAAAAAGAAATTCCACTACTTTACATTACATTAATGAGTATCGAATCAAATATTATGTTTTAGAAAAATGTTTTTAAGGCAGACATATCAATCATCTCATGCATGCTGATTGCTACCAGCGCTTTTAAACCTGATAATCTGGTTTGTATTACAAAACTAAATGAAATAAGATGGAAAATATGAAAGAACAGAACATACAATATAAGGCCTTTTTAAAAGTATTGTTGAATTGGTTAATATTGATCTCTTTTATTAAATGTTCTTAAACAATCTTCCACAATGCACCTACCTTTTTGCAGTATATAATCTGTGTTACTACATTTCACCAGTAGACATCTCTTCAACTCTACTCTGAGCAGCTACACAGAGACACTGAAGGAAGAGGTGGGATAGTAATGAAGGGTGGACGTTGGAGGGGGTTTCTTTTTTTGTAAAACTGTAACACAACAGAGATTTTTTTTTTAAAAGAGCATACAGAAATGACCATATAGATAGTATGTTAACAAAGGGAACATTTCTATTTAAGTATTAAGCAGCAGTGACAGTATAAAAACAATGACAAACTCCTGCCACAGTTACAGTACATTAAGTGAACAGAGCTAGCTTTTGCTGTAACGTCGGGTACTTATGTATGGCAGCCTGTTTGCGCCACAGAAAATATCTAAAATAAATCCTGTAAGTCATAATTATAATTATGACGCCAAGTCCAAGTCCAATTGAAATCCATATTAAGGTCAGATTTGCTACCACTACAGGAGTTTGTTGTGAGTATCTTTCCGTACTATCTCACTTCGGACCACTGGAAGTCTGAAGTGATCTCTGAGGCGGACTGGCTCGCTGACTTCCTGTTTCCCCCAAGTAAATACAATTTGAATACACACCAAGGATTGTGATGAGTTTCTGATCTGGAAGTAGAACTATCTGCATACATTTTATTTAGAAATGTTCATTTTGAGAAGCCGATCACTGATACTAAATTATCAAAATATGCATTCCTGAGTAGATTAGAATTAACCAGTGTACACTAAGCATAAGGCTACATGAATAAAGATAAACTACCACTTAAACAGCAGAAGAGAAAAACATTAAGGTCGCAAACACAGGTGTACAAACAATATAAGCAGGGGTGCACATAACTGGTACGCAGGTACGCATGTGCAGCAATAATCTGAAATGCGTACCGTCACTTGTGTCACAAAGTGACGTTCGCGATACAGAGGGCTTCATCAAATAACTGAGTGGAGCCAGAAGTTGGAGTACCAAACACTGACTGCAGGTACTCATCTGAGTACCTCACTGAGAAAGTTATGTGCAGCCCTGAATATAAGCCCAATTGCAGCAGTGGCTCATGTAATTAAAAATACATAAGCATTTCAGGTAGAAATTAGCATTTTATATAGAAATTCACCAATATAAGAAATGAAACCTAAAAGAGATGTTAACACATGTATACCTCTGATGGCTGGCATAGTAGAACTAGTGAACAAAATAGTGACAAAAAATGTTAATACAATTTATATAGATTAAAAGGTAATATAATATTGATTACAATTATTCTATTAAAAAATCCACCAAACATTATCAACAGGAAAGCCCTCTGAAGGCATGTTATAGTTTGAAAAATGTTGAGGATGGGGTGCAATCAGGAGAGACTTCATTTTGTTTAAAGAAAATGTATTGACACATGTCATATGATAAATGTTAAGTCTTTGGCGATTAGACCCCGATCCTGAAATCGTATATCTAAGAGGGGAAATGCAGCCGTGAGCATATAGGGAACCCCCCGGGGTCTAGACACTGGTGATAATGCTGAAGATCTGGAGATGGGATGAAGAGGATGTGTGATGAGGTCTTTGGATTAGCTCTCCTGGTACTGGATATGATGAAAGGAGGTGGATGGGGGGGGGGGGGGGGGGGGGGGGGAGGCGGGCGGCAGCATGGACACCTGGAATCACAGCTGACTGCAGGAGAGAGGAGAACCATTTTAAAAATTGTAATAATTTCAGCAAGACATGAACATATACAGTGGGGCAAAAAAGTATTTAGTCAGCCACCAATTGTGCAAGTTCTCCCAATTAAAAAGATGAGAGAGGCCTGTAATTTTTATCCTAGGTATAGGCAAGGCAAGGCAAGGCAAGGCAAGGCAAGGCAAGGCAAGGCAAGCCAAGGCAAGGCAAGGCAAGGCAAGTTTATTTATATAGCGCTTTTCAACACAAGGCAATTCAAAGTGCTTTACAAAAAAAGAAAGACATTAAGAAAATGGCATTTAAAATCAGTCATTAAAAAGAAAAGCTAATAAAATAAACATTAAAAGAAGAAATACATGGATAAACATTAAAAGAAAAAATACATGGATAAAAGTTACAGTGCAGTCTAAGATATGAATAGTTCAATTAAAAGCAGCGACAAAAAGAAAAGTCTTCAGCCTGGATTTAAAAGTAGTCAGAGTTGCAGCGGACCTGCAGGTTTCTGGGAGTTTGTTCCAGATATTTGGAGCATAATAACTGAATGCTGCTTTACCATGTTTAGTTCTGACTCTGGGGACAGAAAGCTGACCAGTCCCTGAAGACCTGAGAGATCTCGATGGTTCATAATTTAGCAGTAGATCATAAATGTATTTTGGGCCTAAACCATTCAAAGCTTTATAAACCAGCAGCAGTATTTTGAAATCTATTCTTTGACACACAGGAAGCCAGTGTAAAGACTTCAGAACAGGAGTGATGTGATCCACTTTCTTAGTGTTAGTGAGGACTCGAGCAGCAGCGTTCTGAATCAGCTGCAGCTTCCTAATAGATTTTTTAGTAAGACCTGTGAAGACACCATTGCAGTAGTCGAGTCTACTGAAGATAAAAGCATGGACAAGTTTTTCCAAATCCTGCTGTGACATTAGTCTTTTAATCCTAGATATGTTCTTTAGGTGATAGTAGGCTGATTTAGTAACTGTTTTAATATGACTGTTGAAACTCAGGTCAGAGTCCATGACTACACCTAGATTTCTGGCTTTATCTGTGGTTTTGAACATTGCAGACTGAAGCTCAGCGCTAACTTTTATACGTTCTGCCTTGGCTCCAAAAACCATTACCTCAGTTTTATCTTTGTTTAATTGGAGAAGGTTCTGACACATCCCGTCATTGATTTGTTCAATGCACTTACTCTGTGTTTGAATTGGAGCATAGTCTCCTGGTGAAACTGTTACGTACATTTGTGTGTCATCTGCATAGCTATGGTAACTTATTTTGTTGTTTTTCATTATCTGAGCCAGTGGTAGCATGTAGATGTTAAAGAGAAGAGGCCCCAAGATGGAGCCTTGAGGAACCCCACATGTCATATTTGTCAACTCAGATGTGTATTTACCTATAGAAACAAAGTTGTTTCTGTCCTTTAAGTAGGATTCAAACCAATTTAGGGCTGTTTCCGAAAGTCCCACCCAGTTTTCCAGTCGGTCTAGTAATATGCTGTGGTCAACAGTGTCAAACGCAGCACTGAGATCTAATAATACTAACACTGAAGTTCTGCCACTGTCTGTGTTTAAGTGGATGTCATTAAAGACCTTTACAAGAGCAGTCTCAGTGCTGTGGTTTGGACGAAAGCCTGACTGGAACACATCGAAACAGTCATTTAAATGCAAAAAATTACTCAACTGTTGAAAAACAACTTTTTCAATGATTTTACCTAGAAATGGGAGGTTTGATATGGGCCTATAATTGTTCATTACTGTAGCATCTAGATTATTCTTTTTTAAGAGCGGTTTAATGACTGCAGTTTTCAGGGCCTGTGGAAAAATACCTGAGTGAAGAGATTTGTTTACTATATGAAGTAGATCTGAGGCCATGGTATACCTCAACTATGAGAGACAAAATGAGAAGAAAAAAAATCCAGAAAATCACATTGTCTGATTTTTAAAGAATTTATTTGCACATTATGGTGGAAAATAAGTATTTGGTCAATAACAAAAGTTCATCTCAATACTTTGTTATATACCCTTTGTTGGCAATGACAGAGGTCACATGTTTTCTGTAAGTCTTCACAAGGTTTTCACACACTGTTGCTGGTATTTTGGCCCATTCCTCCATGCAGATCTCCTCTAGAGCAGTGATGTTTTGGGGCTGTCGCTGGGCAACACAGACTTTCAACTCCCTCCAAAGATTTTCTATGGGGTTGAGATCTGGAGACTGGCTAGGCCACTCCAGGACCTTGAAATGCTTCTTACGAAGCCACTCCTTCGTTGCCCGGGTGGTGTGTTTGGGATCATTGTCATGCTGAAAGACCCAGCCACGTTTCATCTTCAATGCCCTTGCTGATGGAAGGAGGTTGTCACTCAAAATCTCACGATACATGGCCCCATTCATTCTTTCCTTTACACGGATCAGTCGTCCTGGTCCCTTTGCAGAAAAACAGCCCCAAAGCATGATGTTTCCACCCCCATGTTTCACAGTTCTATTTTGGTTTCATCGGACCATATGACATTCTCCCAATCCTCTTCTGGATCATCTAAATGCTCTCTAGCAAACTTCAGACGGGCCTGGACATGTACTGGCTTAAGCAGGGGGACACGTTTGGCACTGCAGGATTTGAGCCTTTGTTACTTTGGTCCCAGCTCTCTGCAGGTCATTGACTAGGTCCCCCCGTGTGGTTCTGGGATTTTTGCTCACCATCATCCTGATCATCTTGCGTGGAGCCCCAGATCGAGGGAGATTATCAGTGGTCTTGTATGTCTTCCATTTTCTAATAATTGCTTCCACAGTTGATTTCTTCACACCAAGCTGCTTACCTATTGCAGATTCAGTTTTCCCAGCCTGGTGCAGGTCTACCATTTTGTTTCTAGTGTCCTTTGACAGCTCTTTGGTCTTGGCCATAGTGAAGTTTGGAGTGTAACTGTTTGAGGTTGTGGACAGGTGTGTTTTATACTGATAACGAGTTCAAACAGGTGCTATTAATACAGTTAACCAGTGGAGGACAGAGGAGGCTCTTAAAGAAGAAGTTACAGGTCTGTGAGAGCCAGAAATCTTGTTTGTTTGTAGGTGACCAAATACTTATTTTACAGAGAAATGTACCAATTAATTCATTAAAAATCCTACAATGTGATTTCCTGGATTCTTTCCCCACATTCTGTCTCTCGTAGTTGAAGTGTACCTAGGATGGAAATTACAGGCCTCTCATCTTTTTAAGTGGGAGAACTTGCACAATTGGTGGCTGACTAAATACTTTTTTGCCCCACTGTATAACCACTATCATTCAATTCTGTAATTGCAGGTTTGTTAGCATGATATTTCAAACATAAATGGCCTGTCTTAGTTTAAAGCCCACCATATTTATATTTATTTATATATATATATATGGCCCACCATATATATATATATAAGTTGCGCATGCTCTATGGCCCATTCCCAAACCGCCCCCTACATCCTACCCCTACCCCTCCGTTTGCGCGTTCACGCGGAGGGTCCGCCATATTGAGGGCTGTTCCAAAGCAACGAGTGTGGAGGGGGAGTGGGCTATCAAGCCCTCAAACAGCGGGTCTGCAGCATGGATGTATAATAAGAACTGGATACAGCGTGGGAGGCGGGGCCTCATTCATTCCTATGAGAGTTGCTCAATGGCACATGATGACAAAATGGCCCAACTTTTGAGAGAGCGAAACGTCACAGATTACCCGACATGCCTGAGAAGTGCCCGTATGTGCACTCATAGAGCATGCGCAACTTTAACCACGCCGCCCAAAAGGCTCGTTCACATTAAGCACGTGAATTTGCATACACGTAACAGCACTGCGCGTTCATGACAGCATGGTACTGGATTTATATTAACGAGGCGGCAGCTAGCGGCTAGCTAGTAAATTATGCTAAGTTACACATCAATCGTTATGTACTTTTATATTACGCTGACATCAGGATCTAGTGATATCCAAGCAACAGAGCTTCATTTAGCATGATACTTGTGTGGGTTGTACATGAAACCACTTGGTAATATATAAAAATGTATATGTTGAAGCCTGTTATGATCAATTGTGAGTTAAAACTTTATCTAAAAAGTAAAGCTGATGATGGATTACTGTGGTGGAGTTAAAATAACAATAGCCTATTTCTTTTTGAAATGTGATGGAGTAAAAGGATAGTAACTGTGATTATTCATGTTAAGTAGCCCACAAGTAACTAAAACAATTGCAAGTGCAATAAGAAGCTACAGGAACGTTAATCTACGTCGGTAATATTAACTTTATTTAATACAACATTTACGGTACAAGATTTACATCATACAGCCCATGTAGTATAATATTTTACAAATGATGAATTACAGCAAACATGTGCAATATATCCATTATTACAGCTCTGTGGGCAGTAAGGCGATATGGTCCGTTGTTATTGTGCATCCATGGGTAAAGAGAAACTCATGTAGTACTGAACACGTAACATGAATGTGCCGGGCGGCGTGGTCCCGTGGGTTAGATGCGTGTTCATAATGCCGAGGGAAATAACTCTCAGAATAATGTTATTAGCACATTTTTACAACTTGAGGAACGAATGTTTTTAATAAGGGCTATACAAGTGTTCACACTGGGTAGTTTATTTAGTTTAAAAAAAATTATCCAACGAGTTACAGACCACTCTTTCCCAATGTAAGTCAATGGGAAAAAGTGTTTCCGGGCCCAGCAACCTAAAGGAAGTGTAGTACCGCCGTTTGACCAGCACGAATATTCTCATCAGAGTCCGGCGCACTTCCTGGGGGCTTGGTCTGCAGCGGTGCTGACTTGAGACCGGTC
The DNA here is from genome assembly GCA_902827135.1 of Harpagifer antarcticus. Classification (NCBI taxonomy): domain Eukaryota; kingdom Metazoa; phylum Chordata; class Actinopteri; order Perciformes; family Harpagiferidae; genus Harpagifer; species Harpagifer antarcticus. The sequence continues at coordinate 2,478,420 of CADEHL010000909.1, forward strand.
TCTACCTGACCGGAGTCACGCTGTGTGTGTCCGTCAGGAAACACACTGTTTACAAGTAGTTCCAGCAAACATCCACTGATAAACTGCGATGTTAACAACCTCATGATAACCTCATATGTTTTTTTAATTTAGGATCAAACCTGTGTTTAGTCTAGAAAAAGGTAAATGTGTGCATTTTATTATAAAGTTGTGTATATTTACAGACCGTTGCAAAAACTAAGAAGCTTATAAACATCAGGTTTAAAACTAAAAGAGCTTTGAAACACAATGAAAGATGTTTGGAGTTTTATTTGAGTTATTCATTTAAACTTTTTGTCTAAGAGATGCTGATTTGAAACCGTTGTTACGGCATTTCCTGTTTCTGCCGGAGAGAGGGGAGAGAAGGGAGAGAGGGGAGAGAGGGGAGGCCGTCCCAAAGCTTGCTGCTAAATTTTACTCCCTCCATCTGACAGGAGGGAGCCTCGTTGAGCTGCGAGTGTGGCTACAGACGGAGTTCACTCCATCACGGAGGGGTAGGGTCGAGGGAGTGGTTTGGGATTGGGCCTATGAGTGCACATACGGGTACTTCTCAGGCATGTCGGGTAATCTGTGACGTTTCGCTCTCTCAAAAGTTGGGCCATTTTGTCATCATGCGCCATTGAGCAACTCTCATAGGAATGAATGAGGCCCCGCCTCCCACGCTGTATCCAGTTCGAGCCGTTAAAGGCAGAGAGAGAAATTCAGTGAATACCAATACACGTAGTTTACAGAGATGCCTGTTTGAGAAACCAATGTGAGTTGCGTTTATCTTTACCCATGGATGCACAACAAGAACGGACCCATATGTATCGTCTTACTGCCATCCCACGGAGCTGTAATAATGGATATATTGCACATGTTTGCTGTAATTCATTATCATACTACATGGGCTGTATGATTAAATCTTGTACCGTAAATGTTGTATTAAATAAAGTTAATATTACTTATTATTATAAGTATATATACAGTGCAATCATTCTTTCATGCTAAATTAAGCTCTTGGATATCACTAGATCCTGTTACAGCGTAATATAAGTACATAACGATTGATGTGTACATTAGCATAATTACTAGCTAGCTGCTAACTGCCGCCTCGTTAATATGAAATCCATCATAATAACAAATCATTACCATGCTGTCATGAACGTGCGGTGCTGTTACGTGTACGCAAATTGACGTGCTTGATGTGAACGAGCATTTTGGTTAAAGTTGCGCATGCGCTATGAGCGCACATACGGTTACTTCTCAGGCATGCCGGGTAATCTGTGACGTTGAGGCCCCGCCTTCCACGCGGTACTATCCAGTTCTTATTATATTATATTCTTATTTTTCTTTTTTGTAAGGAACAAAAGGCAAATTGTGTTTTTCTGCAAGAAACTCATTCTGCAGAGGCAGATACTAAGTTCAGGAAAGTACAATGGGGAGACACAAAAAATGTCAGCCATGGAACATCACATTCGGCTGGAGTGATGATTTTATTTAACAGGTTACCTGGAAATATAATTGACCATAAGAGTGATACAAATGGTCATTGGCTAATGGTTGTGACTGATGTTAATGGGACTAATTACATACTGGTGTGTGTTTATGGATATAACAGAAAGAACACTTAAAAACAATAATTTTCTTTCAATCTTGTGCCAAAAATGAGAGGAATGGAAAGTACTTTATATGACTGATAAGATTATAATCGGAGGGGATTTTAATGTAGTTCCTGATGAGTGGTTAGATCGTCTTCCTTTAAGGGGACATTGTCATAATTTTAATGATTCTATTATTCACTTGGCCTCTAAACTTAATTTAACTGATGTTTGGAGAATAAATAATCCCTCAAAGTCACAATATACCTGGTTTAACTCTTCTAACAATGGTCAGTGTTCTAGGCTCGATTATTGGTGAATCTCTATTAGTTTAATTAATAATGTCTCAAAGTGTGACATTTCAGCATTACATTACATTACATTACATTTAGCTGACGCTTTTGTCCAAAGCGACTTACAATAAGTACATACGACCAGGAAGACACAGCCCAGAAGAAAAACAGAATCATATAAGTACAGCAGGTATCATAGAGCCAAACATTTCAAGTGCTACTCAGCTGGCTATAGATGAGCCAGTCCTATGTTAGTATCAGGGTTTCCGTTAGCCGGTAATTACCGGTTTTTAGCTGGTAAAATGTATTCAAAACCGGTAAATTCAAAACCTGCCGGTCAAAATGTCTGTTAATAATTAGGGATGCTCCGATAGATCGGCCGCCGGTCATTATCTGGAGCTGGATCTGATCGATATGGACATAAACGCGAGTGAAGTATAACCGGACGCGAGAGAGAGATCAGATCAGCTGCTGAGTCTGACCGAGACACGCAGCTCTGCATAATCACCTGAAGCCCCGCCCACTGTTTAGCGAGCTGCAGGAGCTGCATGATAAACTTACGGGCTGTCAGAAGAGAGAGGGGGAGGGAGAGAGGAAAAGAGAGGATCCGTTTCTCCCGTGTTATCATTCAAAGTTGATGTAAACTTTTGAATAATGTACGTTATCTACTACAAGTAGTTTGTTTGAATGTAATAATTATGTTGTTTGTTGTTTGTGGAATAATTTATTGAAAAATGAATCTGAATTTTTTTCGATCTGTTACGATTATAAACTGAAGCAATATAAAAATGAGCCCCGTGAACTGAGTTTTAAACATCAGCATATCTGCTCATAGTCCGGCAGAGTCCTGCATCGGGTCGGGTACCCGCAAAAAAGGTGATTCGCGGGTGGTATTTTTTCAAACGCTTTTTTCCGGGTTCGGTTCTGGGTAAAACAAAGATGATGCGGGTCGGGTCGCGGGTGTTGCATAGTAAATATATTACAATAATAATAATTTAGTTTAATGTTTAAATCCTCAGCGGAGAATACAGCATTTTCAATAACACTTCCTCAAGAGCGAAATCCAACGTCTGGGAGGCTTTTGGTTCCTAGATGGAGAAAAGAACCAACATCCCACGCTTTTTGAGACAAATATGCAACTGCGTGTGTTAATAATTGCACGTTTTCACTGCTCATATATATGCGGGTCCGGGTCGGTTGCGGATCCTGTGCCGATAGGTCGGGTCGGGTTGCGGAACTAATTGGCAATATGTGCGGGGGGCGGGTTCGGTATTGCACGTCGCGGGTGCGGGCGGGTCTTGAAAATCAGACCTGTGCAGGACGCTGTAGTCCGGTAATTACCTGCGAACGGAAACTCTGCTACACAACTCTCATTATTATTATTGAAATATGACCGGTAAGTTTCAAATTTGTCTGGTAAAATAAATCCTGCCCGGACATTTGACCGGCGAGAAAAAATCCTAGCGGAAACCCTGGTTAGTATATAAGTGCTTTGTCAGCTGGCTATAGATAAGCCAGTCCTATGTTAGTATATAAGTGCTTTGTTAGTAATTCTATCGCTCGAAGTGGAGTCGAAAGAGATGAGTTTTCAGTCTGCGCCGGAAGATGTGCAGGCTTTCTGCCGTCCTGATGTCAATGGGGAGCTCATTCCACCATCTTGGAGCCAGGATAGCAAACCCACGTGTTTTTGCTGATGGGAACTAGGGTCCACCTCGCAGCGAGGGTGCAGCGAGTCGTTTGGCTGATGCCGAGTGGAGTGCACGCGCTGGGGTGTACAGTTTAACCATGTCCTGGATGTAGGAAGGGCCAGATCCATTCGCAGCATGGTATGCAAGTACTAGTGTCTTGAAGTGGATTCTAGCAGTTACCGGGAGCCAGTGAAGGGAGCGAAGGAGCGGAGTGGTGTGGGAACATTTTGGAAGGTTGAAGACCAGACGAGCCGCTGCATTCTGTATGAGCTGCAGAGGTCGAATGGCACATGCAGGTAGACCAGCCAGGAGGGAGTTGCAATAGTCTAGGCGTGAGGTGACGAGAGCCTGGACCAGAACCTGGGTGGCTTTCTGGGTCAGCTGGGGACGAATCTTCCTGATGTTGTACAGCGTATATCTGCAGCAACGAGTTGTAGCAGCGATGTTTGCAGCGAAGGAGAGGTTGTTATCTAGGGTCACACCCAGATTCCTTGTCGTCTGAGTCGGGGAAACAACAGAGGTGCCGATGTTGATCGTCAGGTCAAGAGTGGGACAATCTTTTCCCGGAAGGAAAAGCAGTTCAGTCTTGTCAAGGTTGAGCTTGAGGTGATGAGCAGACATCCACTGAGAGATGTCAGCTAGACAAGCAGAGATGCGTGCGACGACCTGGGTCTCTGAGCGGGGAAAGGACAGAATTAATTGGGTGTCGTCAGCATAGCAGTGGTAAGAAAAACCATGCGGGCTAATGACCGATCCGAGCGAGTTTGTGTACAGAGAGAAAAGGAGGGGACCAAGAACAGAGCCCTGAGGGACCCCTGTAGTTAATTGACAAGGGTCAGACTCAGACCCTCTCCAAGTTACCCTGTAGGTACGGTCTTTGAGGTATGAGGCGAGGAGGGAGAGTGCAGAGCCTGAAACTCCAAGTTCTTGGAGAGTGCGAAGGAGGATCTGATGGTTCACCGTGTCGAATGCAGCTGACAGGTCCAACATGATGATGACAGAGGAGAGGGATGCAGCTTTAGCAGTGTGCAGTTCCTCAGTGACAGCAAGGAGGGCCGTTTCTGTGGAGTGACCTGCCTTAAAACCAGACTGGTGCGGATCCAGAAGGTTGTTCTGGTGGAGATAACAGGAGAGTTGTTTAAAGACAGCGCGTTCAAGTGTTTTAGACAGGAACGGGAGGAGAGACACAGGCCTGTAGTTTATAACATCGGACGGGTTGAGAGTGGGTTTTTTAAGGAGAGGGTTTACTCTTGCCTCCTTGAGACTGTTTGGAAAGTGACCAGAAGTTAGAGAGGTGTTGATGAAATGGGTGAGAAACGGTAGAATATCAGGAGCGATAGTCTGAAGGAGGTTTGAAGGGATGGGGTCCAGAGGACAGGTTGTAGGGCGGGCAGAGGTAATGAGGGTAAGAACCTCACTTGGAGAGAGAGGGGAAAAGGAGGTTAGTGAGTGGTTGAAAGGAGGGTCTGGTGACCCAGCGGTCAGTAAAGGTGAGTCAGAAAAAGAAGAGCGAATATCATCAACCTTTTTTTCGAAGTGGTTAACAAAGTCGCTTGACAGAAGTGAGGAGGAGGGAGGGGCTTTGGGAGGGTCCAAGAGGGTGGAGAAGATGGAAAATAGTTTTTTGGGATTGGAATAGGAAGATTGGATCTTATTTTGAAAGAAAGTGCTCTTTGCCTGAGAGATCGAGGCAGAGAAAGAGGAGAGGAGAGCCTGATAGGTTAGGAGGTCGTCACGGTGTCTGGATTTCCACCATTTCCGCTCTGCTGCCCGAAGGACGGTTCTATTAGCACGCAGTGCGTCATTTAGCCAGGAAGCAGGAGGGGACTGACGAGCCTGCCGAGATGTGAGAGGACAGAGAGAGTCCAGAGAAGATGAGAGAGTAGAGAGGAGAGTTTCTGCAGCAGAGTTTGGAGGCAGGAGTTGAAACGAATCAGAGGAAGGGAGGGCTGAGAGCACCGATGAGGCAAAGGTAGAGGGGGAGAGGGAACAAAGGTTACGGCGGACAGGTGCAGGCTGAGAAGAGATTAGTTTGTTATGTTTGGAAAGGGGTAGAGAGAATGAAAGGAAGAAGTGATCGGATGTGTGGAGCGGGTTAACAGAGAGGTTAGAAGTAGTGCAGTTCCTTGAGAATATGAGATCAAGGACATTGCCAGCTTTATGAGTTGGTGGGGATGGAGACAATGAGAAAGCGAAGGCGGTTAACAGAGATGTTAGTTCGTCTATCTTCCCTGTCTGGAGGTTGAAGTCTCCGAGAAGTACAGCCGGAGGGCCAGTTTCAGGGATGTGTGAGAGGAGATGATCTAATTCCTCCAAGAAGTCCCCCAAGGCACCTGGCGGACGGTAGAGAACAACAATGGTTAATTGTATAGGATCACCTCTGACTGATCACTGTGTCATCTCTTTGTCCTTTTTACTATGCAACTTCAGTCCCAATCTTAAACCTATATGGAAATTCAATAATAGTCTTTTGGAGAATGCAGATTTTTGTAAAAAGATCAAACAACTGATAAAAGAAACTCTGGCTTTGGATATGTCATCTCTCAGTAAATGGGAACGGTTTACATTTAGTGTGAGAAACAAAAACAACAAGAGATGACAAGTGAAATTAATCATTTATGCCTTAAAGCTGAGTTATCATTGGATGAGCAAATTAAACTGAACAATTTACAAACTCAATTAGACAATATGTATTTGGAAAAAGCTAAGGGAGCTTTTATTCGTTCGAGAGCCCGATGGATTGAGCAAGGAGAGAAAAACACTTCTTATTTCTTCAATCTTGAAAAGCAAAGACAAGTGAAAAAGAAAATCCAAAAACTGAGTGTTAATGATGTCACTATTGAAAATCAAGACCAGATAAACGAAGAAATTAGACTTTTTTATAGCAATTTATATAACTCAAAGTTTTCTAAAGAAAATTGTGATAACTTTTTTAGTAAAATTACAGAATTCAAAAAGACAATAGATGATCCTTTTAAACAGTATATGGACGATCGACTACAAATTGAAGAATTAGATAGTGCATTACTGCAAATGTCTGGTGGCAAATCACCAGGGCTGGATGGTAGAACCATAGAGTTTTACAAATATTTTTGGTCAGATGTGCGAAAAATGCTTTATAAGGCTTTCACAGATTGCATTTCAGCAGGAAACCTTTCGCCAACCATGAAACATGGCCTTATTACCTTAATTCCAAAACCAAATAAAAATAATCTTTTGTTGGATAATTGGAGACCTATTACCCTACTATGTAATGATTACAAACTGTTAGCACATGTTTATGCTAATAGGTTAAACTCAGGTCTGAATCAACTAGTAGATGAATGTCAATCAGCCTTTATTAAAGGCAGAAGTATTCATAACCATACCAGACTGATATTGGATATGCTCGATTACCAGGAGTTTATTGATACTGAAGGTCTCGTACTATTTCTGGATTTTTCTAAGGCTTTTGATACTGTTGAATATTCCTTTTTAATGGAAACTCTAACATTTCTGGGTTTTGGTGAACATTTCTGCAACATAATTAGGATGCTCTATTCGGACATCTATAGTTCTGTATCTTTGAACCCTGGAATGAGCCCTAGGTTTAAGGTTTTACGTGGTATTCGACAGGGTTGCCCAAAATTAAAGCTTTAGACTTTGAATCGATGATTGGAACAATTAAAATAAAATGGTTGAAAGCTTTTTTGTCCCAGCCAGAATCCATGTGGTTCCATATTCCAAAGGCCATTTTTAAACGTCTAAGAGGGTTTGATTTTCTTTTAAAATGTGATTTTGAGGTTAATAAGATTCCGACCAAATTGTCAAATTTTCATAAGCAGATACTTCATTATTGGAAAATGATATTTACCCACAATTTTTCTCCTCATGGATCTACTTTATGGAACAATAGAGTGATTATTATAAACAGAAAATCCTTGTTTAGGAGTGATTGGCATGAGAGGTGTATTTTGTTTGTTAGTGATTTACTAGATTGCAATGGTAAACTGCTAGATGTTTTGGCTTTTTCAACGAAATACAATATAACATGTACTGCTAAAGATTATAACAAAATCTGTAAAGCAATTCCTGTACAACTTATTGAAATGATTCATAATACTTTACTGTACTCATATGAGAACTGGGGTTGCGTAAGTAACCTATAGTTCTCATTCATAACACTCCATTCGATGTCTCACTATGGGATATTGAAACTCCCGTATTGCTAGACATGCTTATCTCGAAAATCACCAAAAACAACCAGAACTTAACAGGTAGAACTCTGTCTCAACACGGGACCCAGCACTGCGCGAGGCCACACTTGGAGCAGAGACATCTAGTCTGTAAAAGTGGACAAAAGTGAGCGGCGAGGACTAGCTCGCTGCTGCACAAATGTCTTGGATGGAAACACCCTTGAACAAAGCCCAGGATGTAGCCAGTCCACAAGTAAAATGAGCACGCAGGCCCGTTGGTGCCTGCAAACCCTGACTCGTATAAGCCAGAGCAATCGCTTCCACAATCCAGTGGGAGAACCGTTGCCTGGTAACGGGCTTGCCCTTCTGAGGGTTAGCCCAGGATACAAAGAGTCAGTGTTGTAGTCAAGTAACCAATTCATGAGTCCAAGTCACTTTCGAGTCCCCACTCTTCGAGTCCGAGTCCAAGTCCGAGTCACCTAGGGAGAGTCGTAGTCGAGTCCGAGTCCAAGTCCGAGTCACCCAAGGAGTGTCCGAGTCGAGTTCGAGTCATCATTACCTGTGTTCGAGTCCAAGTCCGAGTCACCCAAGGAGTGTTCGAGTCGAGTCCGAGTCATCATTACCTGTGTTCGAGTCCGAGTCCAAGTCCGAGTCACCCAAGGAGTGTTCGAGTCGAGTCCGAGTCACCATTGCCTGTGTTCGAGTCCAAGTCCGAGTCACCCAAGAAGAGTCCAAGTCAAGTCCGAGTCACAAGTCTTCATGTATTAATCTTAGTGGATATATGTGTTGAAATGTAGCTGTAGCTCCTCTACATTGCTTTTATCCTGTCATGGTATACTAATGTGTCTATTGAACTGCTGTGAAGCGAGTGTGGCTACAATTGTTGTATTAAAAAAGGTGCTATACAAATATAAAGCTTATTACTAATAATAATAATAATTATTATTATTATTATTATCATCATCAAGGTTGAGTCCAGTTCCAATATTGCCTCCAGTGCTCCGTTCTGGCATCTTGAAAGAGCTGCTTTACAAATGAAAATGGTATACATTAAACACAATGACACAATGTTACAATTGAACTTATTTAATGGTTTGAAAACCCACAGAAACTGAAAATACATTATTAAGAACAATAGAACATGAGAAAGCATGCAGGGCTTTCTACGCAACATAAGTAACATTTTCATTCAATTTCCAATTTGAATCTGGCTCGAATTACAAAGTCATAGAACCAATTCCTCTCTATGTTAGTGAAGTGATGGGGTTCCCTCTCCTACCATAATGTGGCCCTATTGGACAGACACCCAGGTGAACTTATGCATTTAGAATACTTAAAAAGCATCTTACAGGTGTACGGAAAACCACAAACAACACCAGCAGAGCCGAATGAGGCCAATTCCAATAGAGTGCCACAGTGACGCGTCCTAAAACCCGGAAGTAAACTTCTTCCGGTTCCTTCGTCAAAGAAGCAATGCATTTTCTCCATAGGATTTTGGAAAATAGCTCGAAATAAGGTCTGTGGTTGAGACACATTTAAGAGACAGATCACGTGGAGATGATCCAAAACGTGATCTGTCTCTTAAATGTGTGTCAACCACAGACCTTATTTCGAGCTATTTTCCAAAATCCTATGGAGAAATTGCATTGCTTCTTTGTCGAAGGAACCCATGCGCAGCTTACTTCCGGGTTTTAGGACGCGTCACTGTGCCACTCTAGTCTGGCAGGGAACTTTAGTCTGGCATAACAATATGTTTTTAGCTGCTAGTGTCAGGAGCAGATGAGCACCCACTCAGGCACACACACTTAAACATCCTTGTTGCATTTTAAAAGCATCAGATTTGACAACATCGAACAACTCAACCTTGCACGTGAGGCCTCATAAAAATGCCTCCATGACTGAATACCCTTTCAATGGGTGCACTGGAAGCAGGGATGGAGAATACCTGTGTGGCAACCTGATAGGAGACAAGGAACTGGGATTTATTTTGTTGCCAAAACTTGAAGCATGGGTCTGAGGCCTGGTTGTCGATCAAGTCGAGGTATGCAGTCAGCTGAGCCTGGACAGACCGACTGTGGGTGGAGGAGGGAGTCTTGCTGTAGAGGGAGAACATTCTCAGCTTCCTCTGAGGAGCTCCAGGAGGAGACACTGGAACATCACCTTGTTCTGGTCCTGCTGTTGAGATCATTTGCATCTCACCCTCTGCCTTGATACAATCTGAAATGAGAGGGTATACTTTTGTGAATAAATCTGCTACTGATCTTATTATTTTGTTTGTGATACCATTTATAGATGATGTTAATTTGTTTTACTTGAAGAGGCTAATGTGTAAAAATGGCCTTATAATTGGGTAATTCTTTTCATAAGGATTGAGTATTCTTATTTTGGCTACACACACCCCAATATCTACAAACAGATAAACCACTTCTAGACATTCATGTACACATATAACTATAATTAATAATGGCTAGTATAAGTTAGAGCCTGCATACATATATAACAAGTGAACATGTCTCACCAATGATCTGAGTCATTAGCTGATCTTTGTCATCACTGTCCAGCTGCACATCATGTTTTAGCCGCTGGAAACCAAACGATGGGTCCAACACAGATGCTATGAAGTAAGCAGTCGTGAAAGGAAATTTGGTGGGACCTCTTCCTTCAGCTGGCTCGCATCCTGGCATCTTCACTGCTTGGAAGATCTCTGTGAACCTTGTTTTCAAGGAGCTTTTTGTGCCTAGGGGAAGAAAGAATACACACTTTAGCTTCTTGTTGCCAAATAATTTCAAAAAATCTTTCTTATTGCTAAATAAATTGTATGGTTAAAATTAGGGCTACCCCAACTACTAATCCTCAACCATTGCAAACTAGTTGTGGCATGTTTATGATAATAATTTAAATACATTTTTGGACCATCCAAATATGGTTTGAGTTCAAGGATTGAGAAACAATGTTAAAAGTAACATTGTTATCAGTGTGTTATATAACAGTGAAATACAAAACCATAATCCTGAGCCTTAAAAAATTGAATGTTCAAGCACAAACCAAGCAAGCCACTAATGGTAAAAAGGGATATTTAATCGTTTATTTAGCAGGGACAATGCACATCAATGAACACTTAAAACAATAAAATGTGTCAAGTGTAAATATGTAATATGATTCTAAATGTGTTGCAATGAACGAATATTTTGTTAATTTATTTCAACACAGTCGGCAAAACATCACAACACAAAGCGAATATAATAAATATAATATCACAATGTCCAACAACCAATAAGTGAACGTTTAAATGATATCAATAAAGATTAAGCCCCAGAAAGCACATTAGGCGCATTCACACTGCGGTACTTTTCCCACAAAGGTTCATGCGAACTTAGTTCATGAGAACGCTTTTATCGCGTTCACACCGAAAAGAGCCGGTACTAAAATTAGTTCATGAGAACCTTTTTACCCCCTCGAAAGTCCCTGCTAGAGAGCAGGGACTTTCGAGCGGCTCTTTTGTGAGAAAAGAGCTATATTTCTGATTGGCTGGGCGGATTGCAAACCACGCCCCGTAAAACTCCCAAAAAGTTTTGTGAAGCCGCCATTTTATTATCCTCGCATTAGCATTAGCCCAGCGCAGAAACGCAGAGAGACTAACGTATGGCAACACAAAATAGCCCAGCAGCTTCTACTGAAGCCAGTCCCCAACTCCGGGGACTTCCGGCCGGGGACTGTGGGCGGCAGTATACGCCGTGAAGTTGTTTGTAGCCTGCCAGTAAGCCCTAAGCAGAAGAAGAAGAAGTGACGTCAGCGGCTTCATTTGCCTAATCCACCCCCAGGGACTTTTTCCGGTGTGAACGCGATCTGTACTTAGTTCATGCGAACTAAAGAGTTCACATGAACTAAATTCGCATGAACCTTTGTGGGAAAAGTACTGCGGTGTGAATGCACCTATTGCTACTTGATGACATTCTGCATGTTAAGTAGCCATGTGCTTTCATGTTATCGGCTGAATCTTTACTCATTGATTTGATCACATTACTCTGATGATAGTGTTCAATACAGCCTACCTATATATATATGAACTCCATCCTTAGAGTAATGTGTTATGGAGCCTCCGTGACGCAGATCATTTTCAGTCTCTAATTTTCACGTTCATTGTTGGCTAGGGCTAGGCTACTCATCATCTGCAGTATCACCAAGGACATGTATAGCTTTTTAACAGTATCTATCTAGACCAGGGGTCGGCAACCCCTGGCACGCGTGCCAGCCTTGGCACGCGGCACCGTAACCAGTGGCACACTAGGAATAAGTGGAATAAGTGTGCAAACATATATAAATTGTATTTTCGGATCCTGAACGCGGCCGCCGCCAGAGCGCGTCTCCCCGTTACCCGCAGCAGGAAGCCATGCACGCAACGCAGCCCCGCTCTCTTTAACTCCAGGTGACTTTCTGCCGCTTTCTTCCGTGGTGCAGATCGTTTCACCACGGAGGAAAGCACTTCACTAATTGCAGTAGCCTACCCATAAGGAGCTGTACAAATGCCGCAGTTTTTGCGTGGCTGTGTATTTAGTTGAAAGCCCAGTGGATCTGCTCATCTCTCATCGAAATAATATGCTACAAAGGGGCGCACTGGCCATCTGTGTGTTGAACTTTCCTGTCGGCTCCCAGACCGTAGTCGAGGAGGGCAGAAGCAACAAGCTTCAGGTTCAATAACCCACTTTAGCTTAAATGACTGGAGAGAGGCGAGCTCTTCTTGAGAGGCCGTTGCATTTATTTAGTTGTTCTTCTGTTTCACAAAATACATCACAGACCTCTGTTTTTCTGCTTCCTCGTTTCACTTCCAGAAACATACACACGCTCCCTCACTGTCGCTCTACCATCCACAAACACCTATACACAAGCCACACCCCTCTCTCTCTCTCTCTTAAAGGGACAACGATCTCATCTCACTCTGCGTGACCCTAATATCATAACATGTGTGCTCTGGAGAATCACAGAACGGACGATCGTCCTTATTATTATGCCGTTTAAACCAATTATTTAAATGTGTTTGTTAAATTCGACATCATGTAAGTTGCGCTGACAGTTCCACACACTGCTTCCCCGCAGCGAGGCTCCCCCGCCCTCCTGCTGATAGTTGACGAGCGTCAAGCTCCTCAACCCCGACCCCCCCGGATAATTCTCGATCGTTGGCACGCCGATAACAATTTTTTTTTTAAATGGCACTTCATATCAAAAAGGTTGCCGACCCCTGATCTAGACAATAAAACTGCACTTGGTCCCTAGGATGTGATATCAACCCCTACCTCCATCTAACCCGACATCTTAAAACCTTTGTGGAGTCAATTTAGTGGCTAACATTAACGTGGATTAGCAAGCTAACAATAGCATTTCTACTTACTTTTCTGGGTGCCGCCGTGAAAGGTGTCGATTGAAATTCGACGTTGTCCCAGTCTTCTCTTCTATCTTCTGTCCACATAATGTGCATTTTGCGCTGCTCTTTCCCAATATGGAAACGAAATCTTTAAAAGCATACAGCACGATGCGGGGTGTGTCTCTGGACATCTTTAGACTGGTATAGCAGCGGGGGGCGCGCCCAGTACGTGAACTCGCCTTGCAGGTGCACACGCCAGGACACAGAGGACATCAGACTCCAGAGAAAACTTGCTCGAGTCCGAGTCCAAGTCATCGTGCGTGAGAATTCACGAGTCCGAGTCATCCAAGGAGTGCCCGAGCCGAGTCCGAGTCCAAGTCCAAGTCATCGTGCGTGAGAATTCACGAGTCCGAGTCGCGTCAATCAGTGCGCGAGTCCGAGTTAAGTCACGAGTCCCGAAAATCAGCACTCGAGTCCGACTCGAGTCCGAGTCCAGGACTCGAGTACTCCATCTCTGCAAAGAGTTGGTCATTACAACGAAACTCTTTTGACCTGTCCATATAGATGCGTAAAGCACGAACTGGACACAGCAAATTCGGCCGCTGTTCCTCAGAGGAACACAGCGGCTGAGGAAATGCCACAATGTCAATGGGGGTACATGAGCCAACCACCTTAGGTATAAAGGCAGGGTTGGGCTTCAGCAACACTCTCGTTTGCCCCGGGGCAAACTGAGTACATGAAGGATGTACAGAGAGCGCATGAATGTCACTGACTCGCTTGGCAGATGCCAGAGCCAGTAACAGCACTGTCTTCAGTGACAGGTGTTTCATGTCAGCTTCTTCCAGGGGTTCAAATGGAGGTCGAGTGAGCCCATCTAAAACCACTGCCAAGTTCCATAAGGGCACCAGTGACCTGGAAACAGGGAGGAGCCTGCAAGCCCCTTTCATAAAACGGCAGACCAAAGGATGTTGGCTCGCCGTCTTTCCCTCAAAGCCCACATGGCATGCAGCAATAGCAGCCAGGTACACTTTGATCGTAGAGAATTAAGTCCTGTAGAAATGATAAAATCACCCCGACAGGACATTGAAAAGAGATGTGTCCTTTTTGAAGGCACCTCCTCAAACACCCTCCACTGGTGGAGGAAGCTCTTGCACTCTGAATAGTGTTTATCACCTTCTGAGGGAGCCCCACTGTATTCAGATTGTACCACTCACGGGCCAGGCCCATAGTGCCAAGCGCTCTGGGTGTGGGTGAAAGATCGCCCCCCCCCCCGCCTGAGACAGTATGTCCCTGCGTAGCGGGAGCTGCCACGGCTGCCCGCACAGCAGCTGATACATCTCCGCCAGCCAGTACATTGCAGGCCAGTGCGGAGCCATCAGGATAAGTGTGTGGCGTTGTTCTCTCACTCTGGCCAGAGTTGGGGGTGTCAGCGAGCGCGTCCACGCCTAACGGTGCGTTTAAATCGCGCATTGAAAAGAACAGCTGACATTGAGCATTTTCTTTTGATCTACCGCGGCTCGGCCGTAACGCACCCACAGCTGACTCACAATCATTGGATGTAGAGTCCAGTCTGCATATAGTGGTGCACCTCTGGACAGCAGATCCGCCCCGAAGTTCATCACTCCTGGTACGTGCGTCGCTCTCCGAGAGAGGAGACGTCCGCAGCTCCATAAGATCAGTTTGCGTGCCAGCATGTGTAACTGGAGAGAACGCAAACCCCCTTGGCGGTTTATATACGATATTGTGGTCATGTTGTCTGTCCTCACGAGGACATGATGTCCTCTGAGAAAAGGCAGAAAGCGTTTCAGGGTGAAGAACACCGCTAAAAGCTCCAGATAATTTATGTTCTGACCGTTGGAGGTCTCTGCTCCAGAGACCCCTCACAGGTCGACCTTCGTATATATATCCCCCCAGCCCGTCAGACATGCGTCTGTGGTGACCACCTTCCGCGATTCATAGTGACCATCACTCTCCGCACGCCATGACGCGCGGGGTCCAATCTGAGGGCAGCTACCCAGCGCTGAAACTCCCTCATGTGTAAGCGTCCCAGTCGTACCAGCAGAATGGCTGACGCCATGAGCCCCAGCAACCGCAGACATGATCTGTAGAGAACATATTTGCGTGGCTGAAAATAAGCGAGGCAAGCCCTGAAGGCTTTCACTCTCTCTGCTGACAAGCGGGCTGTAAAGGGCACCAAATTCAGGCGTAGGCCCAGGAAGAGTACAGTCTGGGCTGGAGACAACATGCTCTTTTCTGTGTTTATTACAAAACCCAGGTCGAGCAGGTGTTTTACGAGGACATTCGTCTGCGTAATAGCCAATCGTCCAGATAAGTTGCCAGGCGAATACCCTGTTGTCTTAACGCGGCTATCGCGGCTTCCGTACACCGTACACACACTCGCGGGCTGAGAGACAGACCGAAGGGAAGTACTCTGTACTCGTAACAGACACCCTGAAAGGCGAACCTCAGATATTTCTTGTGTGGGTAATATACTGGGATGTGGAAATACGCATCTTTCAGGTCGACTGATGTGAACCAGTCGTTTTGGCGCACGAGACGCAACAGAGATGTGTGAGTGAGCATTCTGAATTTGTATCTTTTGAGATATTTGTTCAGAGCTCTCAAATCTAGTATAGGCCGAATTCCTTTCCCTCCCCGTTTGGGAACGAGGAAATACTTGGAATAAAAGCCGCTCTGACTCTGTTCGGCGGGTAAAATCTCTTGCTCTAGAATATGGGCCGACTCTCCCCGGGCCTGTGAATACAGAATACCCGAGAAGTGAGGGAGGGTGACAGCGAATTGGAGCCTGTAGCCCCGTGTTACTGTCTTGAAAACCTAAGCAGAATCTGTGAGCATCCTCCACTTTTCGTTTCTCAAAGCGAGCGGAGATGTCACAGCTCTGTCGTCTGCCCTCAGTGTCTCTATTTGTTGTGTTATGGGGCCCTCTAGTGTCTGAACACGGTGGTACCCCAGGTTGACAACCCCGGCCGACACAGCGCATGCGCGTGGCGGTGGTGCCTTCACAATCCTGTCTATTGTCCGCCTTTTGAGAGAGGCCGTAGCCGCTCTCAAAAGAGGGGCAGACGACAGACTGTTTATTGTTTTTATTGTTTTTCTTTTCATTTTTATTGACTGCGCCCTTGGCTTCAAGCCTGGAAACTACAGTGTACTTAGTTCATGCGAACTAAAGAGTTCACATGAACTAAATTCGCATGAACCTTTGTGGGAAAAGTACTGCGGTGTGAATGCACCTATTGCTACTTGATGACATTCTGCATGTTAAGTAGCCATGTGCTTTCATGTTATCGGCTGAATCTTTACTCATTGATTTGATCACATTACTCTGATGATAGTGTTCAATACAGCCTACCTATATAGATATGAACTCCATCCTTAGAGTAATGTGTTATGGAGCCTCCGTGACGCAGATCATTTTCAGTCTCTAATTTTCACGTTCATTGTTGGCTAGGGCTAGGCTACTCATCATCTGCAGTATCACCAAGGACATGTATAGCTTTTTAACAGTATCTATCTAGACCAGGGGTCGGCAACCCCTGGCACGCGTGCCAGCCTTGGCACGCGGCACCGTAACCAGTGGCACACTAGGAATAAGTGGAATAAGTGTGCAAACATATATAAATTGTATTTTCGGATCCTGAGACTTGGGATGTGATATCAACCCCTACCTCCATCTAACCCGACATCTTAAAACCTTTGTGGAGTCAATTTAGTGGCTAACATTAACGTGGATTAGCAAGCTAACAATAGCATTTCTACTTACTTTTCTGGGTGCCGCCGTGAAAGGTGTCGATTGAAATTCGACGTTGTCCCAGTCTTCTCTTCTATCTTCTGTCCACATAATGTGCATTTTGCGCTGCTCTTTCCCAATATGGAAACGAAATCTTTAAAAGCATACAGCACGATGCGGGGTGTGTCTCTGGACATCTTTAGACTGGTATAGCAGCGGGGGCGCGCCCAGTACGTGAACTCGCCTTGCAGGTGCACACGCCAGGACACAGAGGACATCAGACTCCAGAGAAAACTTGCTCGAGTCCGAGTCCAAGTCATCGTGCGTGAGAATTCACGAGTCCGAGTCATCCAAGGAGTGCCCGAGCCGAGTCCGAGTCCAAGTCCAAGTCATCGTGCGTGAGAATTCACGAGTCCGAGTCGCGTCAATCAGTGCGCGAGTCCGAGTTAAGTCACGAGTCCCGAAAATCAGCACTCGAGTCCGACTCGAGTCCGAGTCCAGGACTCGAGTACTCCATCTCTGCAAAGAGTTGGTCATTACAACGAAACTCTTTTGACCTGTCCATATAGATGCGTAAAGCACGAACTGGACACAGCAAATTCGGCCGCTGTTCCTCAGAGGAACACAGCGGCTGAGGAAATGCCACAATGTCAATGGGGGTACATGAGCCAACCACCTTAGGTATAAAGGCAGGGTTGGGCTTCAGCAACACTCTCGTTTGCCCCGGGGCAAACTGAGTACATGAAGGATGTACAGAGAGCGCATGAATGTCACTGACTCGCTTGGCAGATGCCAGAGCCAGTAACAGCACTGTCTTCAGTGACAGGTGTTTCATGTCAGCTTCTTCCAGGGGTTCAAATGGAGGTCGAGTGAGCCCATCTAAAACCACTGCCAAGTTCCATAAGGGCACCAGTGACCTGGAAACAGGGAGGAGCCTGCAAGCCCCTTTCATAAAACGGCAGACCAAAGGATGTTGGCTCGCCGTCTTTCCCTCAAAGCCCACATGGCATGCAGCAATAGCAGCCAGGTACACTTTGATCGTAGAGAATTAAGTCCTGTAGAAATGATAAAATCACCCCGACAGGACATTGAAAAGAGATGTGTCCTTTTTGAAGGCACCTCCTCAAACACCCTCCACTGGTGGAGGAAGCTCTTGCACTCTGAATAGTGTTTATCACCTTCTGAGGGAGCCCCACTGTATTCAGATTGTACCACTCACGGGCCAGGCCCATAGTGCCAAGCGCTCTGGGTGTGGGTGAAAGATCGCCCCCCCCCCCCGCCTGAGACAGTATGTCCCTGCGTAGCGGGAGCTGCCACGGCTGCCCGCACAGCAGCTGATACATCTCCGCCAGCCAGTACATTGCAGGCCAGTGCGGAGCCATCAGGATAAGTGTGTGGCGTTGTTCTCTCACTCTGGCCAGAGTTGGGGGTGTCAGCGAGCGCGTCCACGCCTAACGGTGCGTTTAAATCGCGCATTGAAAAGAACAGCTGACATTGAGCATTTTCTTTTGATCTACCGCGGCTCGGCCGTAACGCACCCACAGCTGACTCACAATCATTGGATGTAGAGTCCAGTCTGCATATAGTGGTGCACCTCTGGACAGCAGATCCGCCCCGAAGTTCATCAATCCTGGTACGTGCGTCGCTCTCCGAGAGAGGAGACGTCCGCAGCTCCATAAGATCAGTTTGCGTGCCAGCATGTGTAACTGGAGAGAACGCAAACCCCCTTGGCGGTTTATATACGATATTGTGGTCATGTTGTCTGTCCTCACGAGGACATGATGTCCTCTGAGAAAAGGCAGAAAGCGTTTCAGGGTGAAGAACACCGCTAAAAGCTCCAGATAATTTATGTTCTGACCGTTGGAGGTCTCTGCTCCAGAGACCCCTCACAGGTCGACCTTCGTATATATATCCCCCCAGCCCGTCAGACATGCGTCTGTGGTGACCACCTTCCGCGATTCATAGTGACCATCACTCTCCGCACGCCATGACGCGCGGGGTCCAATCTGAGGGCAGCTACCCAGCGCTGAAACTCCCTCATGTGTAAGCGTCCCAGTCGTACCAGCAGAATGGCTGACGCCATGAGCCCCAGCAACCGCAGACATGATCTGTAGAGAACATATTTGCGTGGCTGAAAATAAGCGAGGCAAGCCCTGAAGGCTTTCACTCTCTCTGCTGACAAGCGGGCTGTAAAGGGCACCAAATTCAGGCGTAGGCCCAGGAAGAGTACAGTCTGGGCTGGAGACAACATGCTCTTTTCTGTGTTTATTACAAAACCCAGGTCGAGCAGGTGTTTTACGAGGACATTCGTCTGCGTAATAGCCAATCGTCCAGATAAGTTGCCAGGCGAATACCCTGTTGTCTTAACGCGGCTATCGCGGCTTCCGTACACCGTACACACACTCGCGGGCTGAGAGACAGACCGAAGGGAAGTACTCTGTACTCGTAACAGACACCCTGAAAGGCGAACCTCAGATATTTCTTGTGTGGGTAATATACTGGGATGTGGAAATACGCATCTTTCAGGTCGACTGATGTGAACCAGTCGTTTTGGCGCACGAGACGCAACAGAGATGTGTGAGTGAGCATTCTGAATTTGTATCTTTTGAGATATTTGTTCAGAGCTCTCAAATCTAGTATAGGCCGAATTCCTTTCCCTCCCCGTTTGGGAACGAGGAAATACTTGGAATAAAAGCCGCTCTGACTCTGTTCGGCGGGTAAAATCTCTTGCTCTAGAATATGGGCCGACTCTCCCCGGGCCTGTGAATACAGAATACCCGAGAAGTGAGGGAGGGTGACAGCGAATTGGAGCCTGTAGCCCCGTGTTACTGTCTTGAAAACCTAAGCAGAATCTGTGAGCATCCTCCACTTTTCGTTTCTCAAAGCGAGCGGAGATGTCACAGCTCTGTCGTCTGCCCTCAGTGTCTCTATTTGTTGTGTTATGGGGCCCTCTAGTGTCTGAACACGGTGGTACCCCAGGTTGACAACCCCGGCCGACACAGCGCATGCGCGTGGCGGTGGTGCCTTCACAATCCTGTCTATTGTCCGCCTTTTGAGAGAGGCCGTAGCCGCTCTCAAAAGAGGGGCAGACGACAGACTGTTTATTGTTTTTATTGTTTTTCTTTTCATTTTTATTGACTGCGCCCTTGGCTTCAAGCCTGGAAACTACAGTGGAAAATTATTTATTTTGAAACAACAATGATGACATGTGTTTGTGTGACTTAAACAGGCAGCGGAACTTGCTGTCTTTGATGTTAAGTCCATTTCCCTGATGGCGCGAAATTGAGGATGACGTTCTGGCATCACTCGAGGCGGCGGGAAGATGGGAGCATGGTGGCACCCCGAAAACACATGAGCATCCAACACTGGAACGTGCTCTGGAGCTGGGAAACAGGGAACTTCCAGCTCCTTCATCAAGGAGAAGAGAGGAGGCTGTCAGGCCGCCCGCTTCTTCTTCCTCGCCTGGTGGCTGAAAACCTGGGTCGGCTGCGCTTGAGCGGCAGCTGCCGGGACCAGAGATGTTCTTGGCCAGCTCCCTCTTGCCTCGTGCCTGGGCTGGGGACCCGGGACGGGCTGCGGTCTCTGCTGCTTCGGTATTTTGAACCGGGCAGGACGTGAGACAGCTTGGGTGAAGGCCTGCCGCGGGACCATTGGAGGTGGCGGCTGGACCCTTCGGGGGAGACAGAGCTGGAGAGCCTCGTCTCCCTTCCTTTTTGACTCGCACCTCAGTTGCATTGAAGCTAGAGCGGAGCCCAATATGCCCTCGGGAACAATAGGCATGTCCAGAACATCCTCTTTTTCCCGGGCTGGAAGGTTGGTCAGGTTGAGCCACCTGGCTCTCTCCTGTACCACCATCATTCCCAGCGCTTTGCCCGTGGCTTGGACTGCACAGCGCTGCACACGGAGGCAAATGTCCGTGATCGCTGCGATCTCGTCCCACACGGCAGGCTCAGGTCTGCTCGACATGTCCTCGCAAAGCTCCGCCTGGTAGGCGGTCAGCAGCGAGGAGACGTTGAGAGCCCTGGCGGACAAAGCTGCGGCTTTATAGGCCCGTTCGGTCATCGCTGACTGGAACCGGTCTGCCTTTGCCGGTAGCATGGGGTTCCTGCTTGGTGTCGAAGCCAGCCTCGGTTGGAGGTGGGCTGCCACCAGCGGTTCCATGGGCGGCATGCGGAGCAGGCCGAGCCTCTCCATACCGTCATAGTCCAGGGAGGAGGCACCCTGGATTGGGGCCTTGTTGCTGAAGGGACAGTCTCTCCACGAGACCGACACCTCATCCAGCATCTCCGGAAAGACTGGAAGCAGCTGCCTCTTCGTCCTCGCTGCTTGGGGCAAGTTCTTCCCCTCGTAGCGAGATCTGGAGGTCTCCTTGGCCACTTCAGGCCATGGGATGTCCAGCCTGGACGCAGCGCTTTGACACACGGCCTGCAAGTCCATGCTTAGGACGGGCGAAGCTGGTGTGCTCTCGCCCGGGGGAGCGGACATCGCTCCCGGCTTTGCAGCCTGAGCCGATGAAACGAAGATGTCATCCCCATCCGAGTCAGACAGGAGGAACTCAGAGGTATCCTCTTCATCCTCCATGTAGTCCAACTCCAGGACATCCTCCGCGGGTGGAACCATGGTGAGGTCCAATTGGTAGCCCCAGCTTGACAAAGCGCGGGGCTCCGCTCTCGCGGCTCTTGCCGCCACCGGGTCCCAGCCTGAAACGGCGTGGGGCTCCGGTTCAGCGGCTGTCGCTGTTGTTGAGCCCCAGTCTGACACAGCGCGGGGCTCAATCTCTGCGGCGGACGCCACCATGTCTTGATTGCCGGACGGCAAATCAGCGGACATGAGGGAGTCCTGTCCCGACAAGCTAGCTTGGCGTGCTAACCGTCGGCGGAGGTTCTTCATGGTGAAGCGGGTACAATGCCCGCACGAGCCGGGGTTATCGATAGCCTCCCGGGCGTGTTCCAGCCCGAGGCAGGACGAGCAGACCTGGTGTGAGTCTGTGCCTGAAATCTTAAACCCGCAGCAGCATAGCCGAGCCTCCGAGTCCCTGACTCCTCTGGTGTGAGGGAGAGAAGGGTCCATCTTCAATCGCCGGGGTGTCGGCGTGAAGTGGACATGCTAGTAACAGGTACGTTACTGAGAAAAAATCCAACCTTGCCGTTAGTCCGAAAGGAAAAAAGGTGACGGTGTAGATGTTATTCTTTAAAGAATATTAACTGGTGTGTTAATACCTTTCTTTCAGTGGCGGTCGGCCCATAGGGGCGCTAAGGGCGCCGCCCCACCTCTTCCCACATACAAAAAAATATATAAAAAAAATATTAAATTAAAAAATATATATTTTAAAAATATATTACATGTCACTTGTTAGATATATATATCTAACACATATAAATATATATATTTTATATTTTTATTTTTAATGAACAAGGTAAATATCATACAATTGGTATCAGTAAAATGTATAATCTACAACAAAATCTCGTTGTGAGTGTGTTGGGAGTGACTATGATGCATTGGTGGGAGCTTTAAAGAGGCGCTTTGGACTATGCTCTACAGCTAGCCTGCTCCGCTCTGAACTGTGTAGCCGCAAGCGTCGGCCTGGGGAGCCGCTGACGGAGCTCGCCAATGACATTGAGGGGCTGGTTCACCGCACCTATGCTCACATGCCTCCTGTTATCCAGAGTGAGTTAGCCCGGGACTACTTCCTCCAGGGCCTACTACCAACCGACCTGCGTACACAGACTTTGCTCGCCCACCCCAAGTCTCTACAGGAGGCTTTGGCCAGCCTGAGCGAATCATCAGGCTGGGCCGAACCTGGGTCGAGGACTGCTGGTATGCCCCAGTGACTATTGCGGGAACAGACTGTTTTGCGCTGGTCGACACAGGTTCTTCAGCAACCCTGCTGAAGCCTGAAACGGTGAGAAATAAAACAACTATTTGCCCCACCATAGTGCAATTACAGACAGTTACCGGGGAACGATCTCCGATGGTGGGAGAGACAATTGTGACAATGGGGGTAGGAAAGAATTCTGTTCGCTGCCCAGTGTGGGTTGCAAACCTGGAAGATTGCATCCTTGGGCTGGATGTTCTTGGGACATTAGACTGTGTCATTGATACAAAGAGGGGTACACTCACTTTTCCAGATGGTCGTTCAGATGTCTAGACGGCCACCCCAGACAGGCTGTCGTGTGACCCACACCATTATAACACAGACAACCGAGACAGTGCCCGACGCCGTTGCTTGTTGCGACCCCCAGATGACTGCACCTGCACAAACCCCCACCCTGCCGACCCTGGACCCTTACCTTCACCCAGTCATTGCTGCAGAACCTGTCGCAGATGAGAGAGTTTCGGCAGTGACAGACGTCTGGCAGAGAAACTCTGATGGACTAACTCCCAATGAGCAGAACCTGCTGCTGCAGCTCTTGCTGGAATTCAAAGACTGTTTTTCACTGTCTGAGGCCGATGTTGGCCGGACAGATCTCATCGAACACAACATCGACACTGGAGATGCACAGCCCATTAGAATGAGACCACGACGCCTTCCTCTGCCCCAGACAAGCTGAAGCAGATAAAGCACTGGGGGAGATGCAACGGGCTAGACTCATCGAACCCTCCAACAGCCCCTGGGCCGCTCCAGTAGTCATGGTTCCCAAGAAAAAGAAGGAGGACTTTCGGTTCTGTGTAGACTTCAGACCGCTCAATAAAGTGACCAAGAAGGACCTATACCACCCTTCCTCGCATCAATGAGGCACTCGATACAGTGGCAGGGTCTTCCTGGTTCTCCTCCCTGGACCTGCATAGCGGATATTGGCAGGTCCCCCTTGCCCCTGAGGCCAGACAGAAAACAGTCTTCATCACCAACGGGGGTTTATGGCAGTTTAAAATTCTCCCATTCGGCCTCTGTAATGCCCCTGCCACGTTTGAGAGGCTTATGGACCAGGTGCTGGCAGACAACCCCCGCCATGAGTGTGTTGTTTACCTGGACGACATCCTCGTCCATGGTAAATCCTTTGAATCAGCTCTCGGGGCCCTCAAACGTGTGCTGGTGAGAGTGGCTGGAGCAGGACTGAAATTGCAGTTTAGTATTTTTTAAATACCGTTACTATGTCAAACATGCTCAAAACTGTCTGACACACTCTCTTAAACATCTCTAACATTATATCTCATTTACACAAATTAACATCGATCATTTTTATCATGTACTGACCAAGCCCCCAGGAAGTGCGCCGGAGTCTGATGAGAATATTCGTTGTGGCCAAACGGCGGTACTACACTTCCCTTAGGTTGCTGGGCCCGGAAACACTTTTTCCCATTGATTTACATAAGGCGCATTCACACTGCGGTACTTTTCCCACAAAGGTTCATGCAAACTTAGTTCATGAGAACTCTTTTATCGCGTTCACACCAAAAAGAGCCGGTACTAAAATTAGTTCATGTGAACCTTTTTACCCCCTCGAAAGTCCCTGCTAGAGGGCAGGGACTTTCGAGCGGCTCTTTTGTGAGAAAAGAGCTATATTTCTGATTGGCTGGGCGGATTGCAAACCACGCCCCGTAATACTCCCAAAAAGTTTTGTGAAGCCGCCATTTTATTATCCTCGCATTAGCATTAGCATTAGCCCAGCGCAGAAACGCAGAGAGACTAACTTATGGCAACACAAAATAAAACATGGGAGCGGTGGAGAAGAGGAGGTGTCGGCGTTCTGGCGATTTACTCGGAAGGCTTCAGTAGAAGCTGCTGGGAGTCCCAGCAGCTTCTACTGAAGCCAGTCCCCAACTCCGGGGACTTCCGGCCGGGGACTGTGGGTGGCAGTATACGCCGTGAAGTTGTTTGTAGCCTGCCAGTAAACCCAAAGCAGAAGAAGAAGAAGTGACGTCTGCGGCTTCATTTGCCTAATCCACCCCCAGGGACTTTTTCCGGTGTGAACGCGATCTGTACTTAGTTCATGCGAACTAAAGAGTTCGCATGAACTAAGTTCGCATGAACCTTTGTGGGAAAAGTACTGCGGTGTGAATGTGCCTATTGGGAAAGAGTGCGTTGATCTGTTGGTAATGCCTCAGGGTTCCGGTGGGCATGTAATCAAATGCATAATGCTGCGCATACTTTGTGGCCTCACCCAGTTGCATAGCGATACTTATTGTTTAGGTGTCTTTTAATAAGCAGGTAGTCCTATCATTAGCTAGTACTAGCTGGATCTGATCGATATGGACATAAACGCGAGTGAAGTCTAATCTGACGGGAGAGAGAGAGATCAGCTGCTGCTGACGAGTCGACACGCAGCTCTGCATAATCACCTGCAGCGGTGAGCGGAACAAAACACACACTTCAGGTTAGAATATCACACGTAGCTATTTTAATTACCTCTCAAATACCTACACTAGTTATAGATATGTTTAGTTTTACTGTCGGGTCACTCATCATTACTGGATCCGCGAGCTGCATGATACTGGCATAATAGATTGCCCGTTCGGGCAACCAGCAGGTGAGGCTTCATCAGTGGCGGTTCTAGACCAATTTGACTGGGGGGGCCAGTTATTTTCTGAGGGGGGCACAATAAATGCAGGACAAAAAGAGAACTAGACAGTATGAAGTAATTGCGCATAAGAAAACAATGCAATACAGTTATTGGTATTTGTTTCAGTACACTTATTTATTTCAGATATATCTTATAGTTATTACTGTTAGCTTCAGCTTAAATTATAGTACAATTGTTGCACTAACACCATATTTATATACAAATAAAGGCAATGAACATCTCTACTTTACATCTACAATTACACGGATACAATAGTTTAAATCACCTTCAATTATCGTGGTAGTCTCTCGAAACGTAGGTTTCAATCAGCCTTTCTTGGATGCAACAGCCTCTGATGATCCGAGATGAAAAGTGTTTGTTTTTCGTGCGCTTCAGCCGGACAGTGAAAGTTAGTGCACCACTCTAATGGGTCCTGAGTGCACCGCTCTAATGGGTCCGACTAGAATGACGAATAATGTTAGTTCCGTCTATTCCGTCATTCAATAAATCGTGTAATAAATCATAAATCTTTCATTTTTCTCACTTTTTCTCGCACTGGCCCCCCCTAAAAAGCCTAGAACCGCCCCTGGGCTTCATTGCCCGAGCTAAATACTAGATGGCCCCGGGCCATCGAGCAGTCCTTAATGTCGAGCCCTGGTTATGTGTTTATATTGTTTATTGTTGAATTTCTCCTTGAGATACAGTAATTGACTGTGACAGACGGATAACTTAAATGGAGAAATGTGATATTTTTTGTAAAGTAGGCCTACAGCTATTTCAATGTAACTATGTGTACTTTGAATTTTGAATAAGAAGCAATCCAGACGATCAATCAGATCCTGTGTCTAATTCTTGCTGCTGTACTTTTCTGTTTTCTACAGATATCATTTATTGTTGCTGTGGTACCCAAGTTTTTGGGACCCGTAACACAAACAAACTCTGAACAACAAACACATCAAACATCAACATTATAACCAGTCCGTTACAGTATGTTTATCGGCAGTAACGTCACAACTGCTGTTGATCCTGCCTAAATGTTTGGGCTACCACATTGTTGCTTCTGATTGCTGCTTCTGGCCTGCTGCGGAGGCTCGCTCACCAGTTAAAGTGCTGCATTAAAGAGCCTGTGACAGCATCCCAACAACTGTTGTGCAATGAAATATTCGGCTACTAGTGATCTCGAACCGTCAGTTTAAAAAATAAGTTGCGATACCGTTCCGATAAATATCAATAATTTCGATCATCGCGGGGAAATTTCTTCGACTCATTTTGAGGTTTTGGGGGAAGCCGGAAGTGACGTCAATGCGGGAACGCTTCACTGTGCGTTGTGTGTTGTTATGCGTAGAAATGGTGAATTACTGAGTTTAGGCACGTTAATAACGTTGTAATGAAGTTGACTACAGTATATTCATATTTGTCAGTGCTTTCATGTCAATTCGGCGAACATAAACATAAATGATCGTGGTGAAGATGATGATTAAATTAGGATTAAAAATCAGTAGTGAGAGCTGCTGAATTTCCTCCTGTAGGATGTGATATAAAAACAAATCGATTATTTTTGTAGTTGTAAACTCAAGTGGATGAAACTACATTTATTAGTGCTGTCATGTCAATTCGGCGAACATATGATACATTAAATGATCGTGAGGATGATGATTAAAAATCGTTTGTTTGAGCCGGTTTGCATTTCCTGATGAGAAAACAAACCGATGCTTTGTGTAGTTGTAGTACACCAACGTGGATTAAACGTGTGGTTTTTTACCACAATGTGGGAAATTAATGGATAAAATGCACGGATTATTATTATTATTATTATTCCCACTCCGATCGGGACTCTCGGTCCACCGTTTCCCCGCAGCGAGGCTCCCCCCGTTGACAGTTTACGTGGGCTGGGTGCAGTGGCGGACTGGCCATCGGGACGAATCCCGATGGGCCGGTACCGAAGTGGGCCGGTCGGATAAATCACTATCACATCCCCCATAGGCGGCGCGTGAGGCTCAGGTTTGGGAAGGCTTCATAACTTGTTTTACCTGACGCTGCCCGCCTCCGGCGTCTATAGAAAAGAGATCAACTCAGTGTGCGGAGTTTAAATCTCTCAAGTCATATTACAGGATTAGGAAATACAGTTTAAACTGCCGTATGCAGAGAAGACGCCGACGTGTCGCACTTATCATTCATATTATCCCATCAATCAGATCATCGATCATATAATATCATAATATATCATATATTTCCTTATCTGAGTCAGCTGAGCCGTATCTGGCCGTGCAACACTTACAGTGTCACATACTGTATGCAGAAGTATTATTTTAAGCAACACATTGTTGACGAAACACTCGAGTCAAATATAATTAAAGTCAGATCCACTCGTGTTTTAGACGTGAACGCGCTCTCAGCTGGTGAGAGAAACCCTGGCTTGATTTACCGAGTTGATAACCAGCGTCGTAGGACCGCTTTATGAGATCTCGTTTGTTAGTTTGTTGTTGTTAGTTAGTTTGTTACTCAAACATATCCAGGGTATGTTGAACTGGCTTCGTAGTACAGGGCACAGGTGGCTAGCAGCGCTAATGTCAAAGACACAGACATCATACATTTTATTTGTATTTTACCAGGATGCAGTGACACAAACATTTGGGAAGGCTTAGCCTTCCCTAGCCTACAGCACCCGGCGCCCCTGACCTCTCCCACTCCCCCCGTTGACAATTTACTAGCGGTACCGAAGTGGGCCGGTCGAGAGTATGATCGCCCATATTGACGCACCTAATTCCTAAACTTCTAACAGATACAACATAAACCGATCCTTCAGCCTCATATGAGCTTTCAGACACGTTCAAAATTAAACTGTGATCGCTGTATGAGCTTGCTGCTGTGTGCGCCATCGTGTGTTTACATGCAGATGCTGGGATCCTGAACGGTGCAGCTGGAGCGCTGTGCCCGCAATGACGTCACACATAATTTGGCGGGACTTGAAGAATCCCCGAGAAGATCCAGAAAATGGTCAACATTGAAGGGCAGATTAATTAATCAAAGTACAAATATCCAAAATCAGTTCAGTAACAGTTTTCAAGGGGACAATATTTACTCAAATTGATGGGTTTGGATGATGGGGGAAACTCGTGTCACAGGCTTTTTAACTGCACGCCTTCCTGCTGCCTGCCTGCTTGGGCCGACACTCGAAGTGTGGAAGTCACTGAACTCTGGGGCTAACTCCCTCTATAACTTGTCCTTACTTTGGCCAACTTGATTTAAATTAGTTTGTTTATTTTATTCTAGTTAATTGTTTATTGTGTTTATCTGAACCTTTTCTCTTGTGATTTGTTTTATTCTTAAATGTTTACACAATTTATCATCTGCTTATGAGAACATATTTGATATTGTGTTTGTTTATTACTTTGATTTACGTATTTAGCCCCCATTAACTGCATTTCCCGCTTTGTTTCCCTACTTAGTTACTGAGAGCTGAAGGTGATGGTGCTGGTGTCCAAGGTGGTGGTTTTCCTCTCTTGTTTTGTGTGTGATGTGCTCCCCTCGGGCTCCTGATCAGCCTGTCGGTGTTCTTTTCCCCATAATGACCGCGTCGCTGCACATTATCCCTTACATATGATTATAGAGTCATTATTCATTTGTTTTAAAGCAGGAGGCGCAAACGCTTGCCTCGGGGAGGGAGAAAAAGAGCCACAGCGGAGAATAAACAGAAGGGCAACCATGGCAACCATGCAAGGAAAGTCTTCTTCGCTGCTTTTGTGGCAGACTACAGCGCCACTTACAGGCCTGGCATATGTACTACATCGTCTCCAGCGCTTTCTAGCAGCAATGGCCGGCGGTGGCCCAACCTCTCATTCCCCTGATAGGTGGAGAATTGACCAATAGCCGTAGCGTCACTTTACTGACTTCAGTAAAGTGTTCAAATCTGGATCAGTCTGTATCAGATCCATTGCAGACCCTTTTTTTTAGAGATTTGAGTATGGAGGAAAATAGAGAGGGTTGTGTTTTCTGACACTTGGTGAGTTCCCTGGAACGCAGGGGACACATATTCAGGTATAAAAGACGTACAAAAGTGCATTTAGCATGATAGGTCACCTTTAAGTAAGTAAAGACGATGCTTAAATCCTACTGTAACTTGTCTTAACCTGAAACACAATGCAATGTTTTCAAATCTGATTGCACTAAAAACACTGAAATGTATTTTCTAATCTTATTCCAGGATGGTGAAGTGGAAGTTAGCAATGAGGTGCTGAAGATTTTCATGACCATGAGTGCGGATGCAAGAATAGTGATGGAAGGAACAGAAGTCCTTCAAATCTCTGATGCGACAAGAGCCTGTGCCTGTGGGCTAATATACGCACTCAACCTGAACTTCCTAAAAGAGAAGAAGCAGGTTCATACCTTTATTTTAAACTTTGTATCTACTTGTATTTCCTATTTGAGATCATTTGTTATAAAAAGGTCATTGTGTAAAGAACATTTTAAAATAAACTGTTAAAAAGTGGAACTTATATTGTTTTTGTCTCAAATAAATGAGTTTCTAATACTCAAACAAATTAAGGTAACAATTTGCATGGACATTTTTCAGTAGTATGGACTTAAATAAATAAATTACAATAGCTTAAATTAAACAAAATGCAATTTAAGATTAAAATTAAATTGGTTCAATTTAATTTCGTTTTTAAAGGTGAAAGCAAATTATGTTTGTATATTGAACTAATTGAGTTAATCAGATTATAAATGGGTACTTGGATTAACTTCATAATCGA
The DNA here is from genome assembly GCA_902827135.1 of Harpagifer antarcticus. Taxonomy (NCBI): domain Eukaryota; kingdom Metazoa; phylum Chordata; class Actinopteri; order Perciformes; family Harpagiferidae; genus Harpagifer; species Harpagifer antarcticus. The sequence continues at coordinate 2,508,539 of CADEHL010000909.1, forward strand.
TTAATTTGGAAATACTTAAAAAGATCAACGCAAATTGTTACCTCAATTTATTTAAGTAGAGCCGGTGTATTTTTTGCAGGTTTATTTTTTATAATCCTAGGCTCATTAGTCATGTAGGCCTACCTGGAGAGAAGCTAAAATGAGTTTTCTTTTACATTTCAAGCCCCATCACATGCATCGTGTCACAAATGAGCTGAGAACCAAAATGCAACACACGGGAAACCAGGGATAGTCTGTAACCAGCTTTATTAAAGGAAATAGGCTGGTAGGAGACAAAGCGGGATATAGTAGGCAAAGGGCTGGTCGGGGACAGGCGAGGGTTCCAGGAGAAAGCAAGACGGGAGTCGCAGGTACAGACCGGGTCAGGGAGCAGGCGGAGGCAGGCTGGTCAGGTACAGACCGGGTCAGGGAGCAGGCGAGGCAGGCTGGTCAGGGACAGACAGGGTCGAAACCGGGAGAGCAATCTGAAGGGTAATGCGGGAAAGACTGGCAAGTTGCAAAGTACGATCTGGCACTGAGGTGAAAGCGAAGTGGGCCTAAATACTATAGAAAATAGGTGAGTGAGAAAGCAGACTGACACATCGTAACAAACACTATGCTTCTGATCCATCCATCCACCAATTAATAGCAAATGTTGTTCGCAAGTAACGAGTCTACGTTAAATGATAAAATAAAATGTTTTCATTTTATCATTTGTATTTTCTAAACATACCATCCAATGAGTGCACCCCCTGTCTGCCTTAACTACACAGGTCATCTGTATGCAGCTTCCACAGACAGTCCATTTTTACTGCAGCTATCTATAATTGCAAAGAAGACATAATTACCTTTTTACCAGGTTTGGCAGGCAGACAGACAAATACTTTGAATTTCATTTTTACTCGCACTTATTTGGGAGTTTTAAGATTATCTCATTAAAAAGAAGAAATGTTATTTTTTTATTCTACATTCCCAGGGAGGCAGGTTTTGACAATTTGAAAACACATTTGTTTTGCAATTTATAACGAAGTTCTCAGATTTGATCTATTTTTCTGCTAATATGTTTTCACAGATCATTCTGTGAAGAACTCCGATTTTCTCTCTCACTTGACTAAAGTAAATGTTTTCTAAACTAGCTTGATAAAATGAATAAAGACAGCTTGCACACATAAAGTGTAGCCCAGTTCCCTATTATGTCCTGCTTTGGTTGCTTTTCTCATGTAAACCAATTGAAAGGGTTAGTTCAGCTAAATTACAAAAATACATCCAGCTGCATTGGTATATCCATGTAGATTAGGTTTGATTTATAATCATCTATATGAAAAGACATACATATTTTAGTATTTTAGTTCCATTTTAGGTGTTTAGTTGTATTTTTCACACACTTTTGTGATACATTATTTGGAGGCAGTTCCTTGACAAACAAAGATTTAGTCGCTATTGTCCTTCTGCAGACACTACCTGAATGTAAGGCTCCACAGAGGTTAAACCCGCTTGGCTGTGTCTCGGTATGTTGATATGACTGGCCAGAGTATGTTCCATCCTCAATAAAATGGTTATTAAACCAAGTTGTAAGTTAAACGTAGACTCGTTACTTGTGAACATCAAGACAATTAAGACATAACATCTGAGACACAATGGCAGATAGAACCTTTCCTCCTGCAATCCCTTTTACTTTTCTATCTCCAACCTTTTGATTGAATAGCTACTTCTCTAATCCCCCATTTCCATTGCGTCTGTAATTGATCAGCTCTGTTGCACAAATTGCTTGTATCATCTCCAGTATTTTGTATCTATAGCCTCTCTCTGCCGCTTCAACAGGCCTCGTTTCCCTATGGGGACAATTGAGGTTTCATCTAATCACCTGATCTAATAACGCCGAGAAGTTTGAATCTTCTAAACAATCCCAGCAAATTGTTGCTTTAAGCCGAACGTCATCCACGTGGAACAAATATGTTGCTTGTGATGGAGTGGTTGAGATGTCTGTCATTTGGAAACTCTTCCCAGAGGAGCCGCTTTCCGCTTTCATTATGTTGATTTAGCTCCGCTCCTCGTGCCGGCTCTTTATTTCCCAACGCTGTGCTCACCAGGCAGGAAGCTGCGACACAAACAAAGGGGATGTGAGAAGTGGATAAATCAAATATATCAGAAACAATTACAGTCAGCAAAATGTCAGGCCGGGATTAGTCGACCCAATAACCTGGAAACTGATTCTGGTTCTGCTTGTTTAGTTGGAATGCTGACACAGCAACGATCTGTTATGTGTTACGCTACGCACAACATTCTTTATTATTCCGCTGGGTTATTTTGCACCTCGTCCACATCGCAGACACTCCGTTCAAACATCAAAACGTTCAGCTCGGTCAGACATCGATGGCTATTACTTTTATTATTCATAACTTTCATAATTCCAGAGATACATCCCATAATTCATCAAATCTTTTAGATGGAAGTCAATGGAGAAACTCTTCAGACTTGAAAAATCTTCATGCAACTTCAACTGCTAACTGCTCATTCATACTTTCACTCAGAAACCTCATTCCAACTTTAAAATGTTACACATCTTTCTGACATTCGTATTACACAACTTTTAAATCTGATTTTAAACTAGAGATATTAAACATTGTTCAGACCTTGGTAAAGAGGCCTTCTTCAGATTTTAGAGTGTGTGATGTCACAGCTAGAGTGGAGGACAGATTTCATATTTCTTTTAAACCTGCCATAATTCCCAAACCCTACATTCCTGAGACCTCATTCTTCATGAGAAACGTAGGAAAACATCTCGTAGCTTGAAAAATAAGAAATAATTAAACCGAGATAGAGCCTGATAAAAAGCTTTACGGATGATTCCATCTCAGGTTTTCTTTGTAGTTTTTGTTATCCTTTCTTTACGCAGTGCATGTTACTTCCTGGTTTCTGATTTGATCTACTGTACTTGACGTAGTTGACCATGCACACAGTTTTCCCATGGCAAGAGGAACTAAAACAACAGCACATATTAAATTTTGCTTAAGATTGGAGAGAATATGTTTATCATAAAAAGTGTGCAAAGTACTTCCATTTAAATGTAAAACCGAATTTGAACAGTTATATAATATGAATCTTAACCTATGTTTCTATTTTATGTGTAGTAGGTTGGTCTAATATATATTCTAATTTATCCTTTTTTTGTAGTGTGTATTCTATTAATAATCCTATTTCTTTCTACTTTCAACTTGAATATACTAACTCTTTATTCAAAAGTTATCTCTGATAATTCCAGCTATATACAGTACAAATGGATTCCACATTGTTACATTAACATTTGCAGTCTTCTATCACCTCAATAAGAAGGGGAAGCCTCCTCCATGCTTATACAGTACGCACAATTTCCCTTGATGTGAGTTTACTATCTCCTTAGCATGAATAATACATCAGCCCTGAGCTCCTCTCTCAGCATGGTCACACACACACACACACACACACACACACACACACACACACACACACACACACACACACACACACACACACACACACACACACACACAGGCCTGAGAACAGTGGAGACTATGTTAATAATAGCTACATGTGCATATGTGATCACAAGGCCGTAAACCCAAAAGTTTCTAGGGCAGAGGAACTTATGAAAATGCAAACTGTGAGGGTCTATTTTTTTAATACCTCGCCGTGGCAATTGGACATGTGGCGCAGCAATTAGCACCGGACGATTCATGGTGGGGACTACACCAGAGCTCAAATGGGCTACAATTAAAAGCAGATGCCACTGTAGTTAATGGGGTGTGTATCTGTGTGTGGTTGGGGGTTGTTGAGTTATATCGACAGAAAGATGGGGTGCCGGCTTACTATGGGAACCGATGCAAGTGGAACTACTTATGCAGTAATCTGGCAGAATCCCTACTGCCACAGATCAGAGGAGGAGGATACGATGCCAGACCCCAAGGGGCAAGAGGCTCACTGAGGAGCAGAGATATAAGAAAAGGGAGGGATGGAGGAGACTGGTGGTTAGTGTAGAAGAGATCTTAGCAAGCATGGGAAATGGGAGCCAGGTCGGTAGCATGGTAGGAAATCACCACATCTACGTGCTCTTCGTCAACTCCTTGCCAGTGTTGTGAGTCGTGGACAAAATAAAGCCCTTTTTTGACACTTCACCACTGTCTCAGTTTTAGTGCTTGCATAGCGGGTTCTCATCTCCAGTCACTTCTCGGGAAGCCCAACAACATCCTTGCAGAGGTGAGAGGGAAGAAGAGGGGTGAGATAAGGAGGTGTAAGAATAGGCTTACTGCTACATGGGAGAGGATGTAAAATAAGGTGGAAGTGGCAGAGGAAACCACTCTCCACTGGGAGGTGAGCTCGAAGTGGACGAGGTAAATGGAGAGTGAGCGGTGTGATGTGGAAGTATCAGTTTCAAGCTGCCTTAAAGTATTTCCATGTGAAAATAAATGTTAGTCGGAGCTTTTTGAAATGGTATGCCTGCTTGCAACAGCTGCTTGCTTTAGACCAACTTTCTGGGACACCTTAGTATTTTGTTATGCTTACTGCCCTGGAAATAATGCTAGCCTGCTTAGCAATTAGTATTAATGATCAATCAAATCAGCCTTAAGCCCTGAACCCCTGATGTCACCTGGTAAATGCTTTTGTGTTAGAGACTTTGAGTGCTTGAAATGGTAAATACAAATAAGACAGCAATTTGAAGTGACCTATCCTGTTACCTTGGGCCTATCAACTCGTGATATGTTGTAGATTGTGGGGTTACATTTTAGGTTTTTTATTGATTTTAATTACTCATTTTGGGCTATTGCCATACAAAATGAGATGTATCTGTCAAATAATCAATTTTGTCAAATAGCACCTTCAAACAAATGGTAGATGGTTTTAAAAACTGTGTAACATAATGTATGCATTCCTCTAACTTCACCAATTTAAATCCCTAATGATAATGTTTCTATGTATTTCCCATGTCATGCTGGGCTTCCCCTAACCCTTGTGTTTACCAAATGTATGAATTATGGGTATTTCCCTCAAAATTGTGTACAGTACTTATGGAAAATGTTGAATTTGTCTGCAATAGCAATGAACTATTTCACTGTAGAATGGCCCGAAGGCAATCCAAATGTGCCCACTCACATTCTCACAGACTTTTCCAGGACTCGCCTCCAAATCCGTGAGCCTGCTACGTTGGGATTGGGCAATGATATCAACACTGTCAAACAGACAGACGAAAAGATTTGTGATAATCTCGAGGGCAATAATGCATCATTCTGTTGTCGGCTATTTATTCCAGAGTTCATTCTGAATGCTTATTTATTATTGCATTACAGCTAGGGTCACACCTCGGGGTGACTGACAACGGACAGCCATGTTTACTGCTAAGTGCCATTAATGCTCCATTGAACTACATTATGCCCGAGCTATCATTCCGTCCCGCGTCTGACTCATAAAACACATTCTCAGAGGCTGCTGTACCCGACAACAGACGCTGTTCAAATGAATTAATGACATAAGGCTGGGAGATAAACCCAACCTTACAGTGATAAGTGAGTATGTGGGAACAGGATGCCAGGAGGTAGGGTAAAGAGAGGGAGGGAAAGGAAGGTTGGGAGAGTGCCGGTTACCGACCCGGAGGGCGGATGCCTCGTCGCGGGGAGGAAGGTAGAAAGAGCAATGAGTGAAAGAGAATAAATGTGAAGCTACAAGGAAGTCAAGAGAGATTACCGGTGAGGAATTTGAACGTGAAATGGGGTAAATCAGTGTGAGGAATTCAGACAGGGTGTCATTTGTAAGAGGTTTAAAGGTGTAAGGGTGAGAATGCAAAGGACACGATAAGGGCAAAGAGGGGAGATTCTGAACGCACAGTGTCATGACTGTGAGGCGTTTAAAGCATAATCACTGCTGCAGGAACATGAAACACTTCATTGTAAGGGCAATTGTGTCATGCACTTCCTGTGTTTCTCCTGGCAAACTAGCATCCGGCTAAAGCCCAGTCTCTTTTCCCCTTTTAATTGTGGATTAAAAGCTCCTGGCATCCTCCAAGTAGACTTTGTTCTCAGCTTTTTGGAATGACTTCTTTGCAGGCCTCTATGGTGGCCAACAGGGGCAAATGTGCTACAATGGCCCAGAACACTCACACTAGGAGACATATGCTGCACTTTCAAAACTTGCAAATATAAAAACACAAATGTGCCAAAACCATGCGAAATTAAGAAATATCTTCATCAACTTGACAACACATGTGCAGCATTTAGAAAACCATTCACCAACTTGACAAACCATGCGCAGTGTTTCCTAAAAGCGCTGGGAGCTCAAACAGAATGGAAACAGGGAAACTACAAAGTGATGGACACAGCTGGGACCAGAGCGCTTGTTGACATTGGAGGATTATAAAGTCATCCAACAATAACTGTCATGGCAACGCTCCTAAAATGTACAATGTATTGGCTTATTTGAACCAATGTGATCACATGATTCCCTCCTTCGCTAACCTATTTAATTTAATTACAAAACACTTACAATTATGAAAACAGACTACCCAACGTCAAGAAGCACTCTGGTCCCCAGCTGTGTGCATCACTTTTTAGTGTCCCCTGGTTTCTGTTGTGTTTTGAGCTTCTTGCAGGGTTTTTCGTTTATTCATATTGCTTTTAGTAAATCCTGGGCGTGTTTCGTTGGGTTGTTGTCAAGTTGGGCCCCTGTCAGCCACCGTACCTTCCAACTGATGAAAACTAATAAAGCGTTTGATGTGCACAGGTGAGTGTTTACAATCCCACCATCGTTTAAATTAGCAATAAACAACCAAATAATTTGTTTCTCTTTGATATTATATTTCAATCTTCATGAAGGTGGAAGGGATTTGTGTGCTCCATAGGTCAGGGAGCAGGAGAAGTAAATTAGGCGGGGAGAGAAAAAATGGGCTTTCTGCATGCTCTGGGTGCTATCCACAGAAAGGTTAATGGCTTTTTGAGATTGCAATGACATATTATTGTGAACACCTCGGAGCAAACAATTATTTGATTGTAATATTGCAGAATGTAGTTGTTGCCGCGTGTTTTTTAATGGAATATTAAATCTACAGGCATGTGTATGTGTGTGATAACGGCTCTTGAAGCTACACGGTGCACGTACATGTTTTATATTTGCATTTTTATATCAAATCAAGTTTTATTTATATAGCACATTTATAAACAATTGTTGGTGGAGCCAAAGTGCTGTACATATAATAAAAATAGCCTACAGTAGAGACACTTTACAGCTAATACAACAGCACAGATGCATGTGTCTGTAATAAGAAGATGAATCCACGAGGATATCAGCTACAATCCTGTGGAAGCCATCAGGGAGGCAGCATGGCGAGACCCAGGCAGGACCGCAGAGAGCAGGTTCAGCCACGACCCGAAGTCCACGACTTAATCCAGAACTCAGGATAGAGGATCCAGGACACAGGACTACAGCAAGAGGATCAGCCTCGACTCCGGATCCCGGCGTAGATATAGATACAAGACAAGAAGTGCGACAATGGGCCTCATGCAGGAAGCGAGAAACAAACAAACGTCATCTTTTTCTCTTTCATATACTCGATTTGTTTTAATTGTGTACTTATTGAATTTCACCTGTGGTTTTCTTATTTGTGCTTTGTACCCCCCAGCAGTGCACTCCGCTCTGCATCAGCCAAACGGCTCGCTGCACCCGCACTGCGAGGGGGACCCAAGTTCCCATCAGCAAAAAACCACGTGGGTTTGCTATCCTGGCTCCAAGATGGGAATGGAATGAGCTCCCCATTGACATCAGGACGGCAGAAAGCTTACACATCTTCCGGCGCAGACTGAAAACTCATCTCTTTCGACTCCACTTCGAGCCATAGAATTGGCTTATCTGAAGCCAGTTGAGTAGCACTTGAAATGTTTGGCTCTATTGAACCTGATGTACTTATATGATTCTGTTTTCTTCAAGGTTGTGTCTTCTTGGTCGAATGCACTTATTGTAAGTCGCTCTGGATAAAAACAGCTAAATGCAATGTGATGTGCTTCTCTGGACAGGAACATAACATGTCCCTGTCCAGAGAAGCAAGGGCATTCTTCAAGATCAGAAATACTCTTGTGTCCAGACATTGTTAGTCCAACACATACAATTTAAATTTGAACACATTCTATTCTATTATTTCAGGATCCTATTTTAGATGTTTCTGCAACTGACTCTCTAAACTAAACATTGTTTAATATGTTTATTAATTAACAGTAGCTTACCTCAATATCACCACTGCTGAAATTCTTCGTACAGCTGCTTTTTTTTTTGCTTTATTTCCCCTGTTTTTGTCAATCTTTCTGAGTATTTGCACACGGCACAAACAGCTACCTGTGTTAATAAAAAAAAAAAAAAGCAAATTCTCCTATTCCTCTATTGGACAAATTAGAGACAATATAAGAGAAATTATGTTGCGGCATGAAGCCCCAATTTGCACGTGTAAATCTTACTTTCCCTTCTTCTGTCCCAACTGTGCAAGTCTAAGCTGTTCGAAGGTGGAAAAGGAGACCCAGAGGGCAGGTGTCTGCAGGGACCCAGGACACCCGGGGGGGCCACATGAAAGAGCCTCTTGACTGGTCACTTGTGGGTAGAACTGCACCAATCATGCCCAGCCTGCTATAATGGGGGTTTGGGGGAATAAGATCATACATAAACACAACAGAGGAATTCTCCACAGACCTGCAGCTCCCCCTGGGGCTCCACGGTGACCTCGAACACAGCATACATCACGAGAAAGATGTGTGGTAGGGAGGGGAATGTGTATTTGTTCTGTGTTAAGGGAGAGTGAAAGGGACTGTGTGCTACATCATGATACATGGGTTTACAATGCAGTACATCAGTGACAAACCACAAGGAGTTCTGTGGAAAAGGGATGTGTGTGTCTTAGTGTGGCTCACCTGTCAGGTCTCCCTGGTGGGCCATTACCTCTGATGCTTGGCTCGGATCTATGAAGTGCAGGACATGAACATTACCCTTGTACATACACACACACAGAGGCCTTCTCACCTTGGCCTGATGGGATATCACTGGGGGAATGTTCATCCACCACCAAAGACAATTTGTCTTGATAGCCGTGATGGTAGGCCCAAAGCAGTCTCTCTTCCCGCTTCATCCATGTCCCTCAGGTAGCTGGATGTGTCCGAAGGTAAAAAGCACAGCGAGCTGACATGATGTGTTGGCTGATTGACGACAGGCTGGCTCCCCACATGAGTGGAGAGGCAGCAGCCTGTTCCCCTGCCTGCTGTTTATACAGGGAAGTGAATGAACGCTGGCGCACGGATGTTAAGCAGTAAATTTTCTCCACAATGAGATCTGCCTGAGAGCACATGGGCATTTGAGTAGTTCTGTGGGAGGCGTTCATTATAGTTCTGATTAAGTTAAAGCATGCAAACAAGCAAAGATGGAGCATATATGAATGTTTTCCTCCTACGAGCTGGGAATCCCTGGCAGGAAAATCAGCCCACAAACTATGGATACATGGTTTCTGCAGTGCGAGAGTGACGGAGGCAGATGTTTGGTTGTGTTATACGACCCAATAACAAACATGTGGCGCTGCTGCCTGCATCCAGAGGAGCAGGTGCTGCCCCCACACAGCCATTACCATCTGCAATAATGAGATCAGGGACTCAGATCACCCCTGAAGTCAAAATACAATAACTTCATGAACAAGATTTTAAAATAATAAGTACAAATCTTTTCCAAAAGGTACTTATTAATGACCGTGTGTCCTAATCAAATTGTATCATTTTTTATTTCCTGTGATATTTATCCCTCAGTGATTAACATGTTTAGCCTCATATAGGGATTAGCCAAGCAGAAATTGAGAATTAACGTCTCTGTGTTGAAGGAGGGTACATTATGATCGATGGAGGGATGCTTCAGGCTGTTGGGTGAATGGGAGAGGGGGGAAAGAAAGATGCAGGATGGAGGGATGAATAAGGAAAAAAATGGGCTAGTATCTCTTTAACTCCTTCTGACGTTCATGCTGATGCAGATCTGGCGTCTGGATGCGAGCGGATGAGAGGAGGAGAGGGATGCCCGAAAACATGAAACTCCTCCTACCACTAATTTCTCAATCTCTCTGAGGGAGAACATGAAGACAAACCGGACGACATTCTTTGTGGATTACATAGCTATTTCCACCATTGAGTGAAGCGTCACGGCTACAGAAACGGCAGGACACGCATTTTTGAGTTGAAAAGCGACCATATTGAGGTCAGAGGAAAGCGTTGCCAAGGCGACCAGCTTGCTAGGGAGGACACTGCGGTGCGCGTCATACTCCGAGAACGAGCGTGCGTGCTCGCGAGGGTGCGCACGTGCGCGCGAGACAGCTCTCCGAGGCGGTTACGGCGTCCACAAGCAGCAGCAGCAGCGGCAGCGGAGGCAGCATCTCTTCACACGAGACTACCGGAACATCCCGCAGTCTGTGCCCGCTGTTACCGAGACGAGCTGAAGCTAACCGAGGCTTTGAATTGGTGCTTGGCGGTGTCAAAGGTCTCCTTCAGGGGATTTATTGAGGATTTTACCGACGAAAAACGCAAAAAAAAAAAAACAGAGCCACCATTGGTCTGCACAGGTGACTCTTCCCGGCTGTCAAATCTCCCGAGAGCCTGCAGACACGAGTTGTTTGGGGGTTGTTTTCGGTCGTTAAAGGCCTATGTAAAAACAGACAATCACTCCTGAAACTGTCAGCCGAGAAATTAATGAAAATACTGCCGAGCTGGAGAAGACGGGGACTAAGCCGAGCCTGCAAGCTCGGACGGGGAATGATACTAAAGCCTGCCGTATGTGCTGTGTAATTCGGTAGAGCATCTTCATTTTTTGGTGCCCTGTCTCTACTCATGAAGTCCCACCTGCCTCCCCAGTTGGATTGATAAAGTGCCGGTCAAGGTGGTGGGAGGTTTTTTGTATTTATGTTTTCTGAAACGAGCACTTTTTTTTTGCTCGCTTGACATTTACCAACCGCTGGAGGAAGGTTTAGTGAAGAGGACAAGGAGAAGGAGACATCTGAGGACGAACACATCATCGGGAATCTGGCGTCCCAGCTGCAGCCCGTGGATCACAAATGAAACAGGTAGGCTGAGATTACACGGTCCACGCTGAATTCTGAGGCAGGATAATTCTCTGTGAAATCCTGTCTGCATACTTAAAAAACGCTGTTTTAAATTACACCTCCCTGTGTGCATTCAATTAGCATTTTAATTGTGTGTTTGGTGTGAAAGAGACTGTGCTCAAAGGGGTCTTTTTGACACCTATTGTGAACAAAATCTTTAGAAATCAGCACCAGAATATGGGCTAAATGGAGTATTCATCTTTAACTATCTGTTGCTTACATGGTCATTTTCTAAAATCACATTTCATATTTATTTTTGAGATATATGGTGTCAAACAGGCCCCTAAACAAATGCATTTTTTGGAGTTGTCCAAAAACATGTCTGCAATGAATGTATTTTTAGCCAATCTTTTGGATTATTGCAATAATGTTTTTGTATGGATGCTGTGTGTTGATGTCAAACCTGTTGTGAGTCCGTGCCTTAATGCACACGATCTGCTCCTTCATAACAATGAAGAGCATCCTCTGTTCCATTAATGAGAACTTGGAGTTGGAGCTCCTCTGGTGGAATGAGAGAGACAGAGGCTGCTATTCACTCAGTCTGAGCTCATTTCCCACCCTTGTAACTTGCAGAATATGTCGCCTATTAATCAAAGAGCATTGCCTGAGATTGCATCAATGCCGCATCCGTCATTGCTCACATGGTGATCATTGTGCACTGATTAAATTGTGCATTGTCTGGAATAATAGTGGAATGATTGAGTGAAAAGGGTGACTTTTTTTTTTGTTACCAGCAAGCAGGCCTGTTGTGCAGACAGAACTCACAAAGCTCTCCCTTCAACAGTCAAATCATCCTTCAACTTAATACATTCTTCACTCAATCCTTTTCACTCAGGGAAACGCCACGGCCATGAGAACATATTCCCTAAATGCTCTCTTCCACGCACACACACACCAGATGCACACACACAGCCTGAAGAATGAGGTGCATTTATAATGCTGTGGCGGGTGTGTGTGGGGCATTCGGATCGGCAGGGCCTGCTAGATGATAGAATTCAGCGGGGACAAGAAGACCTCTGTTCTTATCTGCAGCGACGAGAAGGGGAAGGCAGCTCCGCTCATCTTCCTCGGTTAAAGCATCTCGCCTGCCCTACATAGCAGATAGTTGCTTCTCTTGGGGAGAAAGCATTTGAATGGAGGCAGGGGGGGGGGGGATATGTGACTGTCGTTGTGCTAAATAGAGGAGTTGTTATTTATCTCGATGGCAGCTGGCTGGGAACTTTGAAGACCTGTGGAGATATTTAAGGAGGGATAAAGGTGGCAGGCTAATGCATTGTGCTGAGCGATAGTGTGTGAGAGAGAAATATGTACACACAGAATGGAGGGGGGGGGGGCATTGTAGGGCATTTCTGCAGCAGTGCAATATGGTGTGATTCATTTTTGGGTCAGTGGCTGATTTTCAAAAACAGAGAACAGGTGGCTTGTGCCCATTTTGTGCCCATTTTGCGTGTGTGTGAGCGCCCTTCATGCACACATTGGTTCATTTCTTTGACCGAGTCCCATGCAAACACCCCAGAAAAACATCCATCCTGGGCAAGGTGCAGCAAAGATGGAGGCAGATGGAGCTGAAGCCTGTTGGTAGATTGATGGACGGGTTGCTAAGCAGTCACCAATGCAGACTAGTGTTGTGACAGGGTGGGTTTTACATTTTTAATTTTTTTACACTTTAATAGTCCTTGTCTGTTTTTAACTGATAATGAAATCCCTCACTATTGTTCCCAATGGAGATACATCAGCGACACCATTGTGTTAGGATGTTTTCTGACTGTGGAGATGACGCCACTTGCTTCTAATTTTAGGTGAGAGGTGTCATCTGCGTAAGAAATATCTTCCGCATCATAGTGAAATGAAAATGTTTGTTTAGCACACTCCAAATGAATGAGTGAAAAGCCAAGGTTAGCTGACACACACGTTGTGGGAGGCGCTGTTGTTCGTATCTACCTTCTGTGACTAGCAGCAGAGGAAGTTAACTATGTGTGTCAGTCGATGCTTTGAAGGTGCTGAAATGTAAATCCAGTCCTGCTGGCATCATTTCATTCCCCCAACGGCAAGAATATGTTTTCCACCTCCCTGCTTACACGAATGTTCCAATGTGAGTGTTTATATCATTGATGGAATATTGCATAATTGTGGGATTTCTTTAGAAATGGTGTTCAATATTTTGCCAGTTTCTGTACCTGTTGAACATGAGAAACCTGTTTTCTCTGCTTCTCTAGTACAACATAAAGCTGATTAAATGGAATAGCTCAACAATGGATGCTCTTTTTATATAAAACAAGGCTTGCTAATTGACAACACGCTGTTCACAATGGGGAGTTTGCCTCTCCTTCTCCCTTGAGCCCCAGTCTCACCATGTAATCACCCATGTGTTTGAGTCATGTTTCGGCTCTCTTAAATACATTTTTCACTACCTCCCTCCTTTGCCAGTATGCTTTCGTAACACCATATATACTCTGCACGACTCCTTTATCGCCTTTATTCCTCGTATTAATCTGTCTCTCTTCCCTCTCTCCATGTGTGGCATACTCATTTGTTTGGTTCAAAGGGAGCCTAGCTGTGTCCTCTTTGAGGAGTGTGTGTGGTTGCTATGGCAGCATCTTTTTTGGAAGGGTAAGCCCGCAAAGATTTGACAACCTGAAGCTTTTGTTTTTTTTAAACTGGCCTGTACGTATGTGCGCTCTTGCATATGGACGTGTATATTAGGGTGTATATTACAACTTGCATCCCCTTATTGACTGCTGCACTGTTGAAAATAGCTGAAGGCTGCATTTTCCCCTTCACGTTGAAGCCCAGTAAACACAGTCTCTGGTGCTGACATCAAATCGTTACGGCCAAATATTTCATTCCATTTAAAATGAGGAATCTTACCATTAGCAAGTCTTATTTACTTCAGCTTTTACTGCTTGCAAAAAAAGCATCTGAAGTAGGAATAGGGACATACAAATGAAACTTTATTTATATAGCACTTTTCATACACACAGGTAACTCAAAGGGCTTCCAGTTCATTTGAACAATGTATGTTATATTATTGAGGATTGTTCTTTGGGGAAAGTTCTCCCATCTTTGCTCATCCTATCAACTCATCCCATCAGTGAGTCTGCTTTGTTGCCATTCTCTGAGAGTGCTGGTGTCCCACAGTCCCTGCACAGTGGCCCATCTCTCTCCTTTGTCTGAGCCTGTTGAATGAGGTCTTCTCTCTCTGGGGTGCAACATGAAGACGGGGGTTTGGAACCATTACTTGTCTGAGTTCCCCCTCTCTTTCGTCGTCTTCTTTTCCTCTATATTGCGGCATTTTATGCTTTTTTTTATTTATTTGAAGCCTTATTGTTCCTAGCTATTATATCTTCCCCTCACACACTTCTTCCTCTGTGTCCTCCGTTTGTCTTCAATCCCACATGTCGTCAGTCAACCCGAAGCGAACGGCGCTGCAGTGTCCCCCGTTGGCTCATTAGGGTTAGATCAAGGTCGAACACTCTCTGATACGTTTGATTGAAAAAAACTCAAGTTGGCTTCCTAAGTCTCCAGCCAACACCTTCACACTGCCACTCCTCCCGCCTCCCGCTAGAACCTGACTGACTACCGGCCAAGATCGATGAACATTTACTCCTTTTTTCTTCAAAGAGATAAAAGCCAAAGGAAGACAGAGAAGGTGAGAAACCACCCAGAAAAGCCAGATCCAAGCTGCTAGCTCCACTCTTTAGTTGGACAGTGCAGGAGGTTGGATACAGCTACAATAGAAAAAACCTGCAAGGATCAAAACCACTGTTGACTGATTTTTGAGCAAATAATACCATTCAACAGGACTTCGTGCCTCTGTGTCGCAGAATCTGCCCTGAATAGAAAGTGGGATACAGATTTGATGGAATCAACAGCAGTAGAGTCAGCAACAGCCAGGATTAAATACATCCTGCTTTCTAGCCAATCAGATTGACTGACATTCAGAATCCATGTTGCTCTGAGCAGTGCGGCTGATCCCTCTGGCAAACTGAGAGACTTCCCTGGATTTCTCCCTTGCGTCCATGGGAATGTTCACCTGTGTACGTCTCTGCAATCCCGTTCGTAGTCCAGGGAATTCATGCACACATCTCACTGCAACAATTTTGGAGATTAATGTGTTTTGCCCCCCCCCCTCTCCACCCCCTCCATGTCATTGATTACAGTCCATGTTGTCTCTATAACACACACACACACACACGCACGCACGCACGCACACACACACACACACACACAGCACTGCAGTGAATCTTTCTCTCGGTTACACTTCGCCATCGATGGGGACGCAGAGAGATTGAGTGAGTTATGGTATTGACAGCATCTCAAGGTCAGGAGTAGCCACATCCTCTGGAGTACTCCGTAGTAAACCCTCAGCATCGCAAACAAGCCGCAGGTCAACGGGTCCGGAGACGGGCAAGTATGCAGGAATAGTCCCGCGCTCCCACCCCAGACACATACAGATAGAGGAGAACAGGATGTGCTCCGAAAGTCAAGTGTTGTCACAGGAAAAGAACGGAACACACAGGAAGTGTTTAAGAAAAACAAGCCGTAAATGAGTTGACTGTCCAACTGGGAGAGAGATATGACACAACATTACAATACCACCATCTCTATTTTGCACTCTTACATCTGCTCCATTCTACCTCCTCCTCCCCTGCTGCTGCACACACATTAGTATGGGCTGAGACACCACCACACATATTAGTATGAGCTGTCAGCTGGAGCCCTAACAACTAGCTGGAGAAAGACCGGTGGAATTGTAATGCTTGGCAAAGGAAGAAGCGGCAGTAGTCGGCTGTGTTGGCCAACATGCTGAAGTGTTATCACCACGGCTGCACCGTATAATGATGAGGGTTGTTAAAAACAACACACATCTTTCCTCCTCTTTTGCTGATGTGTGCCGGTGCCTCTGTCAACGTAATGAGCCCTCCGTGGCGGAATAGCCAGTGGCTGTCCCGTAGTACGGACTTGGCCCTAATCCATTTGATGTACATCTGTGTACATAAGTTGCATTGGATTGCAGTGGTTGGGTTTTAGGGATGGCCAGAGCTGGAGGCTAATAGCAACACTTGAGGACGAAGTGATACTGCTGACGATCTCCCACGGGTTCTGCCTGGAGGAGTTTTGGATTAGCAGCAACATAGTCACTACCTCCTCGACTGCTATGAAATCTATTGCGAAGGAGTGGAAGTGTTGGTTGCATGCATGCCTGAAAAGCTGCAACTTCAATTTCACTCTAAGAATTGAGCCTCGACCTCTTCACCTCTAAATGAATGGAGCATTTCAAGTATTTCTGTACGCCGCCTCGCTCCAGTTGATGCATTGTTAGGCTGCTGGGCTTCAGCTGTCATGATGGCGTCCTTTAATGAAAGAATAAGCCTACGTAGTGAATTAGGATGTCTCTTCCTTGACAGGCTCTTCCTAGTTTCGTGCGGTGTTTGTGTGTATGTGCGGAGTGTGTGTGTTAGCGAAGGCGCGACAGTGATGAATGATCACCAGAATGGCAGCGTTACACTTTTGCGGCCGATGATGCCAAGCAGGCAATGATGGTCGCTGTTATTGTCACAATCAGCAAAGAAAACACTAACCCGCACGATGAACACACACACACACGCACACGCCACAGTGTATGGTTCTTTCATTTGTTTGAACTAAAGACACTTTCTCTTGGTTTTCTGTCATTATTTAAGGATGCGGCATGTGCATCCTTCATGGGAAACAATGTGTTTCGGTTGAATCATTCATCTGTGTCTCTTTACACTGTCTTTCAAGGCTAAAGCCATTCCTCTGGTGACAAATGGGAGCAGGCTTTATTCCAATCTGTGGGGATCACTCTCGGGACAAACACCCTGAATGAGCAGATTTCTGTGGACTTTACTTGTACAGGTAGCAGCTCACAGCACCGGGGACATAAATGTCAGTGTTCTGACTCGTACTGAGCTTTATTGAGTGCACTTATCTGCTACCCTCAGGCTACACTATCTTGGTGAAAATGACTCATCTTCCCTGTGCTGTGCCCTTCAGATGTCCCCTCTGAAAGTCTGGAATGTTCTGAAAGAGGGAAAGGGATTTTAGGTTCACAAGTTTTCAATTTTTTAGAGGCAAGAGGGATCACAATAAGAATATACAAGATTAGAAATACAAGTAATGGAGGCTTGGATTATAAAAGTGAAAGGGACAGGAATATATAGGTGGAACATATAGAGTAAAAAGCTTCCCATTACAGCAAGAAAGATAAGGCTTTGTCATCTTAATTAGCCAGGGTAAGGGAGCATAACCTTGATTGCATGCTAGCGCTAACAGCTAATGAGTGGTGAGATTGCTTTGCTAGGATGTGTTAACGTGTATTGATGGCGGAGCGTGGTCAGGTGGGGGTGTTTTCTGCAGAGATGAAGACCTGGGAAGAAAGCAACCGTCGCTCCCCTGGTGCTTACATGAAACAATCTCTTTCCGTTTGGGTTAAAACTCCAGAGACTTGGAAATAAGAAGGGGAATAGGAGAAGGGGGCGGCGATTTAGAAGGCGGCGAGTCAGCAGGATTTTCTGGCCCTGTTTCTCTCAGTGCCTCTTTTTCTCTCTCCGTTTGTGGGGAGTAAACACATTTCAAAGGATGAGCTCTATGCTTCTCACTGGAGAACGTGCTTCACATGCTTTAAGACAGAAGGGAAGTGTGTGTGTTGTGTAATGCGGCTCATGCGTTTGCTTGACACGTTCTTTCCCGCCTCCGAGAATCTTTTGACGAGTAAATATCGGAATTGATTTTCCAAAGGTCTATGGAAGACTGGCCCATGGATTGCGTTCTTGACATCTTATTTTGCACGACTTTGACAAATCTGAAGAGGTGGAGTAGTATCGATTCCAGTAGGTGAGCCAATAGCTCACCGTCATCACTAACATGGAGTAATTCCCATCAGAGAATTATTGGATGGTCCCAGTCAATTTCGTTAAGCACACGAGGGAATGTGACTCCCATTTTTATCTTCACATCCTGCCAAAATATGTTCACCTCACCCATTGTCACCCTTCTCCTAACATCCACCCTTTTGCCCTCCCATCCCTCCCTCTTTCTTTTCAGCCACTGACCACTCGGGCCAGCCTCTCCATTTTCTCCTCTCCACTTAATTAACCCATTGATCAGGTTGCTCATAAATTAGTCTTCGGAGAGGCCCTCATAGAGCACTCTTCCCCTCCTCTCTCACCCCTCACCCAGAGCCATTCATTCATTGGCCACACTGCTCCAAACAAGGTCCCCGGGTCTCAGTTGTGTCTTCATCTGCAGCCAAATGTATTTTTTCCGATGCCGCTGCTCATAGATTTACAGCAGAATGGCCAAAACTGGAGAGCGTGGAAAGTGGAATTAAGGCAAGTGGAGAGCAGGGAGTTGGAGGTCAGTGCTGCTCTCGTACAACCCCTCAATTCATTAGACTCGCATAGCTCAACCTTTTCATGGCACCCCCCTTGTGTCTGTAATGTTTTCGGCTTCCTTCCTTCCGTCTCCCTCCCTTGCTCCTCGTCTGACCCGTTGTCCAGTGAAGGGTGCTGGGGGCCTTGCTCTGAGATTTGGCCAATTAGCGGGATCTCTGAGATCATTATGGAGGGAGGTCATTATAACTGCCCCTTCACAACATCCTCTTGACCATTTCTTTCATTTCGGGCCTGACTCTTTTTCCTGTTTACATTGCTTAAATCCCCTTAATGAGTTCCGACCTATCTTCATTCTCCACCTCAACCTCATTGCTCTTCAAGCCCACTCATTCCCTTTTTATTACTATTCCATCATTACCTGTTTCTCCC
This sequence comes from Harpagifer antarcticus, assembly GCA_902827135.1. NCBI lineage: Eukaryota > Metazoa > Chordata > Actinopteri > Perciformes > Harpagiferidae > Harpagifer > Harpagifer antarcticus. Next base: position 2,527,436 of record CADEHL010000909.1, read on the forward strand.
TGACACTCCTGACTGTGCTACTCTCACCCTTACCCCCACTGTAATGTTTTATCCTTGCCCCATGTTGCGTCTCACCGTTTGCACCCCGTGTAGTTTTCATCCCTGCCTAACGGAGTGTTTAAGGGTGCTAAATGGATCCGAACCGGGAACATATGTTATCTACAGTCCAATTCGGGGTGGGTGGAAGGTTTGATTTAAAGGCTTGGCTCAGCGGGTCATGATTCATTCATATCCCCAGGTCTCCTGCTATAGGGCCACAGCCAGGGATTGAAATTGTAACTGAGCCAGAAGCGATGGGTTGTGGAAGTCCGTTAAATACAGAAGGTTTTTGCAAACTGCTGAGGGGAATGCATATGGAAGAGAAATATTTTCTGTTAACAGTGTAGTGAAAATAACTTTGTCACAATAAAACTCACATTGGGTAGCGCCTGTGTGGCACAGGGGAAATATACTTACTTATACTCACCACCTCTGAGTTGGGTTTGCTTCTAGGCTGCAGTGCTTCCAGCTACATTGGGTGCTTACTCAACACCTTTGGCCAAATGGAAGGGAAGTCGTTCGGGGTTCATTATCTCCACTACAGTAAAGGATCCACAAGTGCCTCTATGGACCCGTCTTTTAGTATCAACCTTGCGGTACATTACGCCCATTTCGATGTGTAGGACGAAGAAGTGACAAGGTTCTCATGTTCTTCAGTGGTTTTATTATTACCACATGACCATTTTGTTGTTTTTGATAGTCCTTGCAACCTTGGCAAGTGCTCATTTTGATATTTCTGAATGGATGGCTCCTACAATAGTAATACAAACTGGCAGGAGATAGTACAATCCCTTGTGGCCTTCTGCAAATAATAAAAAAAGCAAAGAGTGTGATCATTCAAAGGTACACTAATGCCTACAGGGCGAAGGAGAGCTGAGATTGCCCTGGGGGGGTGAATAGATTCCTTTCTGCTCATGTGGTCGCCTACTGTTGCTAAGGCTTGAGGGAAAAATATGTTATTGCCATGTATGACTTCAGAGATCGCCCTAATGGGCTCTGCCAAGGGAGTTTCTATCCATATTTCCATTTTCCAGTTTTGTATGTGCAACGGGAAAACAACTGTTTTTCTTATCATTGTGGTTTTTTATACATTTTATTAATATTTTTACTTTTGACATGCGATTGATAGCCTGAAGTGTTGTAGAGCTGAGTCCTCATTGCTGTGTGACCACGTTTCGACTGCTGACTTCTGTATGCCTAAATGGCTCTCTTGGTTCAGCCTGTCATGCTCTACATGGAAGGACACACACATGGAGGTTCACTAGCCCCAGGCACATTTCACTATAGCTGTCACGCGGCATACGAGCAAATATGTTTCAGGGAATAATCCGATCTGCCAAGTGCCCTCTCTAACACACAAGTCTTCTCTGTATAACAGTTATATAGCTATTACATTTACTCTTGTCAGAGCCAGGCTTCAAGGTCAGTCATGACGGACAGGGATTTAGAGTCGGAGCTGAGCGGAGAACAAGTTAAACATTTTGGTTTTACGCATTAGAGCAAAAAAGATTCCCAGGTATTCTACAAGTCAAGGTCAGAGATAACACTATCACATTTGGCTGGGTGGGGATATAAAAAACCATCACAACTTCATCTCCGGAGTGACAGAGCCTACAGAGATTAGCATACCTGTGAGCCCTCAGTCAGCATATTTATGCATAATGTTATACTGTACAACAAAATCCTTTGTTCATTGTATTATTTACCACGGCACGGACAATAAGCTCCATCCCATTTACATCCAGCCTTTTCATCACCTGTGTAATCTCGATGGAAATACAATATTGTATATTTTCACCAATCCATATCTCTGCCGACTTATGGATGCAGATTTGAACCCCCATAAAAGTTAAGGATATACTTTCATACTCTAACACAGTTTGTCAATGTATGAAATCCATCCCGAAAGCATGGCAGTGTGTTCTTTAGTTTAACACTTCAATTCAGCATGCAAACGTGGCAGTGTGTGTTGGTAGTAGGGATAGGTAGAATTTATGAATTTGAAAGCATTTAAGCAATTCATAAAAATTCAAACTGTATATTCAACTCTCCTCTTGACCTATACAAAAATTCCCTGGATTTAAAGAATGATCTTGAATAGTTCCCTGCGATTATAGAATAGTATTTTTGAAATGCGTAGTTTGCACATGTTTCCACATGTTGGAGTTATTGGTTTATTATACCTTCACATTGCCAGAAGATTCATAAAGAGCTTATCTCCAAGAAGGCCTTGTTAACTTGTAAGCTATGGAGAACCTTGTGCAGAGCCTTCATGATGCCTGTTCCCTTAAAACCATCCCCTTCCATCGACTGTACCCTAATCCCACCATTATCCTCAACCTGAAAGCAGCAAGGTGGTGGTACATGATGACTTGCAGTCAGTCATCATCATACATCTCCATTCAGCTGGCACCAGCCTCCATACCCCAGCTGTAAGTACCCAGCATCAGACTTGGGGGAAGGGCTTTTTTTTTATTGCATTCTCATATCACATATTTGTGAAAATCCATACTCAAAGCGTTTGAGGCCATATTGATGAAGAAGCATTGGATATGTGTTGTTTTATCTCGTGGTATCCAAGCATTTTATTGCTTAAGAGTCAAATTCATTGCTTTTCAGCCCAAATTGAAGTTCAGGTAGATTAAGACTCCGCTGCTGGCAGTGTTCCTCGTGTTGAGGAGTGACACACTAAATCCGAACCAACACGCATTCTATCATGTTATCTCGGACTGATGCATGATGGATACAGACCCTGGCAGAAAGCAGGAGTCATCCTTCACTCGGCTGCCTGTGTGTGTGATGGAGTAGGTGCGCGTCGCAGGACTATTGTCGGCTCTTTGCGTCACATTATGGAAGACAACCGGAGCACCATCCGCATATAAAGAGCTTCTCCACATTGAGAAGCACAGGAAAGCATCCCAGGGAGATACATGTAAAGGGAGAGGAAAACAAATGGAGTTTCTAATTCAACTGGCACCATTTGCATTTGTATGTATGTGTGAAACCACTTCAATAATGTCACAATGTAATGTCACAACATTTCAAAGTGCTTGTGTGATCCCAGCACTTACATCGCGCTGCCTTTCGGGAGCGACTTCTATTTGAATAAACACAAAGCCGTGCTCGGGCAACATACACACACATAATTACATCATGCAAGATCATTTGAGAATTTGTGAAAAATAAATGTACAGTAAATGTATGCAGACTCACCGAGCATGCTCAACCAGTCTCCACACATTAAGCTCACTCGAGCGTGAATGTATATCAAATGACTGTACACTCACACGAGCACACATATGCATGATCGCACACACGGATGACGCTCAGCATAAGCACTGACACCTGTCAACCACAACATGTGCCCACCACACAGATCCCACACACAATCTTTTCCTAATGGCTTCTAAGTGGTTCATTTGAATCTTTAGATCGTTTTGCCGCTCTGTGGCATAAATGTCACATCAACGGCTGGCTAGCCAATCTTTTAAATGAAGCACACTGACACCATTACATCTCGTTATATTTGTCTTCACTAAAATGTAGTTCTGAAAAGATGGCGTAAGTACCCTGCTCTATCAAAACACACAAGTCAGGGCTTTTACTTAATGTTAGGTGAAGTGTTATAATACCAACGCATAAATCTTTAGTACTTTCAATCTTTAGTGCTTCGATCTCCACTAATAGGAACTGTGTCGTATTCTTCTGACATTTTATATAAGTACAAATAGTGCTGCATACCTGGACTCACATTCAGGTTCAGGTCCGGACTCAAGTCCAGAGGTTCAGGTTCAGGTCCGGACTTATAAATCCGGACCTGAACCCATGGCTTGTGTCAAGTTGTGTGAGTAACTAAAGTGAACTTATTGTGAGCTAATTATCAGTTGAAAATAAACACATAATCAACTCAAATTCAAACTCGTCAGGTTTATTGAGCTCCCTTCCAACTTGTGTCTACATTTCTCTACAAAGTACAAATGTAAAAAAAAAATGACTTATGACAGCAACTACAGTGAACTACTACAAAGTTCAAACATTTATTTCATTTACCAAACTAAAGTAACCAAACAGTCCCTGAGCTGACTGAGCCTAAATCCCTAAAACTTTGCTGAAAGGTAGAGTGTAGAGTAGACTATACGCATTACACTGTTACACACCTACTATACAGTATACACTGTAGTGACTGTACAGTCAGAGTGTACATCGCTAGCTTCCCTTGACGTCACACAGATCTCGCGAGCAGTTGTGATATTTTGCCAGACTTCGTGAGTTCAGTAATGGCCGCCATATCAGAAGCCGACACGATGTTTTTCGTCTTTTCTCAGTGCAAATCTCTCGATCTATGAAAGGTTTTAGATGGTTTAGAACAAAAAGGAGAATATACGTAAGTGCTAGTTTTTATGCGAGTCCAAGTACCGGTTCCCGACGTTCCGGTTTTAACCGGACTTGAACCGAAACTTTTTACAAGTCCAGTACCGGTTCGGCGTACCGTTAACGCAGCACTAAGTACAAAGGAGATGTAGCAGTCAGTGACAGCATTGGCTGCTGTTCGACACATTTAAAGAAGACATTTCCCTGGCATGTGACCCTGGTAAGTCATGCCAATATTGTCTGTTTCCCTCAGGAGCATCGGTAGAAGAAGCACGGATATATAACAGAAGCCTAAACCTGTTTGTTGTTTCCCAAGTGCACCAAAGTATTTATCCTCTTAACCATGACCATAAGATATCCTTAGCGTAAACCCAACCTTTTCTGTCTACCAAACTCTTGAAATGGCTTTGTTCGTGATTGTTTTCTTTCCCTAACCTTAACAGAGTTGTTTGTATTGCCTAAACGTAGCCAAACCAAACCCATGGCTGTAAATAATTTCAGAAAATGCATAAACTTCAAACCAAGCCAAGGCCAAACCAATAATTGTATAATGTCAGAACTCCTTTCTTGATGATAGAAAGACAATAATGAGAAATAACTTCAGCTGTATGTGGTCCTACTTCTTTTTCCATTCATCTGATGTACACACACATACAGTACACACTTATAAACCCACACACAGGGGCTCAGCTCTCCATAACTTCCCGATCCATTTCTCCTCTTCTTCTTCTCCCTCCCGCTCCTCTCTGTGTGGTCTCCCCTCTTACAGTTATGTAAGGCTCCAAAGCAGGTGTTTCGGAGAGATTGTGTTTTTCCAGCTATTTCTGGGCACAGGTGGACATGGAGAGTCAAAGCAACACATCAACACTCCCCAGACGATCCTTCCAATCGGGAGCCCAGATGTTTCAGCTGTGGCAGGAATAGACCCACGCGTGTGTGTGTACATTTAGGTGCATCAGTGTTGCACGAAAAACTCTTGGCGCATGGCAGCAAAACAATATCTGCACACACAAATCACATATTCATCCATCTTGCACTTAAGGACTGCTCTGACAGCAGTGTAAAAGCCTCAGGCCGGATATCTAACCTTTAGCAGCATATACATTTTGCTCCATCATACATGCGTTCCTAACCGCCATACAGGGAAGATAAACATCCCGGAGGCTACACGTTTATCTGCAGGTAAATGCACCGAGGGACCATTCTCCATGATTGCGGCACTCGCCCGATAAGAAACAAAATGGGATCTGAAGCGCGACAGAGCCTCGGCCATGAAACATCCCGACAGTATACGTGTGTACATTCGGTGAACAGCATGGGTAGATTATAGCCCCCGTTGCAATGATAACGTTGGCTTTTAGAGAATGACTCGTAGCCTGACTGATGCCGCCGCTCCGATGTAAAGGATTATCCCATTACTGAGACCTGGGCATTAGCACTCAGTCACTCACCTCAGGGAATGACGGAGGGACTGAAAAGGGAGAGGAGGGGGGGAGAAAACGGAGGGCGTGTGATGGGGTTTTTGCGGTTGGGTGAAAAAGATGAGAAGAGGTGGCTGAATGAGGAAGTGATGGAGAAGGGAATGAGAGGGATGTAGGAGGGAGGGGGGCATAAAAGGAAGGGTTGAAAGAGCGGAGACTGCTGAATGGATGGAAATATAAAAACGGGCAAGATGCAGCGGCAAGAGAAGACAGGACATTACAAGGAGTGGGGGGGGAATTCTGGAACACTAGATAAAAGCCGATGATGAAGATTTGATAGTGTGGCTGTGAAGAGATAGAGTGCATTAGGGAACAAAACCATGAATGATGCATCAAAGAAAGGACTGTTTGAGTTATTGCGGCTGGGAGCGGGGCAGAGGAGGAGGCTGGGTGAAAGGAGCATTTTTATAAAAAGGGGAAGAGAAAGGCGATTGGCAACAAAAGAGAAATGGAGGATTACTGCGGTTGGCAGTCAGATGGAGAAAAGATGGAATGAAGGGGAAAACCGAGACGAGTTATTCCTGGACCAGTGTTGCAGGAGGAGAGAATGACATGAGCATGGGGGGGGGGGGGGGGAATGAAGAAGGTGATGTGTATTTGAGGAGGAGGGCTAGAGGGGGGAAATGTAAGACATTGGAGAACATGGCTACAGAGAAATAGAGAGGAAAAGGCTGATGAAAAGAGAGGACAGGTCATTATTCTGTCAACCTCTTTCCCCCCTGCATTGATCCTGGGATCTGACTTGCCCACACACACACACACACACACACCACACACACACACACACACACACACACACACACCACCCACACACACACACACACACACACACACACACACACACACACACACACACACACACACACACACACACACACACAGGGGCAATAGACGTTGAACCTGCATTGATTTGATTGGGCTCCTGTCTGTTCCTATGTTGGCCTGTTTACGAGTTATGTGCACAGTACACGCACACATACACACACACACCACACACACACACACACACATAGGGGCAATTGACGTTGAACCTGCATTGATTTGATTGGGCTCCTGTCTGTTCCTATGTTGGCCTGTTGTTTACGAGTTATGTGCACAGCACACACACGCACACGCACCGCACACATGCACACACGCACAGCACTGTTGTTTACAGCCTGAATCCAGTGTTGCCCTTGAGTGTGTCCAAACACAACCTTCTATCAGCCATACTGAATCTATAGATTTAGGACTCATTCTGTAAAACTGACAAGTAGGACAGTAAACCAACGGACAAACAAACAAAAGATTACTGATAGCCTAGGTTTAATGCGCGTCCCTTTCACAAGCATGGCCTCTGCTCTCTTATATAACTCCTTGTTAACTACTGTATATACACTAGGGCTGCGATTTTTTTCCCCCCTGCGATATGAAAAAATACAGGAATTGAAGAACTTTTTAATGCTATACAATTAGTATTTTTTTTAACGATATTTAACCGGATGAAGGATTTTAGTCACGGACGTCTGGATCTTAAGTTATCAGAGCAACAAGCTGAGCTAGCTCGGTTAGCAGCGCCGAACTGCCTTGGAGAAACACATGAAACTACTTTATTCAGTGTTTTTACCTTTAATCACCGGGTCCGTTTGCTTTGGACATTTGATTGTGAATGGTGGTTTGCTGTCCCTGCAGAGCCTGCATGTCACTCACTCAAGTACCTGACATGAGCCGCACAAGTTTTCCTTTTGTAGCAAGCAGCAAAAATAATTGTAACATGACGTGTTATGTCGCACGTCCTAAAAAATAAAAAAGTACACGTCCTGCGATGTGAATATCGCGCAGCCCTAATATACACAAGATGTTTCTTAATAGGAATTAATTCATGGTAAACGATTAGTCTTGATTTGTATTTTTGCATATCTTTGACCTTGAACCGTTGTTTCTGCCTTGCTTTCAGAACCATCACAGCTAGTATAATAGCTGTACCTGAGACCTGTTGTATTGAAAAGGATATGAGTCGGTGGCATTGGGCTTGACCACCTTTGGAGATATCATTAGGATTTCATTTGTTGGCATTTTCATTCTCGTTAAAAGCACCTTGCGTTACTTCATGTCCTGATCTGTGGTATTATAGAAACAGTATAATAGGATGTATTGGCAAAAGCTGTTATGGCTTTAAAGCCTATAAATGCACACTGACGCTAAGTTTGATGTTTTGAATTGGCTTTGAGTGGGTTATGTCACTGTCAGTCAAGCCAATAGGTTAACCGCATAGTAAGTCAATGCAGTAACACAAAAGAAAATAATTTAATCTGATGATATCTTAAGAAATTAAACTATTAGAACCCAAACATGAGTGGGTGTTAGACGAGTAGCGCAGACACAATTCATGTCACACACTAAATGGCTCGGAGTCATTCCAATGTATTCAACGAAGACGCAATCAACACCAAACAAGCTGTGATTGGATGTATTTCCATTCAAATATATGTAATCGTTATACACAGTGACTTTCTTCATTATGCTTTCTCTTACTCTTTAACTAAAAGCACTTTTCAACCATTACTTTGCAGCACCTTGAGCTTTATATGCAGATATGCATAAATAGTTGAATTGCTAAATGTACAGGGATACTTGTGAGCCCTTTTTAAGTTGTCAAAGCTACTTTTAAAACCACTAGAACTTCAGTCTGAACTGTGAGTACGGTATATAACATCATCTGTCTCCACACTATTTATAGAAAGCAGAAGATACATTGTGTAGAACTTTGTCCTTTCATTGGTGACCATAGATCTGTCCTGGAGAGTTATTGGAGTTGTAGAGTTATGCCACATTACGCCTCACCAATGTCTCTGGTGGGCAGTAGTTAAAGTTGTGAATATTATATAGCAAGTCTGAACTTCTCTTCTGGGAACTCTGATATTTTAAGCAGTAAGCCACTGGCTTATTTTGTTGGAATAAAGCACTCTAAAGCACCTTTTTAGAATGGCAGATGATGAAATGTTTAGTCTATTCATAGCAGAGGTGGAAGAAGTGCTCCAATTATTCACTCAAATCAAAGTAGCAATACGCCAGTGTAAACATATTCAGTTACAAGTAGAAGTCCTGCATTCAAAATGGTTCTTGAGTAAAAGTATTACATCAAAACGTACTTTAAGTACCAATAGGAAAAGCACTTATTATGCAGATGGCCCATTTAGGCACCATATCTTTGTATTATAATGATGCAATAATGTGTTAATCACTTTAAATGATTTGAATTACTTTATATACTACTGGGTTGCTTAACTTATAATAATGTAGGATAATTCATTATTTTATAAACGTTATGTAATAATAATGTAAACTGCACAGTAGCTAGTAACTAAATACTTAAAAGAAATGTAGTGGAGGAAAAAGCACAACATTTTCCTTAAGAATGTAGTCGATTTAAAATGATAAAGTAGCATAATAAGAAACAGAAATGTACAAGGCACAGACAATACAACACAAGACACTAAACTAAATAGCAAAATAATTTACATTTATGTAGTTTAATCAGGAGTTTGCCATTTGACCATGGAATGTAATGCTTTATAATATGTGTATACAATAACGTAATGTCTCAATGTATCTTACAGTAAGCTGCACATGCAGGTCAGCTGTGCCAGGACATGATGTCCACAGGTCAAAGGACGCGGGATGACAGAGAAACAGAGAGAACATTTGGCAGATGTCAGCCAGTCATAACACTGCATGTTGAACTCCACTGCACACACATTAATACGACACAGCTCCAACATGGAACACACATGTTAGTCCAATGACTGCCAAGAAGGATGCTGTTATCTGTCCCCCCCCCCCCCCCCCTATCCGCCTCGCCTGACTTTCTGGGAAGCTTAATTTGTATCTGAATGATCTCTCCAAGCCTCAGACAGTTGATAATTTGTATTTTATTTTGCCCACAGAGGTAGCTAGGACAATTCTGTGCCAGTCGATAGGGAGCCGATGTTTCTCAGAAGCCAATCGGCCAATGGGGTTGATGCAATTAGACATCGATGCTTGTGCCAATCATTGGTTCAATTAAGCCATTTCAGGGACCTCATAGTGATCCCTTCTCTGTGGGCTGCTGGGTACAAAACAATCAGATTGGGCCAGGTTGAGATTGACTGGAGAGTATTAGGAAAGAGGAAGTAACAGAGAGGGACAGGAAGTGTAACACAACTACTGTTTATTAGATATTATAAGGCATTTAAACATATTCAACACAAATCTGTTTTGCATTTAGAGTCATATTGTCTCACTTCCACAATCCCACCCGTGATAGAGTATTGGTTGTATTTCTCAACCTACTAATTTCCGGGAAGGCAATTGAAATCCTTTTAGAGAAGAAGACATTACCATACAGGCGTGTGAAATAGCTTTTTTCCCTGTAGCTTCTATACATAAAGTGCACAACACATTTAATGGAGAGACCAACTGTAGCGAGAGCGCTGCGCAACAGCAAATGTGTAGTAGTGTGTGAGTTGATAATGTAAATGTTATCAAAAAATAAATAGTCATCAAGTGGAGTGCATGTACAGAATGTGAAAGGCCACATTGAATGCATATGGGGACGCTTTCCCTTTAAAGTGGTACACATTGAACGTGGAACACATCACTAATAACACTGCAGTAAATGACACTGATGTTGGGAGGTTTTACGTCATGCAGTCTGTATTTGAACCGTCTGTTACCGCTTTAAATGTTGAAGGATCAGCATTTAGACAGCACATGAGGGAATAAGCAACCATGACTATGTGTGGATTTCTCTTATTCCTCAGATAACAAATAACTCTGTCATGCATTTGCACAGACAACAGAATAAATGGGTACATTATGTTCCAGCTCATCAGGTGGGCCTGCTTCTTCATTACAGCGTTACTGTCGCCGATATTAATTGTCCCGTTTCTTTACGAGTTGCAAGGCTCTTTGTGCATCCGCTCTATTAAAGTAATTGGGCAGCATGCTCTGTTTATGAGCTCAGATGAGCCGACTCCGCCGGGCCACCATCACCGCGGCGCCTAGGAGACCAAACGCTGGCCGCTCCGGCAATAACCTCACAATCGATCACAGAGGATAGAGAGAACTCAGGAGGAGGGAGTTATATAAGGAGGAAAAACACACTTATTTGAACCGAGGACAGGAAAAAAAGTACGTCTTCTCTGCTTCATTTTCACTAGGGCTTTGGCATGTTTGACTTTGAAAAGTTTGTCGGTGTCTTGATTAAGAATGGGCCACACAAGCAGATGTCTCCAAATTGCACTGTGGTGACTGGAGTGCTCTGCTGGGCAAAATGGAACTAGCTCTGCCAGTCTTCATTAATTGAAGCAGAGCTCTTTTGTACTCGGCTCTGGCACACACTTAGAGAAGTGCTGGGGGACGCTGAAGGGTGCGTGCACACACATACAAGACACTTTCAGGTACACACAGAAACAAGTCCTTACAAATTCGAAATGTGCATGGTGGAAGTGATGCGAAGAGAGCGTACCTGCACAAAGACACCAAGGCTACACTTACCAAAACACTTTACATCTGGTGAATGTGAGTACACGTTTTCTTTCTGCTTGCTCCTTTTTGGTCCCCACCACCAAGCTAGCAGCTAACGTTGTCTGCTGCAGGTTATTTTCACTGAAATGCTTACTGCTTACTTACAGCTTTTAAACAAAACAGTAGAGCTGCTGGCAGTCTTGCTTTAATCTGGAAAAATATTTATGTGCAAGTTTTACGCGTTTTGATGCCTTTACTGTCCGCACTGCAGTTCCTTACAATTTATAAGAGAACAAGAATTTATTTTTGGAACTATGTGTGAAGTGTACCTGCACAAATGCCTCCCCAAAAACACACACACAGTCTTAGCTCTCACCGTGCTCTTGACGCCAAACCTGTCAGCACACAAGTGGTTGAAACAATAGTTAGAGAGGCTCGGAGTCAAGATGGCCCCGGTTGATTAGAAAGTAGCAGGCGTTTACCTCCTCGTGTAAAGATGATAATGACATCTCTAGGAGCCCCTCGGTCACAGCGGACCACTGCTGAGGACCGCTGAAGAGAGGCCCGAGTGGCTGGTGGGAAGAGGCCGGGCTCTCCATGTTGAGGGCTGCTCAGCGATACCGGGGGCTGACTTATTGTTTAACAAGCTGTGGGTTGTCCAGGGCCGCCCTGGGAATAGTGAAGGATAGAAGCAGGAGTGAAGTCTGTCGAGTGTTGTTAAATATGAATGGAGTTACCACAATGCTTCTTGTGCACAGCCATAATAAGTAACTTCATCCAATACCTTCAAAACACATACATTCAAAGTAACTTTCCTATTTATTAATATACCAGTTGCCAGGAGTTATTAAATATGTGTGTGCTGTTGATCGAAATAATTATGCTGATTGAATCCCCTAACCCCCCTATGGAAATATGATTGATTTTCCAACCAGTGAACCTGCAGTCAATACACTAAAGCTATTTTAAATCACTGAAAAAAATCTGACATCTTGTCAGCAAATAAAAAACAATGTTAATGTACCTGTTACATAACCTGTCACAAACGAGCTGAGGACCAAAATGCAGAACACGGGAACCAGAGATAGTCGGTAACCAGCTTTATTAGAGTCAATAGGCTGGTAGGAGACAACACGGCAGATAGTAGGCAAAGGGCTGGTCGGGGACAGGCGAGGTTTCCGGGAGAAGGCAGGACGGGAGTCGTAGGCACAGAACGTCAGGGAGCAGGCGAGG
>CADEHL010000909.1:2540169-2710169 GCA_902827135.1 Harpagifer antarcticus
GACGGGAGTCGTAGGCACAGAACGGGTCAGGGAGCAGGCGAGGCAGGCTGGTCAGGGACAGGCAGGGTCGAAACCGGGAGAGCAATCTGAGGAGTAGTGCGGGAAAGACAAGCATGCTGCGAAGTGCGATCTGGCACTGAGGTGAAGGTGAAGTGGGCCTAAATACTAATGGAGCTGATGGGTGTAACAGAGTGAGAGAGAGAGACAGGGTGTGACTACCAGGTGACTAAGGAATGATAATGCAGAAAATAGGTGAGTGAGAAAGCAGACTGTGACAGAACCCCCCCCTTAATGGACGGCTCCAGACGTCTAAACAATACTAAAAAAAAAAAAAAAAGAGACCCAAGAAAAAAAAACCCTACAGACACCGGGTGGAAGGTGGAGGTATGGGAAAGGTTAGTACTCGTCTGAGACTGCTCTCTCGGCCTCTCCCTCCTGGAAATCCTTGTCCTCCTCGCCCGATGACGACTCCCCCTCCTCCTCGACGAAGCCTCTGGTCCGTAGCGGACGAGTACTCCCTGGCTTAACGCCTGGTCGAGCGTGGGTCCTAGACGGCTGCTCCGGGTAACGCAGGTGGAAGTCTCGGATAAGCTGAGGGTTGAGGATATGACGAGCCGGAACCCACTGCCTCTCCTCAGGACCATAGCCCTCCCAGTCCACCAAATATTGAACCCCTCTTCCTCTGAGACGGGAACGGAGTAAACGACGAAGGGTGTAGGTAGGGCCCCCATCGATCATCCTAGGGGGGTGGTGGTGGAGGGGGCGGCGGAAACCATAGGGCTCTCCCGGACAGGTTTAATCCTAGAGACGTGGAAGGTGGGATGGATTTTCATGTTCCGGGGCAAACTCAGTCGAACTGCTGCAGGATTAATGACCTTGACAATCTCGAAGGGTCCAATAAACCTGGGCGCTAACTTTTTAGACTCCATCCGAAGGGGAATGTTCTGGGTGGAAAGCCACACCCTCTGGCCTACCTGGTACACAGGTGCCTTGGTTCGGTCGGCGGTTCGCTGATGTGGCGTACCGGTTAGCAGACTGAAGCAGAGTTGTACGAGCCTGCCTCCAAGTCCTCCGACAACGTCGGATGAAAGCCTGGACAGACGGACAGGTAACCTCCTTCTCCAATGCAGAGAACAATGGGGGTTGAAAACCGTATGCACACTGAAAAGGGGAAAGACCAGTAGCGGAACTGATGAGGGTGTTGTGGGCATACTCCACCCACAGGAGTTGTTTTGACCAGGTCGTGGGATGATCGGAAGCCATGCAGCGGAGAGTGGTCTCCATCTCCTGATTCTTCCGTTCGGTCTGGCCATTGGCCTGTGGGTGGAAACCGGAGGTGAGACTAACCGTCGCCCCGATGAGCTCACAAAACTCCCTCCAAAACACAGAGGTGAATTGGGGCCCCCGGTCGGAAACCACATCAGTCGCCAGTCCGTGAATGCGAAACACGTGGAGCAGAATCAGTTCTGCCGTCTCCTTAGCTGACGGGATCTTAGGCAGGGGTATGAAATGAGCCATCTTACTAAACCGATCTACCACCGTCAAGATGGCAGTATGTCCGTGGGACGGTGGTAGACCAGTCACAAAGTCCAATGAAATATGTGACCAAGGGCGACGTGGGACCGGTAATGGATGAAGGAGGCCAGCTGGCGCTTGGTGAGATGGTTTGTGCCGATTGCACACAGGACAGGCGTTCACAAACTCCCGGGTGTCAGCCTCCAGCGTGGCCCACCAGAACCGTTGTAGGACCATCCCCTTGGTACGTTGAATTCCAGGGTGGCAGGAAAGTCTGGAGCTATGAGCCCACTGAAGCACCTCAGCCCTCAAAACCTGAGGCACAAACAAGCGGTTAAGAGGACAAGAACTAGGATCGGGTTGGTCCACCAAAGCGGTCTTAACCCTCTCCTCAATCTCCCAAGCGAGGACGCCGATCACTCGAGGAGCAGGAAGAATAGTGTCCGGAATACCCCGGGTGTCTCCCTCCCTCCCGAACTGCCGGGACAAAGCGTCGGCCTTCACGTTGCGGGAGCCCGGGCGGTAGGAGAGAGAAAAAAATTAAACCGGGGTGAAAAATAACGACCACCTGGCTTGCCGAGAATTCAGTCTCTGTGCCGACCTGATGTATTCCAGGTTCTTATGGTCGGTCCATACCTGAAATGGTTGTTCTGTCCCCTCAAGCCAGTGTCGCCACTCCTCCAACGCCAACTTGACTGCTAGAAGCTCTCGATTCCCCACGTCATAGTTTCTCTCCGCCGGACTCAATCTCCTCGAAAAGAAAGCACAGGGGTGGAGCTTCTGGTTCTCACCAGAACGTTGCGACAGGATGGCCCCCACCCCTACGTCAGAAGCATCCACCTCCACCACCAACTGACCAGCGGTGTCTGGTACTTGAAGGATAGGAGCTGACGTAAACCGGCCCTTGAGGTCCTGAAAAGCCTCCTCGGCTGCAGGGGACCATCGGAACGTCACCTTGGATGAGGTCAGGGCGGTGAGCGGGGCGGCCACGGTGCTGTAGCCACGGATGAACCGTCTGTAAAAGTTGGCGAATCCCAGGAAACGCTGCAGCTCCTTCCGGGAATCAGGGACCCGCCACGAGGTAACTGCTGAGACCTTAGAAGGATCCATCTCCACACTTCCTTGACCCACGATGTAGCCAAGAAAGGCGACCGAAGAAGTGTGAAACTCGCACTTCTCCGTCTTGACGAACAGTGAGTTCTCCAGAAGTCTCTGGAGGACTGTCTGGACATGATGGACGTGCTCCTTGAGGTTCTTAGAAAAAATCAAGATGTCGTCCAGATAGACAAAAACATAACGATCCAACATGTCTCGGAGTACGTCGTTCACCAACGCCTGGAAAACTGCAGGGGCGTTGGTAAGTCCAAATGGCATCACCAGGTACTCGTAATGTCCCGAAGAGGTGTTGAAGGCGGTCTTCCATTCGTCCCCCTCCCGGATTCGTACCAGGTGATAAGCGTTTCGTAGATCCAGCTTAGTGAAGATTGTAGCCCCCTGTAGTAACTCAAATGCTGACGAGATGAGTGGCAAGGGATAACGATTCTTCACCGTGACGTCGTTCAGACCCCGATAGTCAATGCAGGGTCTCAGGGTCTTGTCCTTCTTCGCCACAAAAAAAAACCCTGCTCCTGCGGGTGATGTGGAAGGACGAATAATTCCCGCAGCCAGAGAGTCATTGACGTAGGTCTCCATGGCCTTCCTCTCCGGTGCCGAAAGCGAGTACAACCGGGCCTTGGGTGGGACTGCGCCTGGATGTAGCTCAATGGCGCAGTCATAGGGCCGATGAGGTGGGAGAGATGTCGCCTTAGCCTTGCTAAACACCTCTTTAAAGTCCAAATACTCCGCCGGAACCCCTGTGACATCCGGAACCAGGTTCATATCCACAGATAGTTGAGGTGCGGCGGCCTGCTTGAGACAAACCTGATGACAGGAAGAACTCCAACCTAGGATGGACCCAGTTGCCCAGTCAATGTTCGGGTTGTGGCGGCGGAGCCACGGATAACCCAAAATCAGAGGGATTTGGGGGGACCGTAGCACATGAAACCGGATTGTCTCATGGTGGTTCCCCGACATGAGCATACGGACCGATGTCGTCTGGTGTGTCACTGTTCCCAGCAGGTGACCATCCAAAGCATTAGCCGGTACCGGCTGGAGCAGCCGAACCTGTTGGATGCCCAGCTGTCGTGCGAGCTCCTCGTCAATGATGCTAACATCTGATCCGGAGTCGATAAAAACAGCCAGAGCCTGAGATTTGCCTGTCAGGAGGAGTCGAGCATGGCACAAGGGTCTTAGATTGGGGATCAGCTCAGAGGTTTGGCCCACCAGTATACTCCCCATTACTGATGAGCTCTGTCTTTTACCTCTTCGACGTACTTCCCTCTCCTCAGAGGTAAGACTGGTACGACCCACTTGCATGGGCTCGACCTCGTACCGTGAGTCAGAGTAGGAGTGGGAACTCTCCGCCGAACCCGGAAGTCGAAATCTCCCGGAAACCGGAAGTTGTTGTCGCGAGCAGCGGCCCGCCGCTCGCGTCTGTTGCTCTCCTCTCCGAGTCTGGATTCGTCCGTCAATCCGAGAGGTGAGCTCTATCAACCCATCCAAGGAAGCAGGGAGATCATAGGAAACCAGCTCATCTCTCATATAATCCGCTAATCCTCTCAGATATGCGTCACACTGCGCCGGCTCATTCCAGCTGCTGCGGCGGCTACTGGTGCGGAAGTCAATAGCGTAATCCACCACCGTGCCGGAACCCTGGCACAAACTCAGCAGGCCTCCAGCAGCGTCGGGACCCAGACGAACGGGACCGAACACCTTCCGCATCTCCGCGGAAAAGGCAGCAAACGAGGCGCAGGCTGGTGTCTGCTGCTCCCACTCAGCAGTTCCCCATAAACGTGCTCTCCCCGTCAGATGATTAACGGTGAAAGCTACCCGAGCCGCCGAGGAGGCGAAGGTCTGTGGCTGCAGTGAAAACAATATGGAACAGTTTGTGAGAAAAGGCCTGCATCCCTCCGGCTCACCAGCGTAGCGTTCCGGCGTTCCCACACGAGGCTCCGGAGCGTATCCCGTCGACCCAGGGGCTGGAGCGAGCATCGGAGCTGCGGGCGGAGGGACGGTAGCAGCCATGGTAGCGGCTAGCTGTTGTACGGTGGCGGCCATCTGTTGCATCTGGGAGGTAAGGTGAGCCAGCGTTTGTCCCTGGGTTGAGGTTGCCTGGTGGGTCTCGATAGCTAAGGTAGCTATTGTGACCTCCTGTCTTTGGATGGCATCCTCAACCCTCTCAAAGCGGTCTCTAGGAGACCCGGTGTTTGCTTGGTCCATTTCTGGCCAGATCGTTCTGTCACAAACGAGCTGAGGACCAAAATGCAGAACACGGGAAACCAGAGATAGTCGGTAACCAGCTTTATTAGAGTCAATAGGCTGGTAGGAGACAACACGGCAGATAGTAGGCAAAGGGCTGGTCGGGGACAGGCGAGGTTTCCGGGAGAAGGCAGGACGGGAGTCGTAGGCACAGAACGGGTCAGGGAGCAGGCGAGGCAGGCTGGTCAGGGACAGGCAGGGTCGAAACCGGGAGAGCAATCTGAGGAGTAGTGCGGGAAAGACAAGCATGCTGCGAAGTGCGATCTGGCACTGAGGTGAAGGTGAAGTGGGCCTAAATACTAATGGAGCTGATGGGTGTAACAGAGTGAGAGAGAGAGACAGGGTGTGACTACCAGGTGACTAAGGAATGATAATGCAGAAAATAGGTGAGTGAGAAAGCAGACTGTGACATAACCATTCCTATGGTTTAATATGTCAAAAATATCTAAAGAGTGTTGGTGTTTATTTTGCCCTTTTTCCAAAATATATATCTACATAATTTAATATGATTTGGTTCAACTGTTTTCCAATAGATTTTCGACACCACTTAGAATAGAATACTGTCTATGGTGACCCACTTACCTAAGAAATATAAAAGGTATATTTCATATTGTTTGGATAATCCTTGTGTTAGAGTAGGTGCCACATTTTCCCCTAAAGACAGATATCTCATGAATAGAGTAAAACCCTTTATTGGCTCAGTACAAAACGCCACAGCACTTTTCCCTGTCTCTCCTCTTCTCTCCTCTTCTCTCCTCTTTGGTGACAGCAGCGTTTCCCCTCGCCTGTGCGGATGACTCTCTTATATTGGCAGCTCCTATTGCTCCCTCATGGCTTCCGTTTCTCCTGACTCGGCACCTCCCATCCAGATATTACCAATAGTCCCCGTGTCAGAGCGCAGTGTGGGAGCAAGATAAGCAGATATTAGCTGGCCACGCCATCAGCAGAACGGACCCGGGGGGGCTGGAGCGAGGCTTGGCTGGGCATCAGTGGGCACTGAAGGGCAGACACCATCGAGGACAACAGAGACCTGCTCCTGCCAACAAAGATTTAGGAGGAAATGGATTACATGTCATACTGGGGCTACAGTAATCTGGGTCTAGGGAAAAAACAATATCTGTAATTGCTCATATGCAAAAGTAAGAAGCCCAGAAAGAGCAATATTGTCTTAAAAACAGTTACAGGTTTTGCTGTTCAACGCATCTTTTAAGTGGCTTTTGTTTTGAAGTGAAATGGTTCGTTTGATCATTATTTTCAGCGCAAAATAATAAATGTGAACATTGACTGTTTTGGGGTTATTTGTCCAAACTTACAAACAGAATTTCATGTCACATGCCAGGGTTTTCAGTCAGGATTTTGTAGTTACAGTTAAAGGTGGGGTAGGTAAGTTTCAGAAACCGGCTCGAGTGCACTAAAATGTGAAAGTACACAGCCGAAAAGAATCCACACCTTCCTTCAGACCTCCTTACAGAGCACCTCCTCCAACACACATGAACGCGCACATGACGTCAGCAGACTGGTGAAAGTGGCCGCCTGTTGCTGGCGAGTCATTGAAGTACTGCTGCAATGCACGCCCAATGAGGGCACGCCCAATGGGGGCACGCCCAATGGGGGCACGCCCAATGGGGGCACGCCCAATGGGGGCACGAGATACATTTGTGCGTGCACGAGATGGAAGGCTGACAGACAGGGCTAAACGGATTGGTCGTGCTTTTTACAGTATTACGGCTTCCACAGATGACATTTTTTTATGGATTCTTTGTCAAAGCACTTAAGATATTCATTGCTATCGGGATGTGAAGAGCATTCCATGGAATATAACTAAAAGTGTATCTCCAGCCGGTTTCTGAAACGTACCTACCCCACCTTTAACAGTTGACATCAAATATTTGGTTAAGGATCTCGTAAACATTTCTTTGGTGCTTTCATTCATTTACTTATTGGCCACTTGGAATGAAGTTGACATGTTTGTAAAGGGTTGTCTATTATAAAATACAGCAGTTATGTATGTTAGTAAATGGTTGTCTATTTTAAATACAGCAGTTATGTAGCATCATTCATATTCATTGCTTTTCTGGACATCTGATAAATAGTCACATAACCCTCTCTTTTTGCTTAGTAAATATCTGGCTTCCTGTCCACTAGCTAGCAGCTAATGATGTCTGCCGCGCGTTACTCGCTGCCTTTGAAACAGTAAAGCTGCTGGCGGTCTTGCTCTAATCTGGACATGTTTTTATTTATGTGCAGGCTTTGATGCTTCTACTCTCCACACAGCAGTTCTTAACAATGTGTTCGAGAATGAAAACTTATTTGGGACTACTTACCGGAGTACGGTATGCGTGTAAACACACTCATTACTCTTCCTAAAGTCGGCACCGGTGGATGAAATAGACTCTGAGCTGTGGTCCGCTGGCGGGGAGCCACAGTGAGCGGCACCATGTTGCTCTGCAGTTACCGCTCCAGCCCTCCATCTCTGCCTGTCCTCAATCACCTCTCTTCTTCCTCACCCACTGCTTCTCCCCCCCCACCCCCTCTGTGTTCAGGGAGTTGTATGTTCAGACCGAAACATTCTCAAATAGAGGCTGATTATTCCAACACACACACACACGCACACGCACACACGCACACGCACACACAGCACAGAGTTAAACAGACTCACATATGCAAACATCGAATACAGACACATTGAAGTACAAACTGAGGGAAGTATACAGACACATTAAAATGCACAGAGACCACTGTCACACACAGCCCGACTTCACACATACACACGTTTCATTTAAATCACGGCTGCACCCGTGTACGTCCCAACACTCCACTTTTAATAGACCTCTGCCTCTTTATGGCTTTACGCCTCCTAAACCCATCAATCCTCTCCTCTCTTCCCCCCCCCCCTCGCTGTCTCTCTGCCATATCTGTTTGGAACCGTGACGCAACCTCCCTCTCTCATCAGCCTGTCTTAGCCCGCGTTATCTCCCTCATTTTCCCTCCGACAGCACTCATTTTGCTTTTTTTGTTTTACCCCCTCTTCCTTTTTTCACCCTTGCCCTCTCCCCCACCACTTGCCTTCCACACGCTCCCCCTCTCCATCCGTTTTTTTTTAGAACCGTGCCGCTAAGAAGGCTGGAGCCAATGCAGCAGTGCATGTGGAGAGGGATTAGATAAAAAGAGAGCGGAGAGGAGAGTGATGAGCAGAAAGTGAGTCAGAGAAAGAGACCAAGGGCAGCAAACAGAAGGAGACTGATCGACTCAGAGGCTTTGAATGAGTGCTGGGGAGGGGAGGGACGGATTGATTGAACAAGGACAAATGCTGCATGACTCGCTGAGCAATAAAGATATAGACTAGGATCAGCCGAGGAAATATCTTCATCTTAAGGTTTATTGACTCTAATTCCCGACTGAATCCTTATCAAGGCATGTAAAGAAAAGGCTCGATTAATGTAGACACATGTGTGATCGTACAAAACATCACGCTGCTACTTTAAGCCAGCTAAATTGAGTCAGTTTGTCTTTTTGATGTGCCACTGTTACATTTTATGGTATCATTACCCATTACCCTAGTATCAAGTTATTCAAATGTGCATATACATCTGCACAGAAATATGTTTCACTCATGATTAAATACATATTCAGGAAATAACATATTTATATATATTTAAATGACCTGTTATACGGTGGAGTATCTTGGAAAGTGCTAACATTAGCTGTAAGAATAGCAACAGGGGATATAATCGGTCTTCTGAATTTTGGAGCATTGTAAAAACACATATTCTACTCAAATCCATATTTGTTGGCCTTAAGCCTTTCAAATACTGAGGTCATAAACCTGTTTGCTCGCTGCACACAAAGGGAGGCGGGCACCTGTATTATCAAGGCGCATGACCAGCTACCCGTAAATTACATTTATACAACCACTATAACAAAAATAATCTATTTTATTTCCCTTTTAAGGTGGAGGAGGTGATAAAATAAGACACTGAAAGCTTCATTCCATATCTCAATAGAGTCGTGTGGTGATGACTTCATTTTGGGGGCCAACCCAGAAGTTAGCATCGCAATGGCTCTTCAAAATAGGATCTTGGGCAAAGACACATTTATGATACTTAATTCAGCATGATAATTGCAACATATTAACACCACTTTTAAAATAGTTGAAGTGTAAATACAATCGCCAGAAGTGAATAACTAACATAATGCTAAAAACAATCAACATGCGGCTAAGCTAAAGGCGGCTAATGTTCAGCATGATGACATTTAGCAGTCTCATTAAGACACTTGTATGCAATGGCTGTTTTAAAGACACGTAAAAGCTTCAGCCATTCACAGTTTTTGCGGTATTTACTGACATATGATATGCTGTAGAACAAAATGTGAATATTTCATTAGCTTGTTTCAATCACAGACCTTATTTTGGTCCAAAGAAATCCCCTAAATATATCCAAAAAAGGGAGCCTGGAAGTGCTAAAATGCTAACTCTTTCATGCGCCACTCTACAGAAGCAGTAAGTAAGCACATGAGAGGGAGGGGGGGGGGGTGTGGCAGAGAGACGGTGTTGGCTGGCTCAGCCGTCTCATGTGGCAGGGGTTGGGGGTAAGGGTGCAGCAGGGCTTGACCAATATATCAGCACACCCTGCCTCCCTCACCCCGGCACCTCGCTCATCTAAACAACTCCCGAACCAGTAATCACACTCCCTCAAATGGCTCCTCAATAACAATTACTCTCCACCTCAGCCCTACTTGCACCCCACCTTGTATGTCCACCATACCATCAGGCACCTGGTAACCCCCATCACCTCTCCTTCTGCATCTCTCTTTCTCTCAACGTATTCACTACTGTAACAACACTCGACTAGAATACAATTCGACACATCTTTAGTTCTTTTCAATTCTGTAAATCTTGATCCTGTTGCACATTTCTGCTCCACACGATCTCTTTTTAAATATGCACAGCTTTCCTCTTTGAATATAGTATTTGTCATATTTTATTTTACTGTACTCAGTTTTTACATATTTATATTTTGGGTATATATTGTCTTTTTAATTTGTTACATTAGTCATTCAAATATTTTTTAAATTAATTTTTACATTAGTCATATTTTCTTCCCGTTTTTAGTAGGTATGGGAATTTGAAAGCAAATGTATATTCGAATATTCGAACCCCCCAAAAACGGTTAACCGGTTAACCGAAATGTACATATCCTATATAATAAAAATGAAAATTGGGTAAAAAAAAAAAAATTCCCAACATTTTTTTTCCAATAATTTTTGGAAATAAATACATACATGTTCAAATAAGTGTAGAAACCAAGTCGAATTTGTCAACTTGATTGAACTGGTGATCACAGTTTGACAGCTATAGGACTACAGCTTTCATGTGCGGGATTCACAATCAGGCCAGCTGGAGAGAAGACCCTCTCAGCTGGAACGGAGGTTGCGGGTATAGCAAGGTATAGCATGTATATAAGTTTCATTTGGCATAGTTTGACCTCTACACCGCACTCACTAACCTGGTCGATTATATGATATGGCCACTCATGTGTCGCGAGTGTTGACAGGGGGCGGGGGAGCAAGCTCATGAACTGTGAGCGCCGGAACCTCGCAACGGCTGCGGAGCGCAGTTGCGCCGCATTTGGGCATTTGATGAGGTTTGAGTCTGCGTGATCTGCGTGTAGGGAGGGGCAGCAGCCATATCATTAGCTAGAACTAGCTAGATCTGATGGATTTGGACATAAACGCGAGTAAAGTATAACCGGACGCGAGAGAGAGAGATCAGCACCTGCAGCTTCGCCCGCTGTGAGGGGCCGGTGAGCGCAGCAAAACACACCTTTAGACGTCACCTAACACATTTAGCTATGGCACTGTCGTATACATATACATTGAATTATTACATTTGATAATATGTAATCAACTTAGGCATCCCTCCCAAAAAAATAAATAAAATTAATAAAGAAATTAATAACTCATATTCGAATACCTGAATAATTTCGACTATTCGATTAATCGTTCCCATCCCTAGTTTTTAGAAGAAACCCCCCCAAAAAGCTGACGTATTCTTCTTTCTGTGTCTTTGTTTACACCATTTCCACCAAAGCAAATTCCTTGTATGTTTAAAACCTACTTTATTAAAAAGGATTCTGATTACGAAAACCCCAATAAGTATAACTTTATCTCGTAATAGACTCTAATTTAAATCCTTCAAACCAATACCATTCATGAATATTGAATTTGAGTTAATCCAACACCCCTGCCAGTGATGTCATATTGGGTCCCCAGAAGGGCGGACTGAACTTGAATTTGTTGGGTGATTAAATCATTAATCGACAATGTGTGACACACATGTTTGATGTATGAGGCAGGGTTGAATATTAGAGGGTGTTTTTCATTGGACTGAATCACTCATCGCACTGTCCCGCTCTATCGATATTGCACTTGTTATATAACTTGGGATGTTAGAGGGATTGATAATTTTCACATAATTGTTTTGGGGGGTCTTTACCAAAATTATGTTTTCTTACATTTGTAGAAGAATATAAGCCTGGACATCTATCAATTCAAGTGGACACATATTTTACATTAAGGATATATTGCGTTTTCAATTTAACGTTCAGCAATAGCGCTCAGAACTGTACATCAGGGCTCTGTTCTAGAAACAGGAGGAAGAAAGAATCATCTGACTGATTTAATCTGCTGCAGACTCTTCAAAATCAGAGCCAAATCCGTTCATTTAAACCTCCCTCAATCCTTCACATTAAAACCCTTGTACTCAATGTCAAATACAACTTCCAAATATGACACGGGATAAGCATGACAAAAAAGAAAGTACAAAGAACATGTCAAAGGTTGATGAAATATGTTTTTTTGTCCATTACTTTGGTCCAGATTCTGATATTTCTTTGAATTGTGGTCTACTCATGGTCCCAAGAGGATGAACCCCACTGACTGCATAGTCTTTTTCGCCATCGCTTAAATATCGCATGTATCGCCTTTCTCAAAGACATTTTTGAAGAATTCTTTGAAAATGTCATGAACCCGGGCTGTAGTCTCCATTAGACCAGGACCAGCTGTGAATAAGTGACTTAGGCAGGCGAGGGTAGAGGGAATACAATTTAAAGCACTGTATTACAAAACCTGTCTGTCAAGCTAAATCACTCCATCTGTCCTGCTCTCTTTCTGAGACACACACACACATGCACAGAGGGTGTTAAGGTGAACTGTGAGGACTCTGTAATACCTGTGTGCACAGGGGTGTTTCAGCAGGGAGCCCTCCTCAGAATAATAATAAGATGGACACAGGTTAAGAGCAGAGAAGAAGAAGAAGGGGGAAGGTAGAAGCTAAATATAGCACAGAATCGCCAGGCTTTTTCAAAACTGGCTTTTGCGTAGTCACATTTGCCCCAAGCGAAAAGATTTGAAGTCTCCTGGAATAATAGATTCACCATGCACTCCTTTCTTTCTCAACACGCCTTTCTCACTCACTACAAAGTGCTGCAGTGAAGGGAGAGGGAAGAAACAGAATATTCTGTCCTGTACTTGGACACAAATGTTTCTCCTTTATCAGAACCGTAGATCAGAAAATACGTTTTGTCGCATTGACAACATTATTAATTAAGACAGTAATGAATATAAACAAAGACTTTGCAGTATCGGTAATGTCAGCATCATCCAAAAACCTTCAGCTATAAAGCCGCAGACTATTTATAGGTCACTTTTATCCTGCTCGCTACACTCTCAATTGGATTTAAACAGACTAGCACAGCTCCAGCTAGCTGGGAACAGTTTGTGACAGTGATTTAAAGTTATCCAACTAAATGACAAAAATAGATTACATAATAACACATAATAGGTTTAATTTATATAGAGTTTTAAAATGAAATGGAAGTTTAGGTGAGGTGGGTTTTGAAGGTAACATCACTCTGGAGGCCATTTCATTTCCAAAATGCAGGATGAACATTTAAATGAGAAAAAAGCACCCTGAAGCTAATTGGGAAACCGTGTTTTGCTTAAGGACTCTCTGGCAAATGCTAGCTGATATGGTCTGGAAAGGTTAAGGAACAGCCTGTTGGCGTAAATAATAGATAGCAGACATTTAAAATGAGGATTTAAAAGCGGAAGAGGTTATTTAAGTCCTTCATATGCATCAGTCACATCATCACAGTGTGGATCCTCTGTATTTTATTATAACAGAGTAAGAACATTTTTCTCTCTTAGGGAAAGGTACCATATCACCATTAACTTCAACTTAATTAAAACACACTTATAGGCCTCTCACGATAATTAATTTTGTTGGACGATACATTTTCCCGGAAATTATTGCGATAAACGATAATATTGTCGGCACCGTTGTAAGACCATTTTAGACCACTGACATAATGATAATATACAATAATAATTCAAGTACATCCTTTCAAACATAACTTTGTATTGAACATTCAACACTGCAAATGAAATGTGAAATATTATTCAAATATATAAATGATATATAATAAATACATTAAAGGTAGGGTAGGTAAGAATGGAGAAACCAGCTCGAGTGCGCTAGAATTTGCTGCCCTAGGCAAGATTAGCTGGCGCCCCCCCACCCCTCCCCAGGCCGCTTGCATCACTGTACATTCCAATGTTAATAAAAGCACACAGAAGCTTTATACGTTTTTTTTTAGTTTGTATTATTTTAAATCAACAAAAATACAAAATTAAAACCTAAATACAAAACCAAGTAACATAAAATGAATTATGAATACAATACAAATAAGGTGACAAATTAGAGCAGACACAACAAATTATAATATATTCTAAATATAGTAAACTACAGTATAAACACACAGTATTATTGATGCTGCTGCAGTACTGGGCTGAGGTGGAGAAGGTGTCTGCAGGTGACCCAAAATATTTCAAAAGTGCATCTGAAGAGAGAAGAGAAGTATAGGTGTATATATATATATATACATATATATATATATATATATATATATACACACAGTCCATACAAAGACCCAGATGCCTCAACAGGCCATATCCAAATCTGTATTTCAAAGATTTCGAGCAAGGAACACCAACATGTTTGCATTGTCGGGCAAATGCGTCTTTGATTGTAAACTGTCGGGAAGGTGGGGGCTCTCCATCTCCAGCTGGGAACACGGAATGGGATTGTTGTGTGTTTCAGATGCTATCTTTTTAAAACAAATGCGACACACCGCCCAGCTCATTCAAGTCCGTAGGTTTGCCTCATTGATTTGGCTTAAATCCAAAATATTCCCTCACCGGAGATGTGTAGTTGGGTTTTGCAACCAATTCCATTTAACTTCAAATTCCCCTCGAGTGACTCACACGTTGTCTCCTGCTTGTCTCTATATTATTCATTTGGCTGCTACACTGCTGCACGCGGTGTGTCCTGACCTGGCTGTGTGTGAGCCCCGCCCCTCACAGCGCGCCGGGCCGGCAGCCACAGCGCGCCTGGCTAAAATGCTGGTCACATCCTTATGTAAACAAACACGCATGTAAACGGCAATTTATCGAGCTCAGAAAAGTTATCGAGTTCATTTTTATTTATCGTACGATAAGTCAATTAATTGCTTATCGCGACAGGCCTACGCACTTACAGTACACTATTTATTACCCAATGCGACCCAAATTCTGGTCACCAAGTTAAAAGCAAGTTGCTATCACACACACAAACATCTGCCTAATTACCTGCTTAACTCGTGCCCCGATAAACAAACACACACACTCTTTCCGTCCCTCACTTCCAATCCCCCACAATCCCCGATGCAGCCGGCGACTTCGTGCTTGGGTAACCAAAGAAAAAATCAAAGTGTTGTGTGAAATATGGCTTGGATTCATTATTAGGTGAAGGCTTTGTTTTCCCCGACTTGCAGTCAGACTGTTAAGCCTCCCTATTGGAAGGCATACAGACTAGCCAGGAGGGCCATTGGATGCTTTTCAAGTTTTTGAGCGCGGTCGACTCCGAGCTGGCCATGTGTGGAGAGGAAGGGATAAACAATTGTGTTTTCCATGTTCCAAACCTTCAATTCCTAATTCCCTTAGCTTCATTTGTTGTCTTGTCTGTTGCTTTTCATTGCATAAAGGAAAATAAAAATACATTCTCCCATTATTGTCAACCATTATCCTCTCCCGGTTCACTGCACGTGATTGGTCAGCTGGAGATGAAAGGGAATTACTCATGCGTGCTAACATGCACTTTTCTCTATTTTTATACTCTATTTATCCCTGCATATATGCAAGAGAGCAGCAAAGGGACCCCTAGCTCAAGGGCATACGGTTTGCGGACGTGTTGAACAGTGCTAGCATGCTAGCCTGCACACATAAACACACATGTACACATTTACATGCATGCACTCAGGATGGCTTTTGTGGGGGCATAGCCTTGCTCTGCTGTCATCTTTAATTCAGAGCAGCTACATGTGTGTATTTTGTTTGAGCTCTGCTTTGCATATTCATAGATGTGCTTGTGCCAAAGATGTGGCAGCAGTCCACATCGAGCAACAGGGTGACACAGGCGTTTAAATACTGCTCTCCCATACTGCACTGCACTCTGCTTTCTGCCTCCATCAATCTACTATTTATAGACACGCAATGAACATTTAATTTCATTGGGAGGCAGAGAGACTTAAAGTGACAGAGAAGGAAGGGAGATTGGAGTTTTTTTCCTGCCAAGACGAAAAAGCACAAGGTCACAAGTGGCAACTATCGAGGTGAGCAGGAACGGAGGGTCGAGGAAAGGGAAGCGGAGGGAAATGGAGGTGAGGAGGTTTTGTAGAAGGAGCCAAAGCCCTCATATAGTGGCCCCGATGACTCAGCGGTGGAAGCCTGTATAATTAAAGCCACGCTCTGGGTCTCTGCCATCATTAGATTGGTGCACATATTAAATATTCAATGAGACATTTGGGCAGACGTATCGAGAGCAGGCAAAAGGGCAACTTCGCAGGAGTACGTGCCACGTGCCGAAGAAGATCCGTAGCACGTGTGCGCTCTGCCAGGGCTGCTTTCCTACTGTAACTGTGTGTGTTCTTCATGTGTATCGTGGCATAGCTTCTGGGATGAGTTTGACACTGCTAGTCAAGGACAAAAGAACATTGAGAGAGATTGTTTAGTCTGTGTATCACTACGAGTGAGGCCAACAAATGTTTAATCGCATTTACTAAAATACACTCGTATGGGAGTGAAGGGGATCTTTTATTTGTCTAAATCGTTAATCTTGCAAATCCTGGAGGTTTCGTGATCTGATTATGTTTTTTTCATCCCATTGATGGACCCAAGAAGTGAGCTGTGATAGCCTTATGTTGCTGTTTGACATAACTCTAAATAACACCAGATACATGAAGGACATTCATTAGTTTCTGATTCTGGGAAAGTGGGAAACAAACGTCCAATTCCCAGAAATGTCTGTATTTCTAAACTCTTTCAACTTTTCTTTTGTATTGTCTTTAACCAAATGGTACCAGGCTATTCTGTGGGATCCCTACTTTGAAAACCGAAAAGGATCTTTTTTTAAACTTCTATATGTCAACTTGGATAGAAAAAGCATTGCATTAAGATCATCTTTAGCGCTTAAATCCACCCCCGTTTCTTGCACATACAACTTATTTTTAGAATGCAGCAACTCTGTTTAAGGAGAAGTCAATATCCTTATGCAACAGCTGTGTTTGGGCGTAATCGTTTGTTGCGTTCAGGGCTTATCAAGGCCATCGTGTGAAGGTGTATCTGTGGGTCCATACTTAAATTAGTTTAGCTTGTTCCCTGCTAATAAAAGAACGGAACAAACACACACCTACACTCGCACAGATGCTGGTATGGGAGGGGGGGGGGTTACTCAGGCATCTGCCCACTAGCCCTATTTAGAAGAAGCTGCCCATTAACCTATATAGCCCACAATATGGCTACATTCCTAGGTCACGTCATGTTTCCTCACAGACAGAGCAGATGCTGAATGGACTTAAATCACTGGTGGAGCGGAGCCACTTCAGTACCCATCCTGTAATAAATGTGCAGATTTCCGACAGGCTTGCAGATTTTGGACTTCTGCTCGATTTGTCCGATAGTGTAAGGTAAGCAGGTCATAGAAATTCACTGTCAGACAAGATGAATGAGCTGTGCATCTTGCATCCTGCCATCTCAATACATGACTTCATAAGCTCTTAAATTACATTTTTTGTGTTTTTAAAGAAACTACTTGCCTCCACTACAGCTGCACCTCCTTTCTCGTTGTAATGAATGTTCATTAACAAGACAATGTACTGTAACAATTAGGCAAATAGAATCGCTCCTCATTCAAACCTCTAGATTTCTTTTACAAATGAATGAAGTTGTCTCGCCTCAAGTCATTTGGTTATATAACAGAAAACATGATTTCAACGCTTTGAATCGATGCAAGGCTAAATTGCCTAAGCTGGGTAATTGTTAAAAGCTAGTTGTGTTTGTTAGTTATGACCTAATTCCCTTTCAAATGTTTCCATTACCTCTCCCCAAGCAGGTCATGTTTCTGGCTTTATAAGTCTGTTAGCAGAATAGTGGAAACAACTGTTGTCCTGATTGTAATGAAACTTGTTGGAAAGTTGTTGCGTTGGCCAAGGAATTCTGGAGTGGATCCCAATCAATAATGATGATATTTTACTAACCTTTCGAGTAAGTGCATTTGTGCTGCCTTCCTCATAAAAAATACTTCCAGACTGGGAAATCGAAACAACAACTTGGAAATAATTGGAAAAAACGACTTCCCAATTCAGCAGTTGGTGCCATCGAAGGACTCTCATGCACCATTGGCCTTGGCGGATTGCCATTCCAATTGGGTACCTTTTGATTTCTGTCTGCCTATTTACCTTAAAGCATACCCATTTAGGACTTGTTACACATCCCTACACCCCCTATTGAATTCATTGGACTTGTGTTTGTATATTCCCCATTCTTTTAAGACTTTATCGGATGCCAGCAGATGTCACAAGCTATCTTCTTTTGGTCCGTGTACGTACAGTGGGCTCGAGTCCAAGCTATTTGGTAAACCCTCTGCTTTAGACACATTGGCACACTGCTGTGAAGAATAAGCATAGTAATGAAGGGCAGAACACATTCCACACTATTTTCCCCATCAATCCTCTGGAACAACATGCCTGCTGCCTGCGCCTGATATATTGTCCCTGTACATTGCGCAGTGGAGCTCCATTTGTCTCAATCACCAGATTCCTCCATTATCATTCCAGCTCCGTTATTTTGTGGATGTTACCAAGCATAATAAATGAATAATAGTCCACGTATTCATTACACAAATAAAAAGTGAGCGCGTGCCAAAAGTCTCTTTTTACAAATGGCCCCTTTGGCTGAGTTTAGAGAGCGATGGGGCGTTTAGCTGAGGAATAATCACAAGCATCAATACTGGCACCCAGACTAATGGCCAATGGACATCAAGAAACAAATGTAGCAGCGCACTAATTGGGTGGCAGAACTATCGAAAACTGTCTGCCACTCAAGAGTTGAATACTTAACTCTAAGTTAAATGAGATCTTGAACACAATGCGGTACACTAACAATAGATCTCTACCAAATGTGCCTGTGATTTAAGTAACCTGAATCTAATAACAGCAGCAAAGCCCAGCTGCAGGACATCAGACATTTCTCCCCATGTCTCCACTATCCCCCCCCCCTACCCAGTCGATAGTCCCAAACCAGATTGACGTCTGTATATTGCATACTTCTCTACGGCCAGAGGCGCGAGTGAATGAGTTTGCCGCTCCGCAGAGAGAGAGAGAAAACAGTACAAGATTACACGCCAGTGTTCCACTCCTGGGCCAGCTTCTGTCACAGCTCGCCCCAATCTAATAAATACATGTCTTTATTGATCTCGGCCGCACTCTGCCGTGTTTTTTCTTATTCACACTTCCATTTTCTCCCTTTGTTGGTAAACGCACAATGATCTCAATGCTGTGTAAAGAATATGGGGAAACAGTTTTGTCACTTAAGATGCGTGTTGTAGGAAAGTTTAAATATTTATGTGTGTACATTTCTTTATCAGAGTCAATGAAACGGGTCATATTGGCTTCAGGCTGAGAGTCAGGTGATTATGATTTCTCAGTGACATAAGAATGAAGCTTTGTTTAATCAGAATTCAACAGCAATTATTTATTTATTGACGATTCATTATCAGTGTATTTATTTGTACTTACTATGGCTTGCACAATTTGGAAAAAATAACACTTTCATTTTTTTCACTGCAATATGATTATTATCAAAGGAAATGACCGTTTTTGAAACATAACTGTGATTATCATTGAAAAGTAGAATATAATGATCAATAGTGATTGTTTTTATTTTAGAGCAGCATTACAAAGCAAGGATTGTTGTTGCATTAAGCCCGTAGAATACCTGGACGTTTCTGCAGCACCACCATTTTTCATTCAGATATTTTCACACATTTTCCCACCGAACAATATTGTCCCGATTTCGATGACATTTCAATTAATTGAGTTTTCTTGGGTTTTGTTGGGAAAATCACACTTATAAATCAAGCTGCTTCAAAGTAAATATTTCTTACAAGCCTTAAATCAATACTTTTTTTATTAATCAGTAATGTGGCAATCATTTCCGATCTTTTAAACTTTTTTATTTTACCTTTGTTTTTAACCAGAAATGGTCTCTTTGAGATTCAAAAATGTATATTTAATGAGAGTCCTGGTTAAGACGATGGCATGTCAAATGTCAAATACGAGAAACAAGCAAGCGATTTGGGGACGGCGAGTTAAATGTG
Organism: Harpagifer antarcticus; assembly: GCA_902827135.1. Lineage (NCBI taxonomy): Eukaryota > Metazoa > Chordata > Actinopteri > Perciformes > Harpagiferidae > Harpagifer > Harpagifer antarcticus. The sequence continues at coordinate 2,559,794 of CADEHL010000909.1, forward strand.
TATTTATAAAGATGGTTAATATAGCTGCAACAACCCAAGCTAGGGTTAAGGTGTGTGTATTCTCCAACATCAGTGTGTGGTGTGCCCTGACATGGTTCGGCTTGTCTGGCTCCATGTGTGTTCTGAACCGTAACAACACGAGCAGGAAAGGTAAGGAGAGGGTAAAGGTGGAATACAGAAAGGTAGAGGTGAAAGTCATAGCGGTTGAACCAAGAGTAGAGTATGATGAGAGCAGTCAGAGAGGGTGAAGGCTACAAGGTGGACTGCAAAGAAGGGAGTAGGACACTAAAAGGAGAAGTAGAAACTTTTAACTCCAGTTTTTGGGGAGATTTCCATGCAGTGCACACACAGAAAAGCACATCAAATGATCTAATTTAGGATAAACCCCAAATTGATTATGCAAATCTCAATTAAGATAAGGGCACACTTGAACACACACACACACACACACATACATGCCCTTACATTTACCCATCCATATCCTTCCCGCATGACTACACACACTCTTCATAATCCATCCACTTCACACACTTGTCCCTATATAGATCCCCTCCTCCAATTATGACTTTCTCTCTATCCGTGTGTGTGTGTGAGTGCTGAGTCAGCAGTTCCTGTCGTGCAGTCCGACAGTGTGGGGGTGGAGTTTGTTTGATGGCAGCATCTGACTACGCTACGCTGACCAGAGACCAGTATTGGTGTAGTTACCTCAAAAAAGTAATGCACTAAATGACTACACTACGCGTTACATTACCATGTTACAGACAAATGTTATCTCTTGACTGCAGAGATGGCACAAGTACACACATCCTTTACTCAAGTAGAAGTACAGATACTCGTGATTATAAATACTTCAAGTAGAAGTACTGACTCAAATAAAAGTAAAGAAGTATGGGCTTTGAAATGTACTTAAGTAAAAAGTACCCATAACTAGCAGCTGTTTCAAAGAGTACCTGACCTCCCTTTATATTAATAGAACAATAATGTCATTGTTAGCTAATGAATGTTTCCATGCTCAACAACGGCAACAAGACAACGTTTCCATTGGTCCCTCTTCTTTATAGAAGACCAGGAAATGATGGATACACGGATCGTGTTCAAATCAATAGGCACGCAACGACTCTAAAGAATAATGATCATGCCACCAAACACAGATTTGTGTTAAAAATGAAGTCAAAGTCAAAAGTCGTCAGAAAAATAAGTATTGGAGTAAAGTACTGACACCAGAAAAATGTACTTAGGTACAGTAACAAAGTATTTGTACTCCACTACTTCCCACCTCAGCTTAACTGTAACGCATTACACATTCTTGAAACATGCATGCGTTTTTTCCGAGGGGTTGCTCCTCAGTAAATACAGCTTCATTTGGCTCCTACATGACCCAGTGGTGACATGTAGCCCAATTAGTCCCCCCCCCCCCCCCCCATCATGTTGTGCTGGATCCGTGCTAAGTGGTTAGAGATAGGAGGAATGGCAGAGGAGCCGTGACGGCAGCAGTCATCTCCAACAGCCCCCGTCAGCGCAGCCATTACACACCTCGTTGGATTAAAGGTATGCAGGGAATCATGCAGCGGGCCAATGGGGTGATAAAGATGGCAGAGGGATGCATGCGTGTGTGTGGCACCCCATGCCTGTGAGGTGCCGAGTGTTTTATGGAGGCGCGTAGTTAATCCATACACTGTGCGGGGGGCTCATCCAGAACATGAAATGAAAGTCACTGAATCCTGAAATGGTTTTCAAAATGTTTTTCTTCATAGGAAATCAAATTGATCAGCGAGTTGGGATAGATAACGGAGTGGATCACTCACAAGTATGACAAGCGGTAGAAACTCTGTAGTGGGAAGTAAGTTACTTATGGAGAACGTAACTCTCACAGAGGCACTGATATTACAATCTCAAAATACAACTTCAATGTTTATTAAACAACATGTATGTTATGTTTTGTAGTACAAAAGTTAAATCTTATTTTTTTTATCTGACATTTTACTTTAAATTCTTATTTTTACATCCATATCTTTATTTTTACTTATTTTATGCACATTCCTACTTTAAAATCTTATGTTTATAACCATATTTGTATTATATTTTATCTTATTTTTATTGGATATTTTACTTTAAATTACATTTTTCATATAAATACCTTCTTCTTTTGTATTACACAATCTAACTTAACCTCCTTTTGTTGATATAAATATCTATATTTTTTCATTCTCAAATGGAGCCGCTGTCACTGAACCCAATTTCCCCGCGGATAAATAAAGAATTCTGAGTTTGATGATTCTGATTCTGAAAATCAGTCCAATTTGTATCCAAATTTGAAAAGGATGTTGAAGGATTAAGGAAATGCTTCCACTTTTTGCGCAAAAATTCAAAAGCCCATTGGATTATCCGGAACATACTGCAACAAAGCTGAATTAAGGCTGCATTTCTATTCCAAGTGAACTGAGGAACACACATTATCATCACTTATGTATTCTCGTTCCTAAGCCATGGCAGTAAACCTGCTATTTCACACTTCATCTCTCCTTCCTGTGTGCCTTCTAGTAAAGACAGAACGCTGCATGAATAATAAAGGAGCATGTAATGGGTGTAGCTGCCTGTTGGAGAGCAGCACTGAGCAGCATCAGAGCAGGTAGCAGCCTAGTTGTTGATGCTGATGTGGACTCAGTATGCATTTCCACAAGGTTATATAACACATCATGCTGCGTAGCTGGCGAGCGCCGCGGCTGCTATTAATAGAAACGCTTTGATGGAGCAAACTCTGACACAGACACAAAAACACCAACCTGTGTGTGTGCTAACACATTTGTAATCGGCACAAGCAATGACTTAAAGCACCCTTTTTCTTAATATTTCTTCCTCACACAAATAATACTAACTCAAATTACCATCCCTCTCACTGAATACACACCAACAGTTCGAGCACTACATTTCCTTTTTTTGTTCATTTGAATAGCAACGAGTCCAGACAAAATCCATTACAGGGCGCGATGTGGCGTGACGGCTTTCTGATCAGCCCGAGAGAGGAATGTACGGGGCATTACCACTCATTTTGCTCCAGGTGCTCTGATAACGTTTAACCAGCTGATTGCCTTGTTTAGAGCCCAGGAAATGAAGAGCGGGGGGAAAAGGCTCTGCCCACCGTTTTCATCGTTCTTTCATAATTGTAAAAGCATGCATGGACACAGCTATGTTCTATTTATGATGCATGAATCCATTTCATTATGAATGAATGTGCCGCATTGCTGAGATTTGTACAGATAATGCATGCACTTTAGCCTCCACCACTACCATTGAAATGTAACTAAGTAGATTTACTAACGGCCCGTCTACACTACAGGCATCAACAAATCTTGAAGCTGGGCGTGTCTGAAGCTTGGCGATTTTTTGCGAGCAGCGCGACCAACAACCAATCACATGAATCCCCCGCCCCCGACATACAAAGCAATAGCAATGTTAAAACAAAGTAAACTGGATATAAAATCCCCAAACAGGCGAAAACCTACCAGTTTCACCCACTGTCTCTGCCACCTCCCTCCATGCCTGGTTCCTCCGGTTTGTATCCCGGTAAATAGTCTGGTCGTACAGAACCGGGTGATTTGCTACCGTAATTTCTCGTTTGGAATATGAGGAAATTAACTGCGGTCTGGCTCTCCCAGCTTGCATGCGGTTTGATTGGCTAGCGGGGTGACTGGCGGGATTTGCATAAACGGGATTTGATTGGCTGATGCTAAGCATCGAGCCTCAAAAATTGAACATTGTTCAACTTTTGATGCCGATCGTGATGCTTTCAAAGCCATGCCATGCTCCCCACAATGCAGTTCGGCGAAGATTCAAAATCTTCTATGTCACCCCATTCAAATGAATGGGCGAAGCATTGAAAGCATTTTTCGATGCCTGTAGTGTAGACGGGGCGTAAGTGTGAAGAGAATATTTGATGTATACGTTACTTGAGTATTGTCTTTCTGTATCTTTCTACTCCACTACAATTCAATGCAAACATATTGGGCTTTTTACTTCACTACTTTGTTTACTTCCTTAATGTTATTACATCACTATGTAACACTCACACATTGTACGCGAGGCTAAGGGGGCGGGACATTTCTAAGTAGTTGACCAATCACAGCCAAGCAGGCCAGCTAACCAATCAGAGCAGACTGGGCTCTGGTTTCAGACAGAGGGTGAAAAGAGGTACAGCCAGTATGAGACAAATAAAGAGCTTTTTGAACATTAAAGCATGGAGACATGTGCCAAAATTATTTGGCAGCCATTTTGCTTATTATTTCTGTATTTTTTTCACGTAGAAACAGTTCAGTTTTGACTTCTCTAATGTGAATATGTTCAGCGTCTTATTTTTGTTCTTTTAATTTATTCTTAATACCTTTTTTGAGTAGTTTTTTTATCTGCAATGAGTACTTTTTACTCCTACTGTATAACAACTTTAAGTACATTTTCCTACTTACAGTAAGTACTATTTTTAATTCAGCACTTTTACTTGTAATTTAGTATCTTCACAGGATAGTTTTAGTACTTTTACTTAAGCAAAGGATCTGAATATTTCTGCCACCTCTCAGAAAATCACACTGACATGCCATCTCTAGAATCCACAAGCCCCTACAGTAGGAGCAAGGCAGGATATTTGTAGAGCACAATGCATAGGTATATACTGTATAATGGAAAAATAAACACATTATAAAATACATTTAAAAAAGCCTAGTAATCCCAAATAAAACAAGCTCAACCTGGATAAGATACAACATATAAGTTACAGTGCAGTGTAAGATATGAATATTTATTTGATTTAATAGAAGGCAGCGGCAAAAAGAAAATAAGCTTGCCATCAGACTGCAGTAGAGAGCCACATATCCCTCTGCTGTTACTCTTTCATGTCATGCGAGCCTCTACATGCTTTGTTAATTTCCCTCCGTGTTCTCCATATGCTACAATAGCTTCCTGCTGTTTAAGAGCTATGTGTTAGCGCCAGCATGCTAGGAACTTAGGCTTCTCCCTGAGGTAGGCTACGGTAGTACACAGCAGCCACTGCAGCATCTTTACTCCAAAAAAAAACAACCTTCCCCTATAATAATAAAAACAAAAACAAAGATTCTGTAGAAATGATATATATGATATGATCATGGTTTGCAAGCTATACTAGTTTGTTCACCCTTCAGTTTGATTAAATAAGTCCTTTGTAGCATGAATGTACACATGTCTGTTTGCAACGTGTTATTGAGCATAGGGTTTTGTAACATGTGATTGTGAAAGGTTTAAAGCAGAGGTGGGGAACCTTTTTCCTCAAGGGCCATTTCAATGTTTTCAACATCCTCAGAGGGCCGTACAAATGATTGACCTCTGCTTAAAAATACTAAAATCACAGCCCATTCATTTGTCCTTTCTTTCATGCTGTGCAAAGAAAAAGCAATCTCTTAATCCAGATATCTCACCATGACTCGCGCATGCATGCACGTGCACGGTTGTGGCATGACCACCAAACAGAAAGATATGGACACAAGATGTGTGCAAATGTATTTAGTTTCCTATCCATGTGGACATGATTTAAGTGGGGGGGACCAAACCTCCTCTAGGGGGGTCTGGGGGGCATGCTCCCCCGGGAAGATTATTGTTTAAATGTTGCAGTTAAAAGCATCAATCTGGGGCACTTTGAGAGCAACATGAAGAGATCTATGGATACATCTCTCAACACCCATATGGAACAGAACTGTAAGCTGTTTGCTTTATGGATATTTTACAAATCACTCCCCTTTTAAACTGTATTATTGTTATTAATAACAACTTTTTTTTTATTATCATATAGTATTTTATACCCGTTTACTTTATTCTCTTATTTTTTTATAACTATAATGATCATATAAAGATGTGCCTTTACCTCACTGGTTGTAGAAAAAGCTTCTTATATTCGTTAGCATAGCTAGTGATGGCAGTTTGACACTGAAGCTTCGAACTTCAACCCTGGACTTCCTATTCCATAGAAGCAGTGATTCGAAGCTTGCTTCAAATTACGTGACATCTGACGTCCGAAGCAGCAACTGCTTCAAATCACGTGACATGTGACGTCCGAAGCAGTAACTGCTTCATTTCCTGAATGAATCACTTGACTGGTTCACGGTCCATTCACGCGATTCAATGCACTGCCTCGTCTCGATTCTGACAGGTGACAGGTTGAAACTGTTTCGAATTTGAGCACTTCAACACTTTATGACCGCTCTAAACAATGCGCAATGTGTGGGTTGTTGTCGTAGTTTGCGTTGTTGCTGTTGAATTGTTGTTGGTATTGCATTTGAATTATAGTATCATTATAGAGCAAGCCAGCAAGAAAGATGGGTCGCTCTGGCTCGGGAAACACTTCCAAATGTGGAGAAGTTGTAACCAAAAAGACAATTATGACTAATATAAAAACATTTCAATGGTATGGAATAGATAGCCCAGTGGATAGAGCTGGCGGCCCAAATGCGGTGATGTCCTCTGCAGCTGGTTCAAAGCCCGGAACGGATGAACTTTTAATCATTGCTTTCAACTTTAATACTTTAATAACTGATAAAAGGCCCTCTCCGCCCAAAACTTTTTCCAGCACTCTCTAGTCTCTTCTCAATAACCCAATACACATAATTATCAATCTTTAATTGCAAATAGAACATGATATTCAGTCTTAGTGTGTGCATCGAATATTTTTCAAGGCAAAGATACGTTAAATCCACTGCAGCCTTGCACTTCACCAGGAGAGGTCGCTGTAACTGAAGCTTCGAGAAATGAACCTATTTCCGACACAATTGTCCAAGTGGTTCGATGCTTCATTCAAAGCTTCATTTTGCCATCACTAGCTAGCTAACCAGATGCTAATAACAACAACGTTATTGAGTGTATGATCCGTATGACAGATGAACAGATCGCCACTGGGCTTACAACTAAAGACACAGCCACGCAAAAACTGCGGCATGTGTACGGCTCCTTATGGGTACTGCAATTTCTGAAGTCCCGGTGCAGGTACCATATGCAGCCTGCACGGCCTACCAGATCAGCACGGGGTCCGTTACGCTTACTAATGACGTCCCGCATTGGCTGTACGGCAACCCAAGAGGACATTTTACACGGCCAAATTCCGCAAAGAATATTAAAAAATAACAATAGACAGTGAATGTATGTTAGTGTAACTGTGTCAGGAAAGTGAATTGTTAATTAACTAATTGAAGAACTGAAATGCATAAAATTGAAAGTTAATATCATATCCCTCCGAAATATGGTCGTAGACTTTACTGATGATTTAGAATTTATTGAAACTCCAGACTCAACGTAAGAGCTTCGGGGGGTGCTAACATTTAAACATAAACTTTATTCTTTACTTTCTCCGTCTTTATCATATCAGATACCGTCATGTTGTTTCCATAGCAACAACAACAACTTCCTGTCAACAGCTCCTGTTTCACCTGCTTAATACAGTTATCATCAGTGCTACTGTGGTCACATCGGGGAGCCGTAACATTTACAATAGTTGAGATGTGAAGGGGGTTATCTTTTTTTGTCTGTGTTCTGGGTTCCTGCAGTTTTTTGAACAGACAGTACAGTACACACGTTCAGAGGATGAACGTGTGTACTGTCTGTGGGAGTTTACGCTGTTGACAGGAAGTTGTTGTTGCTATGGAAACACCAGATACCATTTCGGAGGGATATGATACATATTAACTTTCAATTTTATGCATATCAGTTCTTCAATAACATTACTTAATTAACACTTAACTTTCCTGACACAGTTCCACTAACATACATTCACTGTCGATTGTTATTTTTTCATATTCTTTGCGGAATTTGGCCGTGTAAAATGTCCACTTGGGTTGCCGTACAGCATCCCATGCGTGACGTCATTAGTAAGCATAACGGACCCCGTGCTGATCTGGTAGGCCGTGCAGATATGGTACCGACACCGGCCCGGAGCCGCGTTCTCGTGCTCTCCGGCAGCATTACACCATGTGATGACACGTTAGGCTCGTGTTGTGTTCAAGGACCCTGACCTTGGCCAGGAAAAACAGTTTAATTATTTTGCGGTCTAGATTTCTTGAATTTTTTTCTTTTTTGGGTGTGTTTTATAAATTACCTCGAGGGCCGTACCAAATGGTCTTGCGGTCCGTATACGGCCCGGAGGCCGGAGGTTCCCCACCCCTGGTTTAAAGGTATAGTGTTGTGTAAACCATAAAGAGGTGTATACAATCTGTGTGATTCTTCTCATCTTTGGACATGTACTCTTGACTAACTTGATGCAAGGTAATCTGTTCCTTATACTTCTGTACAGCAATATAACATTTAAATTCAACCACATCTGTGTCCGTGTTTTAAGATTTCCTTTGTGTTATTCTTTATTCTCCTGTTAAGATTTAGGATCTACAACAGTTCGATGTATAAAAAAGGCACTTTAGGAGAGTCTATAACAGTCACTAATTTTGTAGAAAAGGAAATTAATTAGCAGAAGCATCTACAACTTGAGATGTTTTTTGATTGGTTTCAAATTGGCACATTTAGAATTATTCCACTATCAGATTTGCCACTCTTGTTTTGATCTGAATGATTGAACCGGCTGGGGGGAGATTGAGCGATATGAAGAGAGGAAGGTGCAGACATTGACAGCTGCCCAAACCGAGCAGCCTTTTGCAGATATCGGAGCGACTTCAGCACCTCGGAACAGATAAGACCCCGGCCAAGATATCAAAAAGCATCAGCAATAAGCAGCAGCCACAAACAAACACTTGTGCAGCCAGCCACAAACAAACAGCCCCGGGGCCACCTCAGCAGGTGAGGGTGGGGTGGGGGGGAGGCTAAACAAATTGGAAATGTCAAACCATCTCATAAAGAAACATTTGATGTGTTTTTCGGGTTAGGATGTGGTACAGGTGTGATGGGGGCACACACAGGGAATCTGTTGCAATGACTGCTTCTCGTCATTGCATCATTATATTACTGCTTTACACAAAGACAATACCAGAGAGCAGCGATGTCTCATGAACCACTAGCTGTCCAATTTAAACTGTTGCTTTCTAAATGGGAGGGTAAGTTTGCAGTACCAGTGTATTGGGGATGTTAATATGTCCTTATCTTTAGATTGGATTACATTTTGATTCAGGGCACGTGATTTAATTCAAAAATGGACTCAAAACAACTCAACAAATGAACACTTTTAATGTATTTCACGACTGTCAGTGACCAAAAAATATAGCTAAGTATAATCTATACAACAAATAAAAATGCATTCATGTTACATTAATAACGTGGTAGGCTTAGACTGCCTTTCTTTTTTATACCCTCAAAAAACATGACAATCTTTAATAAAATAAACATATAAGCTAAGAAATTGCACATCATCAGGTGATTGGTTTAAAGTGCACAATAATTAGTTGATGTCTAAAATGTTCATCATTCCAAAATATTTTAGATGTTGGATTTAGGACATAAAGGGTATAGTGCGCCAATCTGTAAAATTAGGGGGTCTAGAGTTCGAACCCCCCACCTGAGAAAAGGTCAGTGTCCTTGGGCTGGACACTTAACCCAAATGTGTTCCAATAGCCATACAGTATTGAGTGTGAATAAGCCAATTTGGATAAAAGCTCAATAATATATAATGTAATCACACTAAAGACAGAATTTAAGGCAAGTTCCCGCTCTTTACTATCTAGTCGATTATTACGAGTATCACTCTTAAGGGAATATTAATCCAACTTGTAATTCAGTTCTGTTTCCCAGAGCATAGAATTTCATGAATATATTCAACAGCACACTGTGTTATCGTTACGTGATAGAGTTCACCGCTTGTTTTGGATGTAGGAATACTCTAAATATTTAACAGAGCGGAGGACAATGCACGGCCAACGGCACCAGATTCAGCATTCTCTTCATAAAGCCGGATATGAATCATGCTCCGTGTCGTCCCCCGCTGAAGGAATTAATTAAGAGTTGTGAGGCCGTCCCATCCCTCACCCATTTCCCCCCATCTCATTCATCTCTGTCTTCCTCAGGTTGTGTTTCTAATGCTCGGATGTATTGTCATCAGCAGTGAGGTGCGCTGTACGTCTTACTTTACAAATAAGACCAAGATTAAGAGACAAACAGAGAAGGAGCCGAATCCATTATGAGAGGAAAATGAGATAATTAGCAACACGCCACTTTCATTCCAAACTGAGACATCATCGACCTGTTCCACGGTGGCTTTTTGGCACCTTCAGGCCGTGCCTAAATGATGCCGCATGCTGTGAGACAGAAATTAAGTTGTACCTAGAGGGATGTATTTATTTTCATGGACTTTTTATTTCAGTGGAGATTACTGTTGCATGGCAACCCAAATCACATAGCGCCTTTTGTATGATGCACCTTTTTTGTGTCTGAAATCTCTGTTTCCAGCGACACTAAAAACCTGCTCCTTCAATTTGAGTAAAGTCTCATCATTAAGTTGACACTTTTTTGGGAATATCTTTAGAAAAAATTACTCTTTTCACCCTCTGTCTGAAACCAGAGCCCAGTCTGCTCTGATTGGTTAGCTGGCTGGCTCTGTTGTGATTGGTCAACCGCTTAGAGATGTCCCACCCTTTTGCCTATCATGTACAATAGAAGCGCGAGTGTAGAAGGGGAAAGGAAAACCAGGAAAGGGAAAACCCCACAAAGCACAATAACACAATAACACTTCTAAGATCAGAGTACTTCCTCCACCTCTAATCAAATCCAAAAAAAGGCCCAAAGGTTTGCGTTCGTTGAGAATTCGCTCTATATTAACACTCGGCAACTCATTTGTAATATCCGGTCCAGGGACTACAGATTACAATTAGCTCATTAGCTATTTCTGTCACATTAACGGAAATGGAAACTGAATTACGATTAATGTGCTATCTCAGTTTAATAAAATGAAATTCTAATGTGCAACAAGGTGTCAAGGTCAGAGTTGTAGAAGATTGTGATGTCATTCTTGACACGACTGCCTCTTGAAATGTTTAAATATTGCAGCTGGTTTCATTTCTCTGTACATGTACCCATGCAGGAAGTAGTGTTTGCTTTTATGTGGTGGAGTGGAAAGTATGGCTTTGAAGGTCAGGGTGGTGGAGGAGCTTGTAATGCATCTATTTTTTATACAGGTCACTGGAGTTCATTTCCTAGCACAGACCAGCAATTATTCCTTTCAAGTTCAAAATGTACAAAACACTGTAGTATCGATGATGACCTCAGGTGCTTCAGCTGAATCTGAATCTTTGCAGATTTGGTTTGACCGTTTCTGATGGATTTGCCAGAGTTACTTGATCGTTTGGCCCAAATGTAGGGTCTTTTTTCAAATGCAAGCTTTTACTAAGGGTTTTTTAAAGACATGACCAAAAGTTGACTTTTATGGCGGTTTTATGTTTGGTCCCTTTGTTTGCTGTGTGGCAAAGATTAACAAGGATTTGGATTACAAGTAGTTGCCAGGTGCGTAGTTAAGACGAAATTGGGCGTATAACAATGAGAGGGTCACCGGTTCGATCCTTGGGCAAGACATTTACCCCGATTTGCTCATAGGCAAGTCTTTCGTCTTGTAGTGTATGAAAGTTGCTTTGGATAAAAGTAATCTAATATTATAGAAATATATTTTCTCAAAAATGTATAAGGGTAAATGGAACCCTCCGGAAAAACGTTGCTTTAATTCACATCCCTGCCTAAAGAACACTCTGATCTCATGGAAGGTCAAAGAGTTTCTTGTATCTGATGTAAGGAACTCTTTTCATGTCGTTTTATATAAGTTCACTAAAGACGAGCTAACTTTCTTTCCTAACTAAACGGCGTGGTAAACAAGATGGAGTAAATCCCTGCTGCTCCGCCCCTTAAATCTCCTCTCAATAGCCTCTTTATCAGTCTCTATTCACTCCTTTTCATTCCTTTCATCCTCAAAACTGTATCCTTGACATCTGTCCTTCTCCTCCTCCACCTGCCCTTCATTTCCCCCCTCCCATCAGCCCACTTCCTCATCCCTCGCCTCCTTCTCCAACCTGCTCCTCCTTCTTATCTCGTCATTGTTTGTACAATCCTGTCGATGTCACAGGTGTAGCTTAAGGGTGTGTGTGTGTCTCAGAATGATGTCGCTTTGCCTGTACCATTTGAATGAGATGATCCACGTTCTTGAGCCTCCCTGCCTCCAACAGCGCCCCCCCCCCTTCCTCCACCCCACTCTCTGCCGCACACTTCCACTCGCATAAAGGAGTCAATTTGTCAGAGATGTCAAGGGTGCTAACGAACAGCCAGTTTCTTGCCATATGCCCGCGTGAGTGTGGGCGTGTGTGCGTGTGGGGGTGCGTGTGTGTGTGTGTGTGTGTGTGTGTGAGCACGTCTATACTGCTGCTGCTGCAGCAAGGTGTGAACGAGTGTGTGCCGAGTGTACTAAACAGACAAGTACACGTGTATATAAAGCCGATGTGTGGAGACAATTTTACAAGTGTCACATGGTGTGTGTATATCCAGCCTATAGAAGTGTTGAATGTGTTAATTAATACAGTAGCTCTGGAAATGAGCCTCGGCCTGCTGGTGTGTGTGTGTGTGTGTGTGTGTGTGTGTGTGTTGTGTGTGTGTGTGTGTGTGTGTGTGTGTGTGTGTGTGTGTGTGTGTGTGTGTGTGTGTGTGTGTGTGTGTGTGTGTGTGTGTGTGTGTGTGTGTGTGTGTGTGTGTGTGTGTGTGTGTGTGTGTGTGTGTGTGTGTGTGTGTGTGTGTGTGTGTGTGTGTGTGTGTGTGTGTGTGTGTGTGTGTGTGTGTGTGTGTGTGTGTGTGTGTGGTGTGTGTGTGTGTGTGTGTGTGTGTGTGTGTGTGTGTGTGTGTGTGTGTGTGTGTGTGTGTGTGTGTGTGTGTGTGTGTGTGTGTGTGTGTGTGTGTGTGTGTGTGTGTGTGTGTGTGTGTGTGTGTGTGTGTGTGTGTGTGTGTGTGTGTGTGTGTGTGTGTGTGTGTGTGTGTGTGTGTGGCCTCCTCTTCATCCGGTGGCGCCCGAGGAGTGTGATGACCGGTCTATTTGACAGCGTTCCCGTCACAGCGGGTGCCCCGTCCCTGCGGTGACTGGGTCAGCTGAGTTAATTATTCTCAGCGCTAGTCCCTCGTGCTCCATGCAGCGAACACACACACACGCACGCGCACACACACACACACAAACACAAACACACACTGTTAGACATGTGAAATAGACACACTTTCTCCAAGTTTTAGTTAAGCTTTAATTACTTTCCAAAACACACATTGGAGGACCCATACTGTGAAGTGTCCTACATGCAGAGTTGCAAAATGTATCCATTACTCGAAATAACAATTTTTATTACATAAATTGCTTAATATTTCGGTAATGTGTGACTAGATTTAAGTATTTTTGTCATTATTAAAGATCAAAATACTATGATTACACCTTCCTGAATGTGAATATTCAAAAAAAAATGTACTCCTCAATGACAATTTTCTTAATATTTTTAAACATTGTTGATAGGTAAATTAACAGACAAATTCCAAATGTTCTTTGATTATAGATCAATCGTAGTCATTTTTCATGTGAAATGGGAATCATTTGTATTTTTCAAGTAGCAAAATGTCCTGCTTTTTTCTATTGAATCTAATATGCAACTGAATTTCTTTGGCAAAACAAGAGATTTGGAAGAACTGCGATCAACGTTTTTCACATGTTTACAACATTTTAAAACTAAAAAGTATTTGAAATCAAGAAAACAACCGACAAAATAATCAATTATGAAAATAATCAACCATGCAATGCCTGAAACTACATGTATGTATTTCTACAGTATGAATGACATTGAAGGTGAGGCAATCTCCCAGCTAATTAAAGTCGTGCATTAATTACCATGAGCTGCAGTATTCAAAGTCTTAATTGAAAACTGTATCATTTTCCCTTTAACCTTTTATTAAACCAGGATTTCCTTTTGATGACTTAATATTCAGGCCAGCTGACTCCAATTGGTGAGCAATCATATATTCCTATAGCCTTTTTTAAATAAAAAAACCACCATATTTCTCTTGGATGATCACATTGACTCGCAACATGTTCATTTAAATGGAATCCCTTTTTATCCTGCAGTCATCATTAGTGTCCAGATGCACTCTTAAGCCCTGCTTCTCTAATCATCCCTCTGAATATCATACTAATCCCCTTTATCTTGGTTAATGTTGTACCAGCACACTCATCCACTTGTCAGACGTATTCTTTCACAGGAGAATAAGACATAATGCGTTGGTGTCATATCTCAAACACGCATTAATGCCCTGAAAGGATCTACAGTGGAGGATTCCGCATGAGACCCTACATTTCTTTTTGGACATTAAAGCAAGTAAAACATTTTTAAGTCCAACACCAAATGCAAGTATGGTCCTAAAAATAATGTCTGTTTGGGGAATCCGATGCAACATCATATACTACTAACTCACTTGATATAGCACCTTTCAAACAGAGTAGTACATTCACATAAAGATGCACACAGAATTAACAACAAATGTCATCAGTTTTATTAAACTTTCAATCAACTGTTTGTTTGTAAAAAATACACTTGATTAATATTAAAAGACAATATGACACAATGTATTAATATTAGTTTGTGGTACCTTATCAGCGCTCTAGGCACCATATGGTATGTAAACGTAACAACAAAACCCCTTCAAAGCCTCAGGAGTGACAATACACATGTGTTTGAGTGTGTTCATTGAAATAGTGTTTCTTACCCATGAATCACTTGGCTTGTTTTTATTTGCAGCCTTTAACCGTCACACCTACGGCCTTCTTTAAATTATTTAAAGCTATCGATAAGCAGTTAAAAAAATGCTATACATCCCATTAAATGCATGTTAAACAGAAGCACATTATTTATGATGCAGGATGTTTATGCGGCTGTATGTTAACATTGAGATGTGAGTGGGTGGGGTGAATCTAAAGTACCTCCACAAATTGACACACAATGAATTACATAATTGCGCAATAGTGATCACCAGTGAGCCAAATGTCCCCGGGTCTGCCTCTCTCTGACTTGTTGTGCCAGAGCAAGATCACAGCTAGGGAGGGAGGGGTGGGTGGGGGGGGGGTGGGATTAGCGAAAAGTACTGCGGTGTGAACGGTGTGCCTATTATATTTTGGCAATTGCCTCTATTAGCTTGAATTGTGGTAGGTGCAGTGTGAAGCCATTCCTAATGTAGCAGTGATGCTAAATGCTAATTTTAGACCATGGTGATGTAAGCACTGAGAAATCCCAGGAGGGAGCTAGCACATACGTAGATGTATTTTCAATAATGAATTATTATTATTATTTCTGATGATAAGTTACATATTACACTTGAATTCAGAGAAAACCCTTATTTTATTTATTTTGTTCTCGTATACAGCTTTAATAATGCAACTGGAAAAAATGTAGTGCCTTTTTTAATCAGCATTCTCAATGATAATTGTGAGACCACAGAGTTTAAAAAAAGGCAGAAAAACTATTATCAAAGCGCTAATAACAATCAGACATTGTGAAATGAATGCAAAATATATAATAACGCAGTCAAATACAACATACACTTTTGACCGGTTTATAGGTTACAAGCAAATGTGCCAGTGGGCATTGGTTGTTCTTAACCTTAATGAGCTGTGCAGATGTGCAAACCGCTAACTAAACTAACCCTTAATCAGATTTTCAAATGGGGGTTATACAAACCAAAATAAACACATTTTAGTGCAGGGATTTTGCAGAGCCCATGTGTGTAAACACAAGCAAAAATACATGTTTATAATCCTATTTATAATAAAGTGCACAGTTGCTCATATTGGCAATTGCCCACTGAATGAACAAAGAACATAATTTAACACATTTTAGCACACCGCCACATAGTTTCCATGACAGCAATCTCTGCCCACGCAGCACACACATCTCTGTATGAACCGTGTGGCTGAATGCTCATATTTGATACATTGTGTGTGTTCATCATGTGTGGTCCCGATACATCCTCAGGTCGATCAGTGCGGGAAGATTAAGTTCACTTTGTACTTTCTGAACATGTGTGCTATTGGGCACTTGATGCTATGTTATGGCCCTCGTGTGTACACTGTTCATTCACACACTTGTTCGCTCAACGTGTGTGTGTGTGTGTGTGTGTGTGTGTGTGTGTGTGTGTGTGTGTGTTTGTGTGTGTGTGTGTGTGAGTTCCCCAGTCACAAAGCTATCCAGCTCCAGTGAATTAAAGCAGATGAATCACAGCTCCACAGCTCAGCGAGTCCAAGAGGCTGACGCTAGCGCATTGTTGTGAATCAACCACCCTGTCAGAGCTCACTGTGCCCCGTCTTCCCTCCCTTTCCTAACAGCCCGTGTCACCAAGCTTCCTTGCCCACACACACACACACACACACACAAACACACACACACACACACACACACACACACACACACACACACACACACACACACACACACACACTGAAAGCGGTTAGCTGCCGCGGTTTTTCGAGCAGGTGCTAGCATGGCATGGAAGCACCCACAGGGTTGGAGGCTGTGGACGGACACCAGATCCCTCGCCAGCTCGCCGCATTCTGCTCGGCGACCGCTCGCTGGTGGCCAGCCCTAATTATTATTGGCTGCTGTAATTAATTACAGGGCCTCTGAGCAGCCGGCAGATATAATCTAGGCTCGCTCTCTGATTTCAGTGGTGTCATTTGGTGTTATTTTTGGGACTGTTGTGGTGGCTGTCCCTGAGACCGGGCGATCCCGTTTGGAGCGGCTTTTCCACAAGTGGCAAGTCTGCGTCAATTGTGACATTTTGCAGTTTGATGCTCACTTTTGATTAGGCAAACGTTTAGGGACTCGCATATGGTTCAATATTAGAATGACTGATGTATATGTAGAAGTTGTGGAAAATTAACGCTCAACTTCTATTGAACAACTTCTATCTTTGACTACTAAAAAAAACACCATTGGAAACAATTTGTATTAACATCGTAGGTTTCCATAGGAACAAACTGACCTTTTCCGACTGGAACTGTATTAGTGTGAAGGTAAACCATCATAAAAAAGTCAAATAAGTTGCTTGCTAGTGTTTAACCACAGACAATAGTGAATGATGTCGGTATAATCTGCTGCATATACTTAAGCAATAGCTCACGACAGGCCGTGGTATATGCTCATTATATTATATCACAGCTAAGGGGCGTGGTTCGACGCGAAACCTCTGCTTTGTTTCAAGACCCGCATCAGAAAGCTTTTGAATGGTGGTACTTTTCCAGTTGGTCTACTACCTGCTCTTCACGTAGCTCTGCATGTCGTCGTTTAGGTGCTTTTTTTTCTGGAGATAGGCACTGCTCAATCCACTCTGACTCCTCCATAGTAAGACCCCCCGGAGGTCGAAGTTAATCTTAAATGTTTCCATCTTAAGCTTTGTAAGTTTGTTTCGTAATGGACAAAATGTAAATATAATTATAAAACGGACAAGTCAAATCAAGCAATCTGATTGGTCGATAGCATTTTTGCGGACCTCTTTGATTACAGATTTGAAAACATCGTTGCTTGCTTTAAAAGTAGCACAATTCATGATGTCAAGCCTTGGAAAGTATCTAGATATCCCTGCCCTAATGCCAAAGGAACTGCACACTGAATATGTTTTGCCATTTGATGTCTATGTCTGGACCGCTGCGTAAAAAGGAGGGTTTCTGCCCCGTTACTTCTCCGCTGTTTTCTTGTCCCAGTTTGAAAAGCAAACTGCATGCAGTTTTCTTTTCTGCCCAACTGCATGCAGTCCAATCGACCGGACTTATTTCTGCAGATGTGAGCGTCCTTTAACCACGGTCAATCCTTGCTGCACATTATCCCTTACATGTTTCCATCTTAAGCTTTGTTAGTTAGTTAGTTTCGTAACGGACGTAATGTAACAGTTGTAACGGTTGTAGCTTTTCTCAGACGTTGAGGGATACTGACTTGTTGTGAAAAGTAACTACAATTCTACCCGTTGTATACGCTCATTATATCACGGGTAAGAACCAATCAGATTGCTTGATTTGACTTGTCCGTTTTATTCTACTGTGCAGTGTTTTATTTTACATCCTTTTTTCTCTTATTTTATTATTTTTATTTCTTACTTGCAAGTAAGTGTATTGCACAATTGTATGTCTTCTTTGTTGTTGTTTATGAGTATTTTCTATGTTTCACTGTTGGAGGAGCCTGGGACCATTTTCATTGCTAAAGCTACGCCATAGCTATTGTGCATTAGGGCTGCTCGATATTGAAAAAAACTGACATTGCGGTTTTTTGTTCCCCTGCGATATATATTGCGTTTTTTTTAACCTGTTAAGCCCCAAGGTCCCGGCAGGTACTTTACTTTATTTTTCACGACACTGTGTCTCAGGCAGTTGCGAGCCGTGACTTTTATACCTAGGCCCTCTGACCCCCCTCTTCCCTAGAAAAAAAAGAAGAGATATTACGTCACAGCGTATACTTCAGCGGATTATCAAAACAGCGGCCTGGGGTGCAAAACGCATCAATGACACCGACCCTCTACCACACAAAATAACACCATTTATATAAACACCTATCATGACAGGGCACCCACAGCCAAGTAACAATTACAAATGAATGAAGTCTGCACGGCGGCCCGCATTGAAAATGACTTAGGCCTACCTTTGATGATCAAATCACTTAAACACAAAGTCCGTCCTCCTGTCCTTTTGGATGAAGCACTTGCGGGTCATTCAGCTGATCCTTTGCCACTCCAGTTTATCATTGGAACTCAATCTTGAAAATGACTCGGTTAATAATTTCGCAACGATGTCCTCACTATCACTGAAGTGAGCCATCATGAACGAACTTATGCTAATCTATCGATTAGATTTATGATTAGAAAATAATAAAAGTAGGATAGACATGTGGATATTATCCGGCTGAACAAAACGTGCATTTATCTAACAGGTTCGTTTTCCACAGACCTTATTTACAGCTATTTTCCAAAATCCTATGGAGAAATCCCATTGCTTTCTGTCGAGGGAATCCGAGCGCAGCTTACATCCGGGTTTTAGGACGCGTCACTGCACCTCTTGCATAGACCTCACAGCGGGCGGAACTTGTCATAAAGTCCACGAAAATAAAGCCCGCCCATTTAGAGGGAAGATATGATTGGTCAATTGTACTGTCATTTGACATTACTCTCTCGTTGAGTTACTATAGCTGGCCCTCTGTGAATGTAGAGAGGGGCCAACAAGCTCTCCCGTCTTCACATTACTCGCAGAGACGGTATTTAACCCTTCACATTCCAACAGAAACTGAACAGGCAGATTCGAAGGATTTATTTATTTGGAAACATTATTTTAAATACAATTAAATCAAGTTATTTTGGTAAAACTAATGAAAAATTTAACAACAAAAAAATATAAAAAATAATATTTAAAAAAAAATGTTTTTTTTTTAATGTTTTCAAATATCATTTTTTAGAATATCTTAGGCCCTCACAGAGGCTCGGCACTGGTCTCAGGGGATCTTAATATTTAAGAACCTATTAATGTATTATACCAGATTAACGGGAAGAATCTCAGCTAACTGACGATACAAACCATTTTTACCAAAACAAAACACAAGTCTCATAAGAAGCATCTAAATGACCCCTGAGCGAAAAATGCTAACGGACTTTGGCACAGAACTCAAGATAAAAGTACCCTTATTACTTATCGTAGCTGCACATACAAGATATCCGATTAAAGCTGAGGTTCCACAGATTATTTAGGTATATAGTATCATCACTGAGTCATCTGAACTCGCGACAGGGGAAGCAAACACAAGGCAAGGCAAGGCAAGGCAAGTTTATTTATATAGCACTTTTCAACACAAGGCAATTCAAAGTGCTTTACAAAAAATGAAAGACATTAAGAAAATGGCATTTAAAATCAGTCATTAAAAAGAAAAGCTATAGGGTGAAAAACACAGACATCACAACACGTACCTTTACGTTAGGGGAGATCGTCTCACCGTAGCTGTCAATCTGATCAAAAGACGTGTTCAATGGCTTTAAAGCGAGAAAAAACGTGGCTGAATCGGTTAATCCATAGGTTTTTAACGTCTCTGTATAAAAAAATTATTTCATTTATAATCCATAATTCCATTTGTATGTAAAAATCGCAGAGCAACAGTTAGCTGCTAATGGTAGCCACCAGAGTGGCTGCTGTTTCCGGTCTTGGCTATGCGGCAGTCTAACACCAACACATTACCAAATAAGGAGTGACGCGTAGCCAAAACCGGAAGCTGCATACACTCTGGTGGCTACCATTAGCAGCTAACTTTTGTGCTCAGATTTTTACATAAAAAGGGAATCATGGATTATAAACAATTGCTTCAAAGCCACAGATACATTATTAACCTATGGATCAACCGATTCAGCCGCGTTTTTCTCGTTTTAATGGCATTGAACACGTTTTTTGATCAGATTGACAGCTACGGTGAGACAATCTCCCGTAAAAGCTCCGTAAAGGTACGTGTTGTGATGTCTGTGTTTGCTTCCCCTGTTGCGAGATCGGATCGCTTAGATACTATACTTAAATAATCTGTGGAGTCTCAGCTTTAATCGGATATATTGTATGTGCAGTTTCGATAAGTAATAAGGGTATCTTTATTTTGAATTCTGTGCTAAAGTGCGTTTTAAAAAAAAAAGAATAAAACCACACGTCCCTGCGGTGTGAATATCGCGCATGCGCATATCGCGGTTATTGCCATGACACGGTATATCGTTCAGCCCTATTGTGCATATCACAAGCTTAGATTCAACATTACATATTGGCAATTCAATGAAGCTATCAATCCAAAATATGCCGTTACATTTGGGAATGAGACTTCTCAGTCAGTGGAAGTGCCTGCCGTTGGCCTCAAAGGGCACTTATTCTTGTTAGAGGCCATAAAGATTATGGGTTTGTAAGCAGGGGATTTGTCCTCTCCTTGTGGTCAGAGGGCTGTTGCTGCCTGCCCACACACTGAAAAAAGAACTCACAATACACACACAGGTGCCAAGATTTAGGAGAGCAGCAGATGAGTATTGAGCGTTGAATATATCTCGGTGAAAATTGCACCCTGGGGAGAAGAGGAATAGGCACCGAGGGCTAAATAGAGGGTAAAACAAAGGGAGGGAAAAAAGCGGGACAGTTATGGGAGGAAAACGAGACGAGTTCGGGGCTTAATGGGCTGCAGTTGCCACATCTATATTTGCGTCATCTTTTTAAAAAGTAGTCGTCTTAACTCCCTAACCCCGCCCGTCTCAAATTACATACAGCGAGAGGGGATCAAACAGGCTGCACAGTCTTATTCATTGTTCATGCCGCTGCACAGAGGAAGCAAAGGAAAGGATTGAGAGGAAACACAACTGAGAGGCTGGGGAAAAAAGAATTGAGTAACCTACTTTTTATTTTTGCACTGCATCTATGTAGATGTAGCAACACACATGGGAAGCTTTTTTCCCCCTGTAAGATTGAAGCAACACTCAAGCTGATAAAAAAAGGGAACTTATAGAATATGCACACACCCTTACCCATGTGGGGTTTGAAGCAACATGCTACCAAAGCTTGACCCCCCCCCCCCCCCAAACACCAAGTAGAACAAGTCTCTCAGGCCTCCTCCTGCTACCCTCACTCTCCAGTCGGCCTCTGTTCAGCGCTCTCTGCTTGCACCTCATTATTTCCTCGGCAGCCGGGGGGCAAAGACTCTCAATTCCTTAGATGCAGAGATAGACTGAAAAAAAAGGAGTGACGGGTAGAGGCGGCGTTCGATATCCCGCTGCGCTGCGCCACACTGCGCCACACTGCTGTGACACCTCAAACATGCCTCACACACACATTGAAGTACAGTAGCAGCGCAGGGAAAAGGGGGGATTATAAGGATTGGCGACAGAAAGGCTGAGACGGCGAGGAGGGAATAGACTAACTGTCTGAGATGGATTCGGAGGGGGGGTTAGCTCAGCTAAAAAGAGAGTAGGAGCAGGGGCAAGTGTGGAAGAAAGACAGAGAAGAGGGAATAAGTGAAAGTTTTGCTGGCAGTAGCTGAAGACATGCTTATTTTTGCTGCAAATTAACATGCCTCAGTCAGTCATTTAAACCCTTAGACAGTGGTGGAAGAAGTACTAAGATCTTGTACTTAAGTACAAATAATAAGACCATGATGTAGAATTACTCTGTTACAGCTAGTCCTGCTTTCAAAATGTTACTTAAGTAAAAAGTATTAGTAGCAAAATATACCATCTATATATGTAACAAATATAAAAGTACTCATTACTCAAAGTGGCTATTTTTTTTAATATATATATTATATCATAGTGGAGTAGAAGTATAAAGT
The DNA here is from genome assembly GCA_902827135.1 of Harpagifer antarcticus. Taxonomy (NCBI): domain Eukaryota; kingdom Metazoa; phylum Chordata; class Actinopteri; order Perciformes; family Harpagiferidae; genus Harpagifer; species Harpagifer antarcticus. The sequence continues at coordinate 2,582,104 of CADEHL010000909.1, forward strand.
AGCATACAATCAACATACTCAAGTAAAGTACTCAAAAATGTACTTAAGTACAGTACTTGAGTAAATTAACTTTTCACCACTGCCCGTCTGTATTTAATTTAATGTTTCTAGTATTACGAAAGAGTATACATGTCTCCTCAGTCTATAAACCCTGAGATAGCCATTTGGCCAGTATTCTACACACTTTTACATATTTAAATCAGACATGAGCTAACGTTAGCATAATTAGCTACCTATGGAAAATAACTGCATGTACTGGCTCACATAGAACACTCTGTGCTGTACATTCCAGCATCATCATGCACATCACATACTTTTGAGAGAAAAACAGTAAACTAGCGCGCTGATCAGTATATTTATGAGCGCCTCTTCCTCCTCCAGCTCTCCCCTGGTTGTAAAACAAACACGAGCTCTTCTCCATGAGCTCAGCTATAGATTAAAGGACTCCATGAATATTCAACATGGTAATAGCTGACGAAGAGAGGACGGAAGATGCGGGGGAGAGTGTTTGGATGCTTGTTATTAATAATAATGCTGATTAGAATCGGAGGGTAACTCTCACCGTGCCCTTTCTTTTGGTATCCTTCATCCTCTCCTTGGCATCAGAAGGATGCAGAACAAACGTCTTCTCCACATTACATTAAAAACAAATGAGGGTGCAGAGAACAGGTAGAGAGGGACGTGTTGACATGTCCTCGCGTTGTTAGGAGCAGACGATGGTCCACATTGGCTGCTCATGTGTCTCGCCGGCCATCTGTCAGGGACAACTAGATCAGGATGGCAGCGCTCCAAGCCCTCCCTCTTCCTCTGTCTTTATCACTCTCAGTGGCATTCATTTTTATGTATATCACTCCCGCTCAAGGTTCATAGTCAGTCGTTACCCAGTCAAATGACGCTCACTACATTACTCAGTGTCACGTCCTCAGTTGGCCCCGCCATTCTGCTTTTAGTGTCCTCACTGTAATCTCCGCTAGTCAGAGGTGGAAGAAGTACTCCGATCATGTACTTAAGGGAATACTCTGTTACAAGTAAAAGTCCTGCAATCAAAATGTTAAGTAGAAGTGCAACGTGTTAGCATCAAAATATAAGTACCAAAAGTACTCATTCTGCAGATTGGCAACCCTAACCCTGACCCCATTTCTCAAACCCTTAACTTTAAAATAGTAATTTAATATTAAAACAGAATCTCACCAACATACTAAATAGCCATCAAAAACACTATATTGCCTCTAATGACCAGCTATCCAGAGTCTTCTATTTATTTCTTGAACATACAAGTGTGAGGAAAGCCTTTAAAACAACTTTTCGCTTCACTGATAATAACTTTAAGAGGGCTGTGATCATTACTATCTTCTGTATATTTGCTGTATTGTAATCTACAAACGTAACGTTCAATTAAACTACTAATGTCCTCTAGAGACTCGATGGCATCTCAGTTCGAAAATTACATATTTCTGTCACTTTACACAACTTCTCCAACCTTCCTAATCCTCGAAGTCAACATTTTAATGGGAAGCTTTTATTCGTCCCAGGTCGCAAAATCCCTGTGAACAAATTCCAAGTGGCTTTCCGCTTGTTAAGTGAGCGGCTGTAAGCTACAACTGACATTCATCATCTTTACGTTAGCCTGGACTTGGGGAACGTTTGTCCTTATGTGCCCTCCATTCTGCCACTGCTGTTTTCTATGTGGCACTTCCCATTCAGCAGCGCTCATTTGCTCAATTACATCTCATTCACCCCGTCTACCAAACACAGAGTAGATATTTTTTGAAACTGTGCCCTAAGTTGCCTTGGGCTAAAACCTCACCATTGGTGCGTCCCACTCACCCAGTTTTAATGTGACCCTCCATTCACTCCTACTTTAGGCCATTTACATCACATTATTGACAGTTAGCAGACAACCTTTCAGTGTTTGCCTAATATTTGATGCTTGGCAGGGCTAGTTGGTGAAATACTTCTTTTAATGACTAAGTACACTTGCTAGAAAATCTGCAATCAGTATATTTTCTCGCAGAGATCAAGTCAAAATGTAGCTTTTTAAAATGCTAACGTCCCACAGTACTTCAAAAAGTGGTTAACCTTAACCCCATGGTGTTAGAGGAAAGGGCGCGTACCCCTGTAAAGCTGCATTTCAGCATTCATTGCGAATACATCACTTTAAAGCAGGGGTCTCAAACTCAAGGCCCGGGGGCCAAATCCGGCCTGCGACTTCATTTTATGTGGCCCCGCAAGAGCTTGCAAAGGAATATAATACGTTTATTATACGGTTACATGCCACTTTATAGAAGCAGGTTGCCCATAAACTACATGTCCCACAATGCATCTCGTTTTGTGACATGCGCACTGAAGAGACTTGCAATTATTTGCCCTGGACTTCTGCTTTCAGACGTAGTTAATTACTAAGTTGTTATCCTATCCGATAATAATCCAATTCAGAGGCAATAATGTAATATAATACATTATTTTATATATATTTATACAGTTACAACCGGCCCTTTGAGTGCATCCTTTATGCGAATGTGGCCCGCGATGAAATTGAGTTTGACACCTCTGCTTTAAATTCCTTAGAAGTTAAAAGCAGTTTTCATTACTTTAACAATATAGCATTTATCAAAATCTGTTCAGTATTCATCAGACTTATCATTAATGCTAAAACCCAGCGTTTGATGATGGTCATCTATAAAAGAAGTGTAGCTCCTTTGTGTTCAAATCTAAAGTTAAAGTCAGTTTTTTTTTTTTTGTAGAACAATTGAATTAATACTGTTAAAAGTTTAAAAAGTGTTCTGCTTGTCCCGTCCCCAAAGTGTGGACCTACAGTAGGGTTGGGTACCGAGAACCGGTTCCAACATTTCGATTCCAACGGCATCATTTAGACATGTGAATTTTGGTTCCGCTTTTCGATGCCTGAGGAAATGTTTCTCGCCGCTCTCTGTAGCCTACTGTATGACTGCGGCGGGGCAGGAAATGTAGCGTTGTACCCATAGATATATATATATATATATATATATATATATATATATATATATATATATAAACACGTGTTTAAATACTTTTTTGCCCCACTGTATATATAGTCAGCCACCAATTGTGCAAGTTTTCCCACTTAAAAAGATGAGAGGCCTGTAATTTTCATCCTAGGTACACTTCAACTATGAGAGACAGAATGGGGGGAAAGAATCCAGGAAATCACATTGTAGGATTTTTAATGAATGAATTGGTCAATTCCTCGGTAAAATAAGTATTTGGTCACCTACAAACAAACAAGATTTCTGGCTCTCACAGACCTGTAACTTCTTCTTTAAGAGCCTCCTCTGTCCTCCACTCGTTAACTGTATTAATGGCACCTGTTTGAACTCGTTATCAGTATAAAAGACACCTGTCCACAACCTCAAACAGTCACACTCCAAACTCCACTATGGCCAAGACCAAAGAGCTGTCAAAGGACACCAGAAACAAAATGGTAGACCTGCACCAGGCTGGGAAGACTGAATCTGCAATAGGTAAGCAGCTTGGTGTGAAGAAATGAACTGTGGGAGCAATTATTAGAAAATGGAAGACATTCAAGACCACTGATAATCTCCCTCGATCTGGGGCTCCACGCAAGATCTCACCCCGTGGGGTCAAAATGATCACAAGAACGGTGAGCAAAAATCCCAGAACCACACGGGGGGACCTAGTCAATGACCTGCAGAGAGCTGGGACCAAAGTAACAAAGGCTACCATCAGTAACACACTACGCCGCCAGGGACTCAAATCCTGCAGTGTCCCCCTGCTTAAGCCAGTACATGTCCAGGCCCATCTGAAGTTTGCTAGAGAGCATTTAGATGATCCAGAAGAGGATTGGGAGAATGTCATATGGTCAGATGAAACCAAAATAGAACTTTTTGGTAAAAACTCAACTAGACGTGTTTGGAGGAGAAAGAATGCTGAGTTGCATCCAAAGAACACCATACCTACTGTGAAACATGGGGGTGGAAACATCATGCTTTGGGGCTGTTTTTCTGCAAAGGGACCAGGACGACTGATCCGTGTAAAGGAAAGAATGAATGGGGCCATGTATCGTGAGATTTTGAGTGACAACCTCCTTCCATCAGCAAGGGCATTGAAGATGAAACGTGGCTGGGTCTTTCAGCATGATAATGATCCCAAACACACCGCCCGGGCAACGAAGGAGTGGCTTCGTAAGAAGCATTTCAAGGTCCTGAAGTGGCCTAGCCAGTCTCCAGATCTCAACCCCATAGAAAATCTTTGGAGGGAGTTGAAAGTCCGTGTTGCCCAGCGACAGCCCCAAAACATCACTGCTCTCGAGGAGATCTGCATGGAGGAATGGGCCAAAATACCAGCAACAGTGTGTAAAAACCTTGTGAAGACTTACAGGAAACGTTTGACCTCTGTCATTGCCAACAAAGGGTATATAACAAATTATTGAGATGAACTTTTGTTTTTGACCAAATACTTATTTTCCACCATAATTTGCAAATAAATTATTTAAAAATCAGACAATGTGATTTTCTGTATTTTTTTTTCTCATTTTGTCTCTCATAGTTGAGGTATACCTAGGATGAAAATTACAGGTCTCTCTCATCTTTTTAAGTGGGAGAACTTGCACAATTTGTGGCTGACTAAATACTTTTTTGCCCCACTGTATATCTATGGTTGTACCCAGAGCCATATTATATTATATATTACATTATACTATTATATGGCTCTGGTTGTACCTACACTTCCTACAGCGTAACCTGAGACCAGGGCCGGCCTGTCGCACTGGCGTTATAGATGTTCGCCTAGGGCGCCAGATCTGTGGAGGCGCTGCGTTGACAGCTCTAAGAGGAAAAACAAATGTTTTGACCGTTGGTGCTCATCCTAATGTCCGGCCTTGATGTAACAACATTCATAATTAAGTAAATGTAACACCCTTTTCACCCGGTTACACGTTTCATTCGCCCTGTACGATGGGCGCTATAAGTGATGAAAATGGGGGATGTTGGCATACCTGGCACCCGCAGCTCACAGCCAAAGTGCGAGTGAGCGTGGGAGCGAGCGAGGGAGGGTGCACCGGTACGCACTGTTGTTATTAGCATCTGGTGCTAGCTGCTCTAACGGATATAAGAAGAAGATGTTTCTACAATGATGTGGAGGGAGAGTCCTCTCCAGTCAGACTGAGAGGCTGATAACTACAGTTCAGTGAGGTAAAGGACTCTTGAGTGTTTAGATAGTTCACTTTAGTCCAAGTTATCTCAGTGGGTCTCAAACGTTTTGATCACAATTCACAAACAGATTGACGCATTTTACTTTAAAATGTTCAAACATTTCTTCCTGGTTTGCCTGAGAAGGCAGATATGCTTGTTTTTCTCAACAAGAACTGTTTTTAAATGGGGGGGGGGGGTCCTTTAAAAGTTGGACTGTTGCACTGCTGTAGCTTCAGTGGTCTCAGGTTACAGTTACATAGCAGTGATGTAAACTAACCTGTGTAGAAGTTTCTCGAATAAATGTAATTTTTTTGGTGGAAGAAGCATGTATAATTTTTTTACCCTGACCCTCAAAGAATCGTAATTTAGAACCGTTAAGAACCGGAATCGAAAAGTAGAATCGGAATCAGAATTGTGGAAATTCAAACGATACCCAACCCTAACCTACAGTGATGCAAGGTCAAAACCACTTAGAAGACTGTAAAAATATTTAATGATGTATGGAACGTGTTTAATGGCAGCGCTCCCCTGGCCAACTACCATGTCTTCCCCCATATGGCAGTGTCCTTCAAAGAGATTCAAGTTTTTTCACATCAGTAAATACCCTACTTTTCCAGTCTGCCACTTCTATTTGTCATAAAAACAACAGTTGCTAACAAATAAGACCAATACACGTTATCATGCCGAACACTAGCCGCCTTTAGCTTTAGTGGTGCGCAGCCACGGACAGTGATGCTTAATATTCTGAAATCGGAAAATCCCTTTTCTCTTTGTCAAAGCGGACTATTTGGGATTTGATAATTTACCCTATGTTTGTCCTCCTGAGTCCTACATTTTATGGATATTTATTTTGTTGTTTTTATTTTTTACTTTTTATTTTTTTATCTCGTATTATTTTAATCAAATTGATTTGTATTTCACAATCTATCTTGTATTACCATTACTTTCTTTTAATTTAATTTATTTACTAAGCCTTTATTTACTTATCTTTGTTAATCTCTAAAGCCCACATAGACAAACGTGTTTTGTGATATTGGGCTGTACAAATAAGCGTTGTTATTTTATGCTAACTTGCGTGTCGATTGACAACAACACGTTATCACTGCACCAAGAAGCAGGTTACTATAGTACGATGGAAGGGGAGTGTTTACCAGTCTGTGTTTAAAGGAATAGCGGAGAGAATTGGCTCGTCCAAGTCTGATACACTCTTCCTCTTTGGATGTCGGAAAGGAAAATCGTTCGGAGCATTTTGCCAGCCGAGCCAGATGAAGTGACGGAGCTGCGAATAGCTTGCGAGTGTGTTTGTGCGTGTGTGTCTGTGAGGCTGCACTGTCAGCCTGTGATTAATCTACCACTGTCTGTCTAATTACCACCCGTGCCCCTCCGTGTTCCTCCGCCGCAGCCTGTAGACGCGCTGACCCACACCGGAAACTCACTGCTCACCATGCAAATTAAAGCCCTGTAAATATTTTTCTTTTAACTCTCGCCGACACATTGTTTCCAATTTTGCGCTCCGGTGGTCCGCAACCCCAACACCCCTCGCTTCACACACTACACCACCGCTACCTAACACTGATGTCTATGCACATCTTTGTGTTGTCAACAAGTCCACTGTCAGCTCCTAAACTCCTCCTCCTCCTCCCTCTGTCTCTGCATCCTCCCATTGTGTCTGTATTGTAGCTGGCAGTCTATCAGCCCATTCTCTTCCACTGTCAGTCTAGGCTCCATAAAGCGTTAATAGAGTGTGGAGGGGGGGGGGGGGAGGACGGAAGGAAGACAATGTATACAGATAGAGAGGCTGAATAGAAACAGTACAGTCCGCGCAGATTGCTAAAAAATGACAGGACAGTTTTATGCTTTTGTGGGACATACAAAATGTTTCCAAATATTCTTTTAATAGCTATTTGGTATTCTGGTAAAATTTTGCTTTTACTGCAGTAACGCACAATTAGACATGTGTTAAGAACTTTATATAAATACATGTCCTATAGCCTTGCAAAGCCTGTGTAATCTAGATGTCCTCAAAACAGAACGTTGCCTATATGTAAAGGCCACTTTTTCTGATTCTGTTTTAAGGACTACTGACTACTGCATATGTGGAAAAGTTGCCTGAAGTTGAGGTTGAAAACATCTGAGCGTGTGGTATTAGAAATACGTTTGATTACCAGACCTCTGAAGCCCTGGCCTCATCTCGGCTTGAGGCTAACAACTCAAGGCTACAAAATATGCTTCTCGCAGGGCTAGGAAAGTATATATCTTGCATTGATTTCCCAGTTTAAAAAAAATAAACTATCCATCATGTGTACGGCAGTGTGATATGTGGCTGCTTACTCTTAGATGCCTTTCTTTTCACCTCAAATCCACCCTATTCTAATTTAACCGTGTCAACAATCTTTATTAAATTGTGTCTTGATTGATTACAGTGAAACAAACCATGCTTATTTATGTATAAGCTAGACTGTGGACTGCAGCATTTGCATCTTAATAGCCATACTTACAAAACTGTTGACTTAATAGTGTTGTTGGAGTGCAGCATAGCAGGGAGCCAACACATAACAGTCATGGTAAATAACACAAATGTTGCTTGAAAGCTTTATTTGAGTTGGAATAATTACAGTAAATCAGCAGACAATTTCTGAAGCTACTTAAAAATACACAATTTGAAAATGTAATACATTGAAACTTATGATGTGTAATATCATGGAAGGATGGTTAGCTTCCTCAGATGTTGTTTATTTTCTTATTTTGCTGTTTAATATATCTGAAGAGCTAATTATAAGTTGATTAGTCCGCTCTTGACATTTCTGCATCTTCCATCAGCATGTATTGAAACGTGGCCTGAACCTGGTGATTGTTACCCGCATCCAGAGCAAATCAAAACAAAAACACAGGCATTGACAGGAGCGTGAGTGAGCAATGACCTGGCCGCCGGCTCGTTCTATTCGCAGCACACAGCGGCTGTCAGCGGGATGGCAAACATACAAACACACACACTTACACCAACCCCATCCACTGGCATTAATGTGACATCTGCAGAGATGAAACGACCCCCTTTTTATTCTGTCCGACCACTCAGCAACCACTCTACCGTGCCCTCCAAAATTATTTTGCGATCAACACGTCAAACTGCTGTCACAGAGATAAAAGCACACACTGTGACATTCTGGAGATACAGAGAAAAACTCCAAACAACCTCACATGTGTGTACGGACAAACACACACGCAGTCACGTGGACGCATCGACGTGCAAATGTCCAATTTTCGTGTCTCTGCCTTGATGTGTTAATTAGCAAATGTGCAACAAATGAGCTGTGCTAAATCAAATACCGTCAGACCTTGAAAGGCTCCAGATGATAATGAGGGTAATGTCTTTGTGTGTGCATGTGTGTGCTCGGCTGCACACTGACATGCTAAATGGGCTGTATACCTTCTTGCTTTTTTCTGCGATTACCCACGTCGATTGGCCGTTTATTTATTCACATGCTCTGATTTTGTCCATCTGTCTCTCTGCCTACGGAACGCCTCAAGATCATTTTATGGCAGCAACTCCTTCGTCCAGCACCCTTCAGGCAGTGAACTCCACCACCACCCTGGCAAAGTCGGGTTATTATCTATCATTAAGTTGAACCCAGTGCACTGACAGACTGACTGGCAACACAAAAGGCAGGAAGAGGTGGCAAGCAATTACAGGGGAGGTCTTAGTGGGGGTTTCTGCGGCTGTGTTGGAGTAGAATTGGGTGGAATTGGTTTTGGTGGGATTTAGATTGTGCTCGGTAAGCTATGTGGCAGAATGGCGATGGATTTGATTCAGAGGCTCTGATCCCAGGGCTGATTTGCCCACTGGAGAAAAACTGGGGAAAGTTTTTTTTAGCAAAAGAGCCACATTGAACAGCTATGTTTGGAATGAGGAGAGTATAAAGGAGAAAGTTATTAGTTTTTCACCTTACCTGGCAGAATGTGTCCTTAGCCAAGGGGCTCAGCTAACATTTTCCCTATACTGTACATATCTAACATCGAGTGGATCGTTAACACTGTTAAAGTGGTGAGTCATTATCATTGCAAGAGGAAATATAGGTTCTTTAAAGTGAGATGTGAAGTGCTTGGACAATTACATTATTTGGGTACTTTTTTAACTGATATTTAAATAATGGAGTGTTCTGTTATAGGCTCAGTTTCAGTCCATTGTGCTTTAAATACAGTCTAATATTCTTTGGGTGTATTTCAGACTGATTGTCCTTTAGTTCCCTTTGGATCCCACTTTTAGTACGTTTGTTTTGGGGATCTGTTTTGGATTGGTCCAAAGATTTTTATTGAGAAGATTAATTTAATACGTCTATATTTAGAATATGGACAATTTTAGACAGTTTTAGTTTTGGCTGTGTGTACATAATCTTTCAAAGATCAATTTTCATTTATAGAAGACATATTATGCAAATGTTCAGGTTCATATTTGTATTTTATGCCTCTTCTATGACATGTTTGCATTCTTCAATGTTCAAAAAATGCCCAGTTCTGCTCTGATTGATTAGCTAGCCTGCCCTGTTGTGATTGGTCATCGGTGTATAGATGTGTTGGAAATGTCCCGCCCCTCAGCATATCGCGTACAATGTGTGGTAGCGCTAGCAAATAGAAGTGCAAGAGTTACATTGTGATGTCATTATGTTACGGAAGTAAACAAAGGGGTCCAATGAAAAAAAAGACTTTGGGATTTTAGCCTTTGCAGAACATTTACATGCACATAAACACACACAGGAAAGAGAAAACCCCCCCAAAAAACATGTTGTTGTATTTTACATGGAACATTTTACAAAAAAGAGAGATTTGCCTCCTTTTTTAAATAAAAATGAACAAGTTTAGTGGAAGAAACTCATACATCCAAGCAGAAGAGCTTACCACAAAAGTATGATGGAATATGAAAAGGCCCAAGCATCAAACCATGTTCCCCAAATGACCGTTTCCTTTCTGATGTATGTATGAGTCGATTACACAACCTCATCTAATCCAGATCCACGCCCAGGATATAGAAACACAAAGGGTGCGTTTATTTCCTCCCCAATGAGGTGTCATTTAAATCACACTCACGGATCACACTACAGTCACCTTGAGCACAGACATGGCCATCACATGGAAGACGATCTGCAGGTTAATAGGATAGGACTCTCACATCACATAGAAGTGTTGCAGACACCCCTCACAGCAATTAGAGATAACAAAGCGTTGAAAACATGGAATCATAAGCTCTTTATGTAATGCTTGTCTTAAATATGTGCACTGAAGCAGCTCTAGCCCTCGTGGCAATAACATCAAAGCCTTGTGTCAGTTTTTGAAGTAGGGATCCGCAGAATAAAGGACAACTCATCATTTGTGCAATATGATGTCCTTTTATAACTAATGAGAGGGAGAACAAAATCACACATGAAAAGCAGTTCATATAAAACTAAGTCTATTTTTGCCCAGACTGTCAATTACAGGCTTCAAGTCTTTTCTGGGTGAAATTCAGGTTTGACTTTTCTTACTTTGTCTTGTATTTCCTCTCAGAGGTGATATCTATCCAATGCACTCGGTGACCTATTTATTGTGATAGTGCTCCACTGTGGATTCACTGTTTTCCCAATTGGGTCAAATAAATCTGCCCTTGCATAATTACCACACTGCAAATAATTGATATTTGAATGGAAAAGTTATTTAAGTATTACGTTGAGCAATATTTTTCACATTTTGTAAAATATGCTTATTCTATTAATCTTCCTAAAGATATTATCTTTATTTGGATATAGTAAGGCAACTGTTTACAGAAATAAATTGTCAAAGGAAATAATGTCAGTGTTTTGATGGTAGATTGCCCCCTAGTGGCAAAAATAATATCTACAACCAAGACAGAGTTAGCTTAGCTTAGCATAAACGCTAAAATTGTAGGTTTTCTTAGCCTTGCTCTGTCCAATGGTGACACGATTCTCCTACCAGTGCCTCTTACATAGAATACCTATGTTCATTCTGAAAACAAAGATAATGAGTAAACACTTCTCAGTTCGCTCTGTAAGACTGTGAATGAGAGTTTACCAAAATAACAAACTATTCCTTTAAGTATAGCTTAAGCAATTGACAAAAATAGTATTCCATTGGTTGCTTATTTTTCCAACCTTCAATCATTTGTAAACGAAAATGTGCTTTCTTGTAAACAAATGTAACTTGACTTGTTTACTTGCTGCTGTAATGTACGTGGTTTTGTAAACAAGCTCTGTCTCGCTGCGCTTGCGAGCTCACGAGACATTAAGCTGCCTCACTTTCCTTTTAGTGGATGCTGGAAAAATGGTGTCTGAAGTTGCAGACTCCTGACAGATCAGTCATTGTTCTTTCTTCTCCACCTCACTGAGACGTATTTAGCTGTCCATTCTGTGTAATATGTTCAGCGTTCACTGTCGACTCTCCTCTTTTCCACGCCGTTCTTTTTTGTTTGCAACAGCAGAGGGGATGTCAGTACTGAGCAATGGGGACATTGTTACCGGCTTGCTAACGGCCTAATAAAAAGAAAATGTCTGGAATTTAACAGACGGGAGACAAATTAAGCAACAAAAATATGAGGGCTACAGGTTTAAATCCTGTGATTCTTAAAACATGAGTCTTCAGATGTGAATAGAAATGTCAGCTCAAGGCGAAGTTTGAACCTAATTTGAATAATATTTAGTCATGGGAGAACTTTTGTTTTGCATCTTTTTCTCATACACAATGATACAAAGTCGCCCAGTAGCAACACGGCCTGCAGTTACAGGCTGGTCAAGAATTGTAAATAGAATCCATTGTATGGCGTCGTCCCCAAGAGGGTTTCGTGGAAGTGGAACACATTTCAATTAGAAAGTGCGAGAGAGAAAGATGAGGTTTGTACTCATGGTCTTCCTCGGAACGTCAAGTGTGTTCCTCCTCCTCCTTTTCCTCACTTTCTCCCGGAGGAGAGGAAACAACATTCTCCTGATGACATGAATCATGGATGAGCATGCATGTGTGCCATAGTTCCGCGTGAGTGCACTGAGATACGGTGTTTCGGGAGAACCTGCTCCTTTTCCAACCTGTGTCAGCGCTACCTGCATTCCAAATACCACACACACACTCCAATGGATATCTCCTACATGGCTCTCCTCCTCCTCCTTTCGTTTCTCCCTCTCTGCTTCATCAATCACTTAAGCTCTCCCACTGCTAACTGCAAAGCTGGACCAATTAAGCCTTCTAATTGAGCCAATAAGCAATTAAACACTCAGATGCACCCTGAAATTCTGGAGGTCCCTCAATGCACATGCCAGCATTTTGAATTCAAGGATTCTGGCATATCTTGGCCTTTTCTGCCCTTTGCCTGGTCTTGAGGTGCAAGTTGACGGCCCTTGGATGCCCACTTCTCCAATAGACTCGAGGGGTCAGTGAAGAAGCACCTCATGTGGCTTTTACTCAAAGACTCTAAAGAGTCTCCGCTGAACACAGGGAAGCTTTTAATTCACACCAGAAAATGTCTACTTCTCCTCATGCAACCCTGCTTTTTCTCCCACTCTCTCTTCATCTCCGTCTTCCCATCTCCCAGTCCTTTTCATGTGTTTTAGAGGATGAAAGTTTAATGGTAAATGTGTGTGGGTTGGAGGGCTCGTCCCTGCGCGCCGAGCAACACACGCCGGCCTCTGCGGTTTCATTAGAGCCCACATCGCGCTGCCCGCTCCGCTACGAGAGGGTACACTCCCAGGCACACACATGGCTGCGTGGGTAGAACAACAAAGTCCATACTGAGAGGAACAAAGGCAGCCACCAATATATTGGGGCTGCACACTGTACCAAAAGAACACTGAGCGATTACAGATGCTACGCACTCGCTCGCAATTACCGCTCTCTGAGAGGACACAAATGTGTTTTCACCACACTTTTTTCAAACTGGAGCACCCTCTAAGAGCCTGTTGTACATTATAAAACGTTATTATCACATTGAATGAGCCTCCTTATTTGTATGTCTTACATCAGTGTGAGTGAGACTGGTCGCATGAGTCTATACACTCTAATTATCTGTCGTCATGCCTCAGGACACTTAACTTTCACATTTCAAATGGCTCTATTGGCCGTGTGAGAGTGGAAGAAATGCAACAGAAACGAAGAGTCGCTTCAATGGATGCTGGCGATGCAATAAGACGGTTAATGATAGCTTACAATGGGACAATTATAAAGCAAGAAAGGGTAAAAAGAGATCAACGGTGAATTTAAATCAGATATCATGAAAAAAAGAGTGGGTGAGAACATGAAAGGGATTTCTTTTTTCTGCATCACTGCAAGGGTGATCGCCCCCTACCATTACATAACACCACGCAACAATGTTATGACGGTGTAATCTCCTGCATGCGTCGTGCATTTCTGACATGAGGATTTGCACTTTTCCGCAGTAGATTACATGAATGAGTGTACAGTGTGGGAACTCAGAGTGTACAGTGCGGGTCAATTAAGGCTTGTGTGTGTGTGTGTGTGTGTGTGTGTGTGTGTGTGTGTGTGTGTGTGTGTGTGTGTGTGTGTGTGTGTGTGTGTGTGTGTGTGTGTGTGTGTGTGTGTGTGTGTGTGTGTGTGTGTGTGTGTGTGTGTGTGTGTGTGTGTGTGTGTGTGTGTGTGTGTGTGTGTGTGTGTGTGTGTGTTGTGTGTGGTGTGTGTGTGTTGTGTGTGTTTGTGTGTGTGTGTTTGTGTGTGTGTGTGTGTGTGTGTGTGTGTGTGTTGTGTTGTGTGTGTGTGTGTGTGTTGTGTGTGTGGTGTGTGTGTGTGTGTGTGTGTGATGTGTGTGTGTGTGTGTGTGTGTGTGTGTGTGTGTTGTGTGTGTGTGTGTGTGTGATGTTTGTGTGTGTGTGTGTGTGTGTGTGTGTGTGCTATGCATGCAGCCCGAAAGGGTCCTGGGCAGTCCTAAGCTGCTTACATGCGCACATTACTGCCCTTTGACCTTACTGGGCAGTGAAAGGCTCACCCTTATCTCTAGCCTCCACTCCTCGTCCACGCAGTCCGTTGTATTTCTATCTCTAGAAGCGGCGCTGAAAGCCTTTTAAGAAATGAATAACCATAGATATTGAGGCATCAGAAGCAGGGTTGTTGAAGTAAGACTTCATTAGCTCCCTGCTGAGATGTGTTAGGGGTAAGCTGGCAGGTTCAACACAGTTCAACAACAAGGATGTGGAGTGTATCCTCATACATGTCAAATGAGGACAGGGTGGACATGTCCAATCTAGGGTTTCATGCATACAAGTAGGACTGCTCACTCGAAATAGAGTAAACATGACATTTCCATGGGTTAGATTATGTAGCAAAAACCAGAGGAAATAGAATCAGTTTGCATTTTATAGTTCCTACACGCAGGAAAACTGTGTTTCTTTTCAACCTGTGATGCAATGATGAACACATGTTGATCATCACCAGTGTTGGGCAAGTTACTTCCAAAATGTAATACAGTACATATTACTTATTACTGTCTTTTTTAAGTAATAAGTTACGTTACAATAGTACTGTCTCTGAAATGTAATGAGTTACACTACTTTTATATTACTTTTGAGTTACTTTCACCAAAATAACCTTAAAAGAATGGCTAGGTATTTTAAATGCTGAAATGTAGTTTAGTGCAGCTCATTATACATCCAGTGAAGGGCAATGTGGCTACTAACAACTTGTATTACACAGCTTAGTGGAATACTCGATTCTGATTGTAAATTCTTAAAATGTGACACGTTGTTAATACAGTAGTACAGACCACTGTCAAGGACTATAATGAAGGTTGCTAAGGAGGATCAAGAAAGAGAAAGGAAAAGAGGTTAAAAGACGGAGCGCTGGACGTCAGATAAATCACCAGAAGAAGGCAGAGAGGAAGTAAACAATAACAGGAACACGGAATGGGCTCTGTAGTGTGTTAGTTAGTATATGGCCGTGTAATAAACGGGATAATGTGCAGCGAGGCGGTCATTATGGGGAAAAGAACACCCGACAGGTGGATCAAGGAACCCGACGCGTAGCGGAGGGATCTTGGTGAGCCTGAAGGGTGAACACCAGGTTTACTAATCTACCCGCACAATTTTCTCTGGTGTCGGCATGTCTCGCGATGTTGGTAAATTCTTAAGAAACAAAACACAATTTAATTTTGGATTAAAATGTGTTGTAACTGCGTTACTGAGAATTGTAACGGGTAGTATATTACCCACATTTCCTTAGTAATGCGTTACATTACTTTGTTAAAGCAAAAAGTAATACATTACTGTAACTTCATTACTTTTGTAACGCGTTACTACACCCAACACTGATCACCACATGAAATGTTCCCTTAAAGGTGGGGTAGGTACGTTTGAGAAACCGGCTCGAGATACACTTTTTGTTATATTCCATGGAATGCTCTTAACATCCCGATAGCAATGAATATCTGAAATGCTTTGACAAAGAATCCATAAAAAAAATGTAATCTGTGGAAGCCGTGCACGTTCATGTGTGTTGGAGGAGGTGCTCTGTAAGGAAGTCTGAAGGAAGGGGTGGATTCTTTTCGGCTGTGTACTTTCAAATTTTAGTGCACTCGAGCCGGTTTCTGAAACTTACCTACCCCACCTTTAATGTGTATTTTTGACTTGATCACTACAATGCTGTCTGTAGAGGGCTTTTCATCCCATTGCTTTTATGTCAGGAACAATATTTCACTTGTAACAGTTGAAAGGAAAATGTTCCTCCAACAACATCTAATGGAATATATCTGCTCTCTTATCCTCATTCTCTCTCTTACTATTATTTCTTTATGTATCACTGTGCTTTAAACGTCCTCCTTCTCTGTTTCTTTCAGAATTCCGCAGCTGTAGAAAACTATCTGGATAATGGGGGACCAATAGGGATGAAACGAAACAGAACCATGGCTAGGGAAGCGTTTCGGATCCTTGTTACTCTGAACCAACACTGACCTGGCACCCACACTGAGGACCCTTCTTTCCCCCAACAGCTGCTTTGCCCTCCATCTCACTGTTACTCAGCACTCCTGGTCTTGATCAAACCTTTAAAAAAGCTCCACATGGTCTTTTAGGGTTAGGGGTGCTTCCAGACTGGTGGTTATAATCCCATATAAAGGACTGTATTTCTCCAGAACAGACTATAAGCAGTTGGCTGAACAGTACGCATCCAACCATGCAACCTCTTCCACTTGCTCGAAGTAAACAAAGGCAACGGGGTTTGTTGTCCAGGACGCTACCCCTTAGTCTCATGACAGACTGGTGCTTAATGGGTGTTCTCGGCCTCATCCTGCTCTGCAGCCTGGCTTCGAGCCAGAAGATGGACCCTTCCAAAAACCCCATAGTCACCACCAACTACGGCAAGATCCGAGGCATCAAGAAGGACTTGAACAACGAGATCCTGGGCCCTGTAGAGCAGTACCTGGGCGTCCCCTACGCCACGGCACCCATCGGCGACCGCCGCTTCCAGCCGCCCGAAGCCCCAGGATCCTGGCAGGAGATCCGCAACGCCACCCAGTTTGCCCCTGTGTGCCCTCAGAACGTCCACGGCGTGCTCCCAGAGATTATGCTTCCCGTTTGGTTCACGGACAACCTGGACGTGGCGGCGGGTTACATCCAGAACCAGAGCGAGGACTGCCTCTACCTCAACGTCTACGTGCCCACAGAGGATGGTGAGTGGACTTTATTACATGGAGGATTTAGGGGGAGGCTGGGAGATGAGGGATTTAGTGGGTAACAGTGTGCAGAATGAACAGATGATTGACTGTTCGCTAAGCACCATCGCCTAAGTTACTTTTGCTATGCCTGTCAAGCTTTCCGTGCTCCTTGATTTCAGACAAGGGCAGAACAATTCTCTTCTAGTGTCTCGCCAGTCACCGTCTATTTTTTTCGGTTGATTTCAAGCTGGCAGGTAGGAGGTGGTTGGAAATGACTTTTTAATGTTTCCAGTTAGCTCGTATAAAACAAGAACCCTGTCAACATACGGAGTAATCCAAAGCTTGACAGGTCTGACCTACCCAGATACCGTTGCTAATCTATCATTGGACAATCACTTTTCAGTGTCAGGGTTTAGCGAACGGTCAATTAGGACTACTCATAAGGGTGAGTAGTCATGGAAAGTTCACCTAATTTGAAAAACATGCCTTGTGATTGTTTTAATTATTTTGCAGGTTCATTACTTTACACTTTAAAAATTGCATATGAAGGGGTGTGTGTGTTTCATACAAAGGGAACAATATTTAAAATATTCCATTTTGGGTCAAAGAACTGTTCAATTTGGTTTTCACATTACATCCCATTCAAGGTGTTCTAAAGCAAGAGAACAAAGGCCAGGACTGAATCAGTTTCCAGGGGCCAAGAAAAGGATTAGGTGATATTTGATTTTTCATACTTTTTTTTACCGTCAAGAACCCTCTTCTCTCATCTCAGATCTTTCCGGACGTTTTTGTCTGCCGGGGCTCTGTGTTAGCCAAAAAAATTACCATTTTGTCATCGTGTGCACTCTCTCTTTGCCTATCTTAAAGCGTGTTTCACATTTGTCTTTTCATTTCTATATCTAAGCTGCACAAAGCCATAACCTTTCACAGAGAGAAGGCTGTAAGAATCAAGTTTCCTATGCGGAAATCTTTTTTGGTTTGACCTCAAACAACTAAAGGTCTTCAGAAAGAGCATTTTTTACAAGCACATATTATAACTCAAGTTTTGACATATACAATTCAGCTAGAAAAGAATACCCCACCTCGCATAGGAGAATCGATATCAACGTGTATGCCTCTCTTGCTGTCTACGTGCACATCAGTGTTCATGTCAGTGTAGTGAGGAGCCACTGATTTCCACTTTTTTTTCACTCTAACACATTTCGGCCTATCTGTCAGCACTTCCATCACTCCACTGGACTTTTTTTTAGCCCCTCACAGCTCAACACCCTTCCTTCCTGCCTTCCTTCCTTCCGCCTCTCCACCCCCAACACCACAGCTCTCAGCACCCCGTCATTGCCACTTATAGCTGCCCGGGCACGTATAGTGCACTATACAGTCATTTCCCACGGCTTGTTTTTACAGTTTTTTGTGTTATACGACCCTGTGGAATTACAAGTGCCATAATACAGAGAGTCGCACACAATCGCTAACACACTGTCTCTTTGGTGAACAGTGCACTCTCTGGAAACGTCACACAGGTGTAACATAGTGACGTTCATTCCTTAATTTAAAGCATCAACGTAACATCATCAGCATAACACAATATCAGTGAGGGTGTGGGAATATGTTTAAAGGGGCCCTTTTATGCTTTTTGGGCTATTCCCTTTTCCCTTTGTTTACTTCCGTGACAAAGTGACATCACTACGTACTACTCTATTGGGCAGCGCTCCAACACATTGTACTTGATAGGCTTAAAGGGTGGAACATCTCTAAGTGGTTGACCAATCACAACAGAGCCGTCCTGCTAACCAATCAGAGCAGACTAGGCTCTGGTTTCAGACAGAGGGTGAATAAAGGTGCTGCAGCACAGGCAGTATGAGAAAAATAAAGTCATTTGAGCATAAAAGCGCCCCTTTAATTAAATATACACATAGTTTTAAAATTATGGCTTTATTTATTGTTAACAAAAACTCACATATGAACTTTTGTTTACGTATCCCTCTTTATATCGCTGGTAGATTGATGTTGGTCAGGTCAGGCATGACATTGCTAGCCTCAGCACTCCAGGGTTATCTTTCTCTTTGCTCCTCCTTTCCTCTGCTTCTCCTCCCGCATTGATTTTAAGTCTCTTTTTTTTGTACACGTCCTGCTTGGGAGGGAGGGGAGCAAAAGAGGAAAGCAGACGAGCAGAAAAGGTTTTGGGCAGCAGATCAAAAAATCAGCCTTGGCTCGCTGTCCACGGGGACACACCACACCACATGAAGCTGAATATGTTCACATACTAACACACCCTCGCCCTTTTCTCTCGCTGGTGATTCCTCTTCTATCCTGCATGCTTTTAAATAATGAACATTGCATCTTGAAGTCTCCTGAGGCCTTTTACTTGTTTCCTTTTTATAGGGCGCCCTTAAGACAGAACCCTTTAAAAAAAACTTCCTCATTTTAAGTGGATTAAGCCTGCAGAATTACTTCTTAATGCTCCCATCAGTGCAAACGGAGGAAAGTGGGACACACTGACATGAATGTGTGTTTGTTCACAGATAAACAAATATGCTAACATTTGGCGGTTACTCATGGCTCCTTAATTAATACTTAAGTACTTAGTAGGATGCTAAGCTAGCCATGTGTTGTCATTTCGTCATTAATTCCATGGTGGTCTGGTTAAATATGTGTCTAAATGTGTAATACTTAAGGGGAAAAAAACAAGAAATGGAACATGACTTAATGAATCATTATTAATATATGTTTTAATAAATAGAGAAATTATGTTACGTTATACGTGCAAATGCATAATAATCAGTTTTACCCAACACATTTATTTTGGGGTATTTTTTTGCGGTATCCCCTAAGTTCGTTCAATAACGGATAGTCTTTGCTTCGCTTTACCAGTAACTCTGCAATACATCAATGGTAATTGGAATACCACTGTAATGTAAATCGTTGACTACAAAGCCAGCTAGTTTCTGTGTCCCTGTGGTAAAACAACAGGCCTTAAGACCCAGGGGAACTGGTTAAACCCTCTGGCATGTTACTCGCTCTTCAGAAAGGGGAGGGAGGGGACTGTGCCGGTTCCCCTGCAGATGACATCCCATAAATCATAGCGAGAGGTTTTCATCTGGCTCCTGCAGAGTCACAGTGGATCGATGGAAGAGGGGAAGGGGAGGGAAGGACCGGCCGATGTTGCTGCCGCCGCCTCAGGCCCCGCAAACTAACCGCGTGTTCTCTCAGCAGCCAGCAGCCATTAGCTCAGAGCAAGGCTTCATGGTAAATAAGTAGCCAGGGCCCAGCATCCCTTAAATGAGAACTGGCTATAAAAACATACAGGATCTCGTATGGCTGCCCTTTGCACAATTAGGCAGAGGGCATAGGAAGGATAGATAAACCATCACTTTGATGTTAGAAATGGGTTGCTTCTGGGTGTGTGTGTAGAAAGGCTTACTGTATCTTGTCAGTAGACTCAAAACCCCTGCTGAAAAGTCTACACCAGCTGTGTGGTGTCTTACTCACTGTGTGGAGTCTAGGCTTCAAAACATTGAGAACCGTGACCTTTTACCCTTTTGTTCTACAGTACTAGCTTCACACACATTTTCCGACCACATATCAAACAGTGCTCTCCATTCTTATGATTATTTTGCATAAGGTTATCTGTTGCATATTTTGCGAAGGTTATTTTCCAATACAGGGAATCAAATTTGAAATGCACCATTTCCTAAAGGAAGTCATAGTTTTTGTTTTTGTCTATTCTTTCCTTCCTGTTCTTTCATACATCTTCCTGCCAATCCTAGTGCCAATTTCTGATTGGCATATTGATAATGCATATTATCAATCATGTCCAACAACCCAAGACAAGCTTTCAGATGACCTTTTTGTTAAAAAACAATGAAAAGACTTCTCTGAGGCATCTAAATATGATACTAGTGCAGTGGTTGGTATTTTGCATATCAATAGTTTCCATTTTAACTTTTGTTTGTTTGTTCCTTTTCCTGTAGTGTGTTATATAGGTTTTTGTGCATGTAAACTCCCAAGGTTCCCTCCAGATGGAGTTTTGCTTCCTCACACCCCCCTGCCTGAAAAGCCTTCATGGAATAATTACATCACCATGTAACACTCACGCTTGTATTGGCTAGCGTTACAACATAGTGTACGTGATAGGCTAATGGGCGGGACATCTCTAAGCGGTTGACCAATCGCAACAGAGCTCTGCTCTGCTCTGGCAATCAGAGCAGACTGGGCTCTGGTTTCAGACAGAGGGTGAAAAGAGGTGCTGCAGCACAGTATGAGAAAAATAAAGACCTTTTTGATCATTAAAGCATGGAAACATGTCCCAGTACAGGCACTACATACAGATGTAGCGCTTCATTTCAGACGCCTACCTGTGCGGGTCCGTGATCGGCACGGGGTGGGCCCCTGCTGAAAAGGAAAACCCCCCGCAGGACTTGAAACGCCCCCTTGATAAATACATTTAATTATAATGAAACCAGCTGCAATGGATCATGGATCCACCAGGGGGAGCCGTGATTAAAAAGCTGCCACACTGGAACTCATGTGAAATAAACAGCTGATCTACAGGTATCTGATATAGCGGATATTTGTTAAGATCCATATGTCACGGATAGGATCATATTCTGTGCTAAATAAGAGACATGTAATCATTTACTAAACATCACCATGTTTTTATTTAACAAAATAATGTTTAATTCACGTTGGCGTAAGTACAAAACCATCGCTATGTTTTAAGATCAGGAAATGCAGCCCTGCTCAAACAAACGATTTTCAATCATCATCCTCACGTCACGATCATTAATGTATCATATGTTCGCGAGTTGAAATTAATGCACTGAATTTAATCCACGTGAGGTTACATCAACAAAAATAATCGCTTTGTTTTTATATTTCACATCCGACCGGAGGAAAATGAAACACGGCTCTCACTACCGATCATCCTAATCCCACGGGCAAACAATAATATGTACAGTGTTAATAGTTTACTGTATTATTAGTGTCTAATATTACTGGGGATTTCGGAATGGTACTGGATTTTGATTTATTGTATCGGCTTCATATCGCAATATATTCCCGAAGTCTGAAATGCAAAAATGTCCCACATTAGGGCAATTCACCCTACATTTAATCATTCAAACTAAATCATATTTTGTTTATTTTTAACGAAATAAATGTGGTTTAATCCACATCATTTACTGTGTTAATTGTTTACTGTAGTATTGTGCACATTACTTTTCGCTGCTTGTTGCACCCCTGGTTAGAAGCTAAACTGCATTTCGTAGTCTCAGTACCTGCAATATGTGCAATAACAATAAAGTTGAATCTAATCTTGAGCAGGAACAAATGTATTTAGGCTACTTAGTACATATCTGACATTAACGATTAAACACATTTGTGCATTCTTTAAAACCGAGTCAAGCCGACTCCGGAGGTGGCGGCACATTAAAGTGTGCACCTGATTGTTTAACTTGAAGGTGCCTGATGACATTTAATCATTCAAACAAAATCATATTTTGTTTATTTTAAACGAAATAAATGTGGTTTAATCCACATAATTTACTGTGTTAATTGTTTACTGTAGTATTGTTTAACTTGAAGGTGCCTGATGTGAACATTTCCAGAAGAACTCTAGCTTGAATGGCCTTTGTATACAGTAGGCCTACAGTATAGCCCAACCATTTACACCTTCCTTTTTTCCCGTCCAAAGTTTGAATTGGATAAAGGTAATGGTTATCGATGGTGCTTTTATAGCCTATTGTATAATAACTGTGTGATTTATATTGCTTTTCAAATGCATATGGCCACCCATTTACACTGCTCTTCCCGTCAAGAATATGAATAGAACTTAGTTAGATCACTTTACATTTCTGCAAATTAATTTTTAATCAAACACGTCTCCCCACGTCTCCCCGTCCCGAAAATAATAAATAAAATAAAAAGAGGAAACAATTTTCAAGTTCAGTTTTCACCGTTTTATTTAAAATAACTGCCATAACAGACACCATACTGTAGGCCTATCTGCTGCGGAAACCAGGACGAGCTATTTCGGGTTCTGTTTTTCGGGGGCTCCTCAGTCTCTCATTTACCCGGCTCCTGATCTTATGCCACTGGGCAATGTTCAGATTTGGGAACCAATTGGAAACATAGGACTCAATCTTTTTCAACTTCTTGACGGAAAAAAAGGAAGTTGTAAATGGTTGAATGATGAATAAATATTGAGGAGGGGTACAGTATGAATACACTAGATATACACAGCAGCCCAGCCTGTGAGCAGTATGAACACCAATGAGCGCTCAGCTGGAGATACCAGCGAGTCGAGAGAGAGAATGATATCTGCATTTTCTCTTTTGGTTTGATTAGGACACATCCTGGGGATTGTGTTTACAAACATTGACCAGACCGTTCACCAGCCCCCACCCCCCATGTTGCCTATGCTGTCCTGTGTTTTGCAAACTCTTTGTTTAAAACGAATTGGCCATCGGAATGTGTGGAGGAATTCTCCCAAGGGTCACATTCCACAGCTCTCCCCCCCCCCCCCCCCCCCCCCACTCCTGTGATCTCCCAACCCCCAGTCTGTAGGTTTGTGTTGTCACTCACACATTCATGCATTTTAATATGTTGTGCATATTTCTATGCCGTAATTCATACTGGTCCTCTCACGCACATACATTCTCCTTACAGTATACATAGGCTATATGAGTCCGTGTATCTACGGACCATTTGTTTTTCTTTATTAAAAAAGTAAACGGAAGAGCGTCTGAGAGGCGTTTTTGCCCTTTTGCTTTTTACCTTACTAAATGATCTAATGGTCAGTGGAGCGAGGGGGAGGCCCGCGAAACTCGCGGAAGTGATTTCAAAACAAAAAGCACTCGTTTGCTTGGAACAAAGAAAACGGCCAAGACACACATTGAGTCCAGAAAATGAATGTTATTAAGGGCTGTAAATATAATAAGCCTGTATCTAAAATTGACAACAGGCTTATTATATTTACAGCCCTTAAGATACACTTTTGTGTTTAACAGCTGACCACTACCATGACATACTTTGTTTTAGTAGATTTCGCATGAGAGCAAAATGTATAAATATGAGCATTAAAATATATGAATATGAGAACAAAATGCATGAATGTGTGAGTGACAATATATGAATGTGTGCATTGAAATATGATAATATGAGAGCAAAATGTATGAATGTGTGAGTGTAAATATATACGTGTGTGAGAGTGAAAATGTATGTATGTAAAAGGAGAATATATGTGTGTAAGAGTGAATATGTATGTATGTAAAAGGAGAATATATGTGTGTAAGAGTGAAAATATGCTGCATTTTGAATGTCCGATAGTCCACCATTTCCACCGGAAATATCAAACATTTAATAAAAGTGAAAAACAATGAACAAGACTTAACGTATTAATAATAATTAATAATAATTCATTATATTTATTCCGTTTGGATGTAGGATTTTTGACTTTGCTGCAGAGAAGATCACTGCTCTAAACAGAGAACTAAGCGCTGTCAGACCGGACCTAACTCTGAAAAGTATTATCATCTGAAATTAATCATTATGTTATTAATATTAAATACATATAAGTATTGTTACAACTTGTATTTAGAAATACTCTGTTGTAATTATTGATGCATAAATGAGTTCATCCATTCAATGTGGCATCTGCTATAATGTATGATATTACTTAATAATACAATACATTAGAATATATGATATGATAATTATATTTAAGTTTTATTCATTTCTTATTTCATAGTTTCTCATTATTTTTATTTTTATCGCTCATCTTATTTTTGATTTTATTAATCTGTGCTATCCTGTTTTTCACTCTCACTGCTGTGTAAAAACACCCCAACAATATTACAAAAAATATACTGCATAATGAAAACTATATACTTTATTTGATCCAAAACTGATGTTTTTTCATTATAGTAGCCTGTGAAAACCATAACAAATAAGTGATTAAATGCTACAGTATTCAGCAAACACAACTGCAGAGCTGCAAACATTGCAAACAGACTAAGTTCTACAACACCCAGTTGTCTTTGTGTATTTGTGAATGAAGCGCCATCTCATGGTTAAATCCTGTAATTGAACAAATGGAGAACTTTGGCAACGCCCTCTAGCAATTTGGCAACACCCCCAGCCACTGGGATCCGCTGGTTTTTTTACTGGGACACACCCATGTGAGTCCTATCTGGAGTGCTACATCTGTACTAATATGAACCTGCAAATTAGCCCTTTTTAAGGATGGAATTCAGATTAAAACAAACAAAAATAAAATGGACCTTGAACAAACAGATTGATTCCACAACAATAAGAATAACTTTATTGGTGGTAGGCTGCAGTTTAACCCTGATACGTCTTCACAAAATGCCTTTTAAGTGGCAAGTTCTATTCAATTAGCTCTGTCGGAGGAGGATATACATCAGTTTTGCCAGATAATCCTGGGGGATTTGAACCACTAACCTCAGCGTTGTCAGCTTCTTGGGCTGCGCCACAGGGTACGAGCTTAGGGCCTCATACATTATTCCAGCCGATACTTCATCTATCTCCATGCATCAAACTCAAACTCCCACATCTCCCCATCTTGCAATATTTCAATTTTCTGAGCAGATTCATCAAGAAGGGTTCAATACTAACACAATAATGCGCACGGGCGGTGGAGGGCTGTGCTGCGGCATGGGCATCGCCAAACGGCTCGAGATGAATAAATAAATAAAAAGATAAAACAAACAGATAAATAATGGAAAAAGAGAGAGCCTTGCCAACATACACAGCAGTGGAAATATGATATATAGTGCTGGTGATGCCAGAAAATACCTTGATTATTCTGCTCCATCTGTTTTTTCATCTCCTTCTACTGATACCCTAACCCTGAAGAACACAAATTGGAGAAAAAAGGAGGAACAAATAGATTACCATCTTTCTGCAGGCGGAATACACTTCCATTAAATGAACAATTGCAGATACCTACAGCCTGTAGCTCCCAAAGGGACTTGTTAAATATCCTCAGTCTTTCTTCCCCTTTACCCACACGTTGTCTGTGATGTACTCGCTAGAACCGAAGGAGACAAAACGTAGGCGGTGATCAAAACGACAAGGAGTCAGATTTGAAGTCGTATCATTATCATTTTACAGAAGATGGAGGTCAGAGCTTCTCCAGCCTCTGGTCCAACCCTTACAAACAAATCTGACAGAATCCATCTTTGCTCTTGCGACTGCTCTCTTGCTTCATCCTCCATTCCTCTCTGCTCCACCCTGAGGCGCAGTGGAGCAGACTCCGAGTGGCCCGCTCGCTCAAAAGGTTTTGTCTTACTCCCGGAGGTGGGGGAGGCCCAAAGAGAGAGAATCAAATCAGTCGGGGTCGGTCACTCGCTTTGATCTTTCCCATTCATCTAGGACAGCAGAAAAGGCCGGTGGCGGCTACAGTACACAGGGGTGTTTAAAACTCTGACAAAGAATAACATTAAGAAAGTTTGTCCCTTTTAAATATGTTGCTTTTCTAATACTACACCATAGGCCTCCTCACTCAAAGTTGTTCAGTGATAGCAATATCTTCAAAGTCCTGCCAATTTAAGATAGGGATCCTTTTGGCGAGCTGGAGATTTTTCAGGGGGTTTTTATATCTGGTATGATTGATCTTGTAAAATAGTGCCCTAGGACTCTTTCTTCACATTAGTAATGCTTTTTCGTACCGTAGTGCACTTGCGTCAGCATTTATGCTACGTGACCTTCGATGAGGTTGTCGCTACAGGGTAGAAAAGATAAATTACAAGTCCCAATCGAGGCAACCTTTTGTTTATATTTTGGAGACATTGGTCAGAAAACGCCTGCCTTCATTCGCGAATAAACAGAATTCGGAGATCAGCAGTGTTGAGGAAAAGGCCTTGTATTCCTACTTTCTGATTTGACTTAAATAGTGGTCCACTTCCGTGTTTTGGTACAGTTGGTTTATACAGATTATGTGAACTGTACCAGTACACATAACTCATCGTTACACAACCTCTTTAAGTGGCCCCAAAAGACGAACCATGCTTGGGTTTGATGCACAGTTTTCACACTAAACCAACACAACTGGACTTTGGGTCCAAGTGTGCTCGTATTTCGGCCTGAGTCTCTGATGTAAAAGCGATTCCACGATTCTGATTCCGATTCCGATTCTACTTTTCGATTCCGGTTCTTAACGGTTCTCAATTCCGATTCTTTGAGGGGCAAGGTAAAAAAAAAGGATACATGCTTCTTCCACCAAAAAAATTACATTTATTCGAGAAACTTTTACACAGTTTAGTTTACAGTAATATTCACATTAATCAGTCTGTTTATATTCACTGCTATGTAACTGCAACCTGAACCACTGAAGCTACAACAGTGCAACAGTCCAACTTTTAAAGAACAGTTCTTGTTGAGAAAAACAAGTATATCTGCCTTCTCAGGCATACCAGGAAGAAATGTTTGAACATTTTAAAGTAAAATGCTTCAATCTGGTGCACTTTAAGCAGAATTACTAGAGACTAGATCTAGGGGGTACAACTCTAAACACCCATGAAAAAGATCGGTTTACATTTTAATAATTAAATAAGTCTGTGAGCATAGCCAATAACAAATACATGTAACATATTTTATTGTTGTTGTTCATTCATATCTTATTTTACTATTTTATTTATGCATATTTCTTTATCTCTCCAGTTTAAAACGATATGTCTGGTTTACTGTCCTATAGTATACATTGGAATGATTTCAAATGGTTTTATCCCAATAATTATAAAGGAGTGCCTTGGAAATATGTGTTTACATAAATTGTGATCAAAACGTTTGAGACCCACTGAGATAACTTAGACTAAAGTGAACTATCTAAACCCTCAGAGTCCTTTACCTCACTGAGCTGTAGTTATCAGCCTCAGTCTGACTGGAGAGGACTCTCCTCCACCTTGTTATAGAAACATCTTCTTCTAATATCCGTTAGAGCAGCTAGAGCACCCTCCCTTTCTCCCTCGCTCGCTATCACGCTCACTCGCACTTTGGCTGTGAGCTGCGGGTGCCAGATAACATCCCCCATTTTCATCACTTACAGCGCCCATCGTACAGGGCAAATGAAAAGTGTAACCGGGATGAAAAGGGTGTTACATTTACTTAATTATGAATGTTGTTAGATCAAGGCCGAAAATTAGGATGAGCACCAACGGTCAAAACGTATTTTTTCCCTCCCAGAGCTGTCAGCGCAGCGTCTCCACATATCTGGCGCCCTAGGCGAACATCTATAACGCCAGTGCGACAGGCCGGCCCTGGTCTCAGGTTACGCTGTAGGAAGTGTAGGTACAACGCTACATTTCCCGCCCCGCCGCAGAAACATTTCCTCAGGCATCGAAAAGCGGAAACCGAAATTCACATTTCTAAATGATGCCGTTGGAATCGAAATGTTGGAACCGGTTCCGAACCCTAGTAAAGATAGCAAGACATTACCCCGGGGATGGCTCAACACTTTCTCTGTTTGATATTACCAATCACGTGCACAGTAACATCACTCCTTCCAGCACAGATCTACAATATCCAACACGAAACATGGGCTGAGGGGAGGATTTTTAAATTGCTGACTGCTAAGCCTGTCTAGCCCGTAGGTTTGATGGACTGTTGCAACGGAGGAAAGGTTATTACAAATACTGAGGCTGACGAATCATAATTGTGAGGAGAAAGAGGAGAGTTGGGCAGATCCCGGATCAGTCTGTCCGAGGGTGAGAAAGAAGAAAAAGAGAGCTCTTAATATTGTGTTGTGTGAGATGGACTTAATTCCACATTTTGTAGGATATATTCGGATTTGATATATTATCTGTGAAATTCCTGGAGTTTAGGAATGTCTTATGGTTTTAAAAGTTTTGAAATATGAGTTCATTAAAGTATATTTCTTCTTGCATCATGTAACGCGGTCAGCAATACTGCAGGGAATCATCTTTTCAAAGTAAAGCGCGACATTAGAGATACATAGTGTGCCATAGTATTCATTTATCAAACAGGCATTTGTTGATAACATGACAAAAGTTAAGGTATTTGAACCATAGTCAAGCAATGTATTAATGGTTGTCAACAAATTAAAAAGACATTTAGAGATAAATAAATAGAGATGAAAATAAAATGTTCCTACATCATCAAAATCAATATCTAAAGTTAAAGTTTTAATATTTCTCAAAGATCTGTACAGTATTTCGCGTTATGATATTAATAGTAAAACAAATACTTTGAGAAATCTGACTGCAGTTATACCAGGGGTCTCAAACTCAAGGCCCAGGGGCCAAATCCGGCCCGCGACTTCATTTTATGTGGCCCCGCAAGAGCTTGCAAAGAATATAATAAGTGTATTATACGGTTACACGCCACTTTACAGAAGCAGGTTGCCCATAAACTACATGCCCCACAATGCATCTCGTTTTGTGACATGCACACTGAAGAGACTTGCAATTATTTGCCCTGGACTTCTGCTTTCAGACGTAGTTAATTACTAAGTTATTATCCTATCCGATGATAATCCAATTCAGAGGCAATAATGTAATATAATACATTATTTTATATATATATATATTATATATTTATATAGTTACAACCAGCCCTTTGAGTGCAACCTTTATGCGAATGTGGCCCGCGATGAAATTGAGTTATACTGAGACCAATCACAATATTTGACAACTTTTCAACAATTAATAAAATCACTTCAAATCAAAAAGGGGCTACGTGTTGAATCAAATAAATCCAGAAAAACATCATATTGCAGAGGCTGCTTTTAAGATGATTTTCTCTTCTTGGCATTCCACCTTTCAATTTTTCTTAGAAACGAACAAAGACTTTCCTTCGGTTTCATAAAAGGCCATCCTCCAGATTCAAAACTGTGCCACTCTGACACGCTTTCCTAGTCATTTACAGTTGCTAAGCTTGATCAGAAGATGCAATACATAAGTCAATGTTCTTTCCAGATCGTACACATTTAAATCCATTGAACTGGCCTGAGTAATGTCTTAGCCCCCATTTTAATTAAGTGTAACTGTGTCAAAATAATCTCCTCAGATATCGATAATGACTCTAATAGTAGGAATGATTTGCTTAATTTACTCCGTATCTTTACTTATTGTGGATGCGCGAGAATGTGGTGCTTTCATAATGCGATTACATCACTGAGACGGAGAGAGATTATGATATTGATCCCATTTTGATGCCTTCAGTTAGGAGTATGCTTAGAGGTATTGAAATGAGCACCAGGGAGGGAGGATGAAGGAGTGCAGAATTTAGATCCAAGGATGTGGGGAGGGGGTTGTCTTGGCAACCATCCACCACTTCCTGTATCTTCCTGTCAGGGCGCGCATCAAAGGCTGCATGCATTTTGCCTTTCCACTAGACTCTGAATGAAGGAATTAGCGAGGGCTCAGTTCCAGCTATTTATAGCCTGCAAGCCCGAGAGAGGGAGAGAAAGAGGGAGTGTGTGTGGACGCGTGTGTGGCCTTTTCTTATTCAGTGAGTGTGTGTGAATGCATGCACATCACATGATCTTAAAAATTGCAGTCAGCGGTGTGTTTTTACCCATTTTGTCGCATTCATGTGGGTCATCGGTTTGATGTCCTCCCTTCATCTTTCTTTCTCCTTCAGCTTATTTTATTCCTCTTCTTCATGCATTGCAACCCTTTTCGCCGAACCTCTCTTCACTTTACATTCCACACCGCATACCGTTTTCCTTTTTCTCTTTTTACCGCCTTCAATTCTCCCAGCTTCCCATCATCATGCCCATATGTTTTGGATGAGCAATGAAGGCAGAAATAGGATTTATCTGTAACCAGTCCATTTAAATGATGGCTTTAGCCTCAGGAGAGTGAATTGACTTTAAGTTTACAACAGTACTTAAATAATAAGCTCCCAGGCTTTTGACTACGCATGTTCTTTTGGCTTTGCTTCTGTAGCAGTGCTCCGGCACAATCTGGGATATCATCCGATTTCACTCGGGGATTGATTAAGGACGTCTAATGGGATTCGATGAAGCCCAATGTACTCGCTCCTATTAATGAAACATTCCATTATAAAAAAGGCTCAGGTGGGACAGCGGTTTAGACACAGTCATCTAAAGGAACACTTTCTGTCATAGCTTTCTGATCAAGTCTCTCTTTAAATGTCACAAAGGTGTTTTCCAACTCATTAAAAAGACTTGAAAGCTGTACAGTATTATTTATATATTGATATGTTTAGTAATACCAAAAAATGGGACACTAGCTAACTTATTTATCCATTTGTATTTCATTTAAACATGCATTGACAAAGCTACAGAATATATACCATTACACTGTATCCCCTGTTTGATAGCTGGATATTTACAAACTTCTATATCAAAAAATGACTTGTTTCAGCATGATGTCACCTATTGGTTTGTAGACTACTGTTTTCCATCCTTAAAGGTTCCATGTCATGCTTTTCTGGTTATTACCCGTCCCCTTGTGTGTTATGTAGCTTTTTCTGCATGTAAACGGTCTGCAGAGTCACAAACCCTCAAAGTACACCCTGTAGCGAGTAAAACTCTAACACAGAAAAGACCTGTCTGTGCTGCCCCAGAACGCCTCGTTGGAGATTTATCTTTTTCCATTGTTTTCTTCTTGGGTATAGGGACGTAACGTAACGTCTGCGGAGCCGTTACGTTTGGACCAATCCGCGGACTTCCTCACATACACACACTCGGCGGGACGTTACAAGGCACGCTCCTGCGAGGAGCGGGACACTGTGAGCTGTCTCACTGGTGTGGGGTCGGCGAGACACCGGAACTCAGCCTGTGCACACACACAAACTCCCAGCCAGGCTGCGGGTGTGTGTTCGGGCTGGGTTTCGCTGTGTCTCGCTGTCTCGCAGACGGCCACTGGGCTCACAGGGAGGGGGGGGGGGGGGGGGGGGGGGCAGGAGCTCCAACAAGCCGTTTAGGACAGAGAGTGAATACATATACTATTCAAAGATGCTGTATGAGAAACCAATGTGAGTTTGGAAAATTGCACAATATAAATCTATTTTAGTAGACCTCAACAATGGAATTATGATCAGTAGAAATGGCCATGACATGGGACCTTTAAGGTTTGTCTTGTTGCCATCCCCATCTTTTTTATATACAGTGGGGCAAAAAAGTATTTAGTCAGCCATCAATTGTGCAAGGTCTCCCACTTAAAAAGATGAGAGAGGCCTGTAATTTTCATCCTAGGTACACTTCAACTATGAGGGACAGAATGAGAAAAAATAAATCCAGAAAATCACATTGTCTGATTTTTAATGAATTTATTTGCAAATGATGGTGGAAAATAAGTATTTGGTCAATAACAAAAGTTCATTTCAATACTTTGTTATATACCCTTTGTTGGCAATGACAGAGGTCAAACGTTTTCTGTAAGTCTTCACAAGGTTTTCACACACTGTTGCTGGTATTTTGGCCCATTCCTCCATGCAGATCTCCTCGAGAGCAGTGATGTTTTGGGGCTGTCGCTGGGCAACACGGACTTTTAACTCCCTCCAAAGATTTTCTATGGGGTTGAGATCTGGAGACTGGCTAGGCCACTGCAGGACCTTGAAATGCTTCTTATGAAACCACTCCTTTGTTGCCCGGGCGGTGTGTTTGGGATCATTGTCATGCTGAAAGACCCAGCCACGTTTCATCTTCAATGCCCTTGCTGATGGAAGGAGGTTGTCACTCAAAATCTCACGATACATGGCCCCATTCATTCTTTCCTTTACACGGATCAGTCGTCCTGGTCCCTTTGCAGAAAAACAGCCCCAAAGCATGATGTTTCCACCCCCATGTTTCACAGTAGGTAAGGTGTTCTTTGGATGCAACTCAGCATTCTTTCTCCTCCAAACACGTCTAGTTGAGTTTTTACCAACAAGTTCTATTTTGGTTTCATCTGACCATATGACATTCTCCTAATCCTCTTCTGGATCATCTAAATGCTCTCTAGCAAACTTCAGACGGGCCTGGACATGTACTGGCTTAAGCAGGGGAACACTGCAGGATTTGAGTCCCTGGCGGCGTAGTGTGTTACTGATGGTAGCCTTTGTTACTTTGGTCCCAGCTCTTGGTCCCCCCGTGAGGTTCTGGGATTTTTGCTCACCGTTCTTGTGATCATTTGACCCCACGGGGTGAGATCTTGCGTGGAGCCCCAGATCGAGGGAGATTATCAGTGGTCTTGTATGTCTTCCATGTTCTAATAATTGCTCCCACCGTTGATTTCTTCACACGAAGCTGCTTACCTATTGCAGATTCAGTCTTCCCAGCCTGGTGCAGGTCTACAATTGTGTTTCTGGTGTCCTTTGACAGCTCTTTGGTCTTGGCCATAGTGGAGTTTGGAGTGTGACTGTTTGAGGTCGTTATCATTTTATACTGATAACGAGTTCAAAGAGGTGCCATTAATACAGTTAACAAGTGGAGGACACAGGAGGCTCTTAAAGAAGAAGTTACAGGTCTGTGAGAGCCAGAAATCTTGTTTGTTTGTGGGTGACCAAATACTTATTTTACAGAGGAATTTACCAATTAATTCATTAAAAATCCTACAATGTGATTTCCTGGATTCTTTCCCCCCATTCTGTCTCTCAGAGTTCAAGTGTACATAGGATGAAAATTACAGGCCTCTCTCATCTTTTTAAATGGGAGAACTTGCACAATTGGTGGCTGACTAAATACTTTTTTGCCCCACTGTATATCAGGGATGAACTTAATGCTGAAAAATATATATTTAGCTGTCAAAAACCCTGTTGTAGTGACCTGTCAATCACATGGTAGCCCCTCCCTAAAACATATAACGTGTATTTCACTCTGAATAGGACCATCATTTACAAAATGAACATAATGGTGTGTTGAAAAAGACCGTAATGAAGCAATTCAGACGTTGAACTCATTTTCAGTTACAAAGTTTTAATATAATTGAAGTGAGAATGAGGGTAATTCTTTTTCTTCTATACAACCAGACCTCTATTAGAGTATAAGAGTCAGGGTTTTCTTTCAATACACTTCCACTTGATCTTTACTTGTTTGTTCCAGGGAAAGTGTCCAAGTTTATTGGTTATATATTCATCCTCAACATTCTCTTGTTGTTAAGTTGTTGCTTTTCATGTTGTATCACATATAAAGTTATATTTATTCGTAGTTCTTTAGTGACGCATTCTCTGCCGAACTTCAGCTAACTTTTCCTGTGTACTTCAGGATAAACAGCCTTCAGCTTTGTCATATAACATATAGCCCGATTGAAAAGTCGTAAATTGTCCTCAGCTCTCGGTGCGTTTCCCTCTTATAATTAATCCTCCGGTTTATTGATACAGTTCACATGCGGAACTGCTGAGTCGGCCCTTTCAGGACAGCGTGGTCAGCTATCCTGTTACCATGTTGTTAATGAGACCGAGCACATTTTAAAATGACTGAGCAATGCTGTGCAAAGGAGATAAGCTTGGGTATAGAAACCGGGGAGTTCTATTGAGTTGTAGTATTTAATTGAATGATATTGATATACTTATGAATAGATTCTATTTTCACTTTTATAGAAAGAAGAACATCTTAAGGGATTACAGTACACACTGGACCTCTTACAGGGTCATATCTACCTTTGCTCCCTATCCATGGAAATTGGAAAAAAACAGTGGTCATACTGGAAGTGTACTTAACAAAGTAACCTTGGAAAAAAGGCGATATAGGAAGACCAAAGAGCCCCAGCACCCTATAAAGCGCACAGCAGAATTCAGCTGTCAGGGGATTAATAATAGCTCTGGTTGGCTGTTACTGAAGATGTATGCAAACACACACACACACACACACACACACACACACACACACACACACACACATAGGCAGACACTTGTTGGCACGTGTACACACAGAAACCAACACACTTGTTGACACATCCACATGAATTCCTCACTGGATTATGAGTTATATATTGCCTTTTCTCACTTACCTCCCCTCCGCCTCTCCCCCTCACACACACTCCATCTCTTTCAATACAGCTCAAAGGGCCATCTCTTCAGGGCTTCTGAAGCCGAGGTGGCCAGTGGCAGGGAATGCAAATCAGCCCTCCTGCACGCACATGCACGCATGCACACACACACACACACACACACACATATACAGCTCCTTCTGCCAGGTCCCGCTGCTCGGTGCCTCCTACAACACAAGGCAGTGAGAAAAAGGGAGAGATTAGAAGAAAGGAAGGGGAGAGGAATAGACGTGGAGAGCAGGAGGTTATCCGGAGGTAAGGTTATCCTCCTCCTCTGGTGGAATAGTCAGCTGATGTGTTCACACCGGAGAACGCCAATGCTTCGCTTCCACCCTATTCATCACTAGTTAGCAAGAGTCGCTGCTGGGCTCAACCTGACACCTTGTATTAATGACTGGAGCATCAGTGTAATCCATAGCGTTGTGATTCGTTCATCTATGCTCCAACACTTGGGCCACACATGTAAACCCACTGGGTTTAGCACACTTTCAATTCATGCTTATGTGAGCACAATAAATTACAAAATGACAATTTTAAATCATAATCTTGTCTTTAGCTAAAACGTCATTTTTAAAATTGAATTTAAGAGAATTTAAGATGGTTCCCAAAACGATTTCTCCACCAAAATAGGGCTTTAATGTAGGTTTTTAAACACCGAAGAATTTGCTTAAATCAACATACAACATATTTATTTTGTGGTGTCCCTCCCTTGTTGTCACAAAAGTGCTGGAAAGCAAGTGTAAGAAGCAGTTACAGTGTGCGTTCGTAAACGTTACGTAAATATAAAAGCAAGATGTTGGTGGGTTTTACTCCACTGGGGATAGAAAGCGGTTTTAGATTGACTTCTGTTTCCAGCACCTTCTTTTAATTTGACCACAAATGATTGTACGGTGAATTATCACCAACCAAATA
This sequence comes from Harpagifer antarcticus, assembly GCA_902827135.1. Classification (NCBI taxonomy): domain Eukaryota; kingdom Metazoa; phylum Chordata; class Actinopteri; order Perciformes; family Harpagiferidae; genus Harpagifer; species Harpagifer antarcticus. Next base: position 2,617,809 of record CADEHL010000909.1, read on the forward strand.
ACAAACTACCGCCATGCATCAGGCAGTCAGTCTGGCAATCTAGGGTTCATTTAGTCTGTGCTGGGTTTTAAGAAAGCAATAATGGACAGCGTCAGAGGAGCCAGTCGTGATAGATCAAGTGTAAACCTGTATTCCTCCAATCCGTTGACGACTCACTTCATAGGGAATTCTACGGATATAATTCAAACATTTCAGGAACTACTCAGGCTGTTCCTTTCATACGAGAGGCTTCATTTCCCCTCACAGAATGCTAACTAGCGAGCTCTCATTAATTATACACCACCTTTCTAGGCTTCTCAAGATGATTAATTATGTTTCTTAAACTTTCATTACATTTTTTCTTACTCATTTCTTCATAATTTGACCTACAGCACTTTGGTTGTAGACACATGCATCAAGTGTCAAGGCATGTAAAGTAACATTACCCCAAGTACTATACTTAAGTACTATTTTAACACACCTGAGTATTTCCATTTTATGCTACATACTGTATGCACACATTTCTTCTTGCTATAGTTTATACATATGATAACACACAATATGCTTTAATGATGATGTGGTCCTGTACACCGATCAGCCATAACATTATGACCACTGACAGGTGAAGTGAAGAACAGTGATTATCTCGTTACAATGGCATCTGTCCGTGGGTGGGATGTGTTAGGCAGCAAGTGGACACTTTGTTCTGAAAGCTGATGTGTTGGAAGCAGGAAAAATGGGCTAGCGTAAGGATGTGAGTGACTTTGACAAGGGCCAAATTGCGAAGGCTAGACGACTGGGTCAGAGCATCTCCAAAACGGCAGCTCTTGTGGGGTGTTCCAGGTCTGCAGTGGTCAGTAGTACCTAGCAAAAGTGTTCAGGGGATGGAAAACCAGTGAACCGGCGTCAGGGTCACGGGTGGCAAAGGCTCATTGATTGGCGAATAGAGCGAAGGCTGGCCCGTGTGGTCTGATCCAATTTGCTGTAGCTGAAATTGCTGAAACAGTTCATGCTGGTTCTGTTAGAAAGGTGTCAGAACACACAGTGCATGGTAGTTTGTCGCGTATGGGGCTGCGTAGCCACAGACCGGTCAGGGTGCCCATGCCAACACCTTCATTAAGACGGTATTCCCTAATGGCAGTGGCCTCTTTCAGCAGGTTGAGGAACACCAAAACGAGCTCAAAGTTTTCACTTTGCCTCCAAATTCCCCAGATCTCAATCCAGTCGAGCATCTGTGGGATGTGCTGGATAAACAAGTCCGATCCATGGAGGCCCCCCTTCCAAACTTACAGGACATTAAGGATCTGCTGCTAATGTGTTGGTGCCAGACACCACAGCACACCTTCAGAGATCTACTGGGGTCCATGGATCTAGTGGTCAGGGCTGTTTCTGTGTAAGGGGGACCTACACATGCATTTGACATATCTCTGTTACAGAGATATGTCAAATCTAATATTCAAAAATACTGTGAAAAAAACACTGCTGAGTACATTTACACTTCTGATATTTGAAGTACAGTACATTTTGCTCATCGGAAATTGTTAATATTATATATGTTGCTAAATATTTTGTTAGCACTCCGTGAATAAATACAAAAATTGATTCATGCAGTCAAATATAAATTCAATTTGGCAAATTTTGAGCTTTATTAAAACTAAATAATATAAATTCAAGTTCAGTTCACCCCATCTGGCTTTAAAAACTTCAGTACGTTTTTAAAAGATTACAAATAATTCCCTGGCCCAACGGAGAAAATGTAGTCAATTCTTCAGCACTTCAACACAACATTAAGTCATCCTACAAGGATATAAACACTTCTCCTTAAGGTGCTAGATCTATTAAATGTTTATTCTTTCTTAATCAAGCTTTCTATTGAAATATCCAATCAAAAGTCCACAGACCCTGTCCTGATTGTACAGTCCGGCATTACTCTCTAGTGACACAACAGATTGCGCTGTTGCTGTTTTGGGGGTGTTGTAGCTTGGGGGGCTTGAAAGAGAGATGGCAATTTAAATGTCCAAAAGCATTAAAATAACATGTATTCTGCTATATCACTGGTGTCCGCTCCACCTTATTTCCCAGGAGTCTCCTCTACTGGATTGCGATTCTATCAGTGGGACAGATTATGAAAGGAACATCTCTTCCTGACTCAGTGTTAGCAGGCATACTTCAGATGTCTTCTGCAGCTGGCACACAGACAGAAGAAGAGCCAAAAGAGGACACAAAGAAAGTTTAAAAATATATGTCTGCATCTTTGTGTCCCTCCGGGGCCTTTGACCTAAATTACTGCCGTGCTCCATCCCGGCACTCCCTCAGTGTTCCTCTCCATCAGCATTAGGAGCTCTCTGGTTAGTAATGTCCCAGCGCTGCGGCCCGCGGAGGAATACGCTTTTACAACGCTGACCCCGGAGGAGGAGATGGATTCAGATGGAGACAGGGAGGACGGGTGGGCAAAACAGGCTTCGTGCTTCACCCTCTTTGTGTCATCATTCAGCCTGGCTCTCTTATGGAGACATGCTGATGCTGCTGTTTCCTCTGCCTGTTGTGAGCTTTCAAGTGTTCCTAGAGGATGATATTAAGAAGCCTTCATATTTTAGACTTTGTCACTTAAGTCTGCAGCTTAAAGTGTGTAATAATACAACTTTTAGGACACTTATCTAAAGTTTAAGTCTTCTTACAGACACTTGAAAAGTTGAATAATCTACGGAGCGGGCCTGTTATGCTATTTGGGGTTTTCCCTTTTCCTGTAGCTTGTTATACAGTATATGTCAAACATCCCAAATGGTACTTCCGTACGTGCCATTTTCCTGCAAGTTGCCCTTGTGTGCACTTCTCAGCAAAAGTTATTTAGCTCGCTGATAACTTGATAGTTAATTTTTCGCAAAAAAGTCTATAAAATGTCAGTAGACATAAGAAATCCCATCAGAACTTCCAAGAGCTCAAGGTGAATTCTCCAACGTCAACGTGATCCATACAATAGAAATCAGGAAAACTCATTTCATTAGGTGGTAATTTTTGTCATAATAAATAAATTAAATGATTAACGAAAATTGTCTCTCAATTCAAAGTGTATAAACAACAGAAACAAAAACAATTTAACTGAATTTCCATGTTCTAATTGGATCTTTTCATAGCAGGAACAATTACAAACAAGGATTGTGAACCTGATATATGTTTAGTATCAAAACCTATAAGCGTATCTGTAGTGATCTGACTGAGAAAAGAAGGGTTAGGGGTAGGAAGAAGACCTCTGTGTACCATGTGATGGAAACTGCTTTAGTGTTGAAGTAGCAGGGAGAGTTCAAAGCCCACCTGGACAGCGACACGGTTCTCGGATCATACTGGAAGGTTATTGCACAGATCACCTACAAGCCTTTGTGTAGGGCACAAATAGCCCAGGGGTTCAAACACAAACACTGGTTCTTATTTCCACAGAGAAAGGCCAACATATTACCTGAGAAATGAAACACGAAATGGCAACAGAGCACCTGAACCTGTCCACATTTTGATAGATCAACATAACAACCACCCTCCATATATTTCCTGTTCCCCATCCCTTTCTCCCTCTCCACCTTCCCCATATGTCAGACAGCATAAAGCCTCTTCAAAGGTTAGCCCAATAAACACACACGGAGCTCTGCTGACAAAACTGCAAATGTCAAAACGGTTAAAAAATGGGCTTTTTCTCAACTTATCTTTTACATGAGGAGACAAACATCGGGCGCTGTTCTGACACTCCCGGGGTATCATGGGAGATGGAGTGAGAGAGTCTCTCCAGCAATCTATCACCTCTGGAGCGCAGGGAGTCACACTATTGAGATTTGGAATTGACTGGATCAACACACACACACACACACACACACACACACACACACACACACACACACACACACACACACACTCACACACACTCTCACACACACACTCACATATGACAACATGTGATAATTTTCTTTCAATTAAATGGTATTTACGGTTTATATGGTATTATAGTTTGTTCCTAATGATACCATCAGATATAATAATGCATCTGGTGGTTGGTTAGGTCTTATTCGTTTTTCATTACACGTGTGCGCAGTGACTCAACATGCATTTTCTGTTAGATTTTGTTTGTTTGGTCAACTTGTGAAAAGTATACACGGGATCACAATTCTGTTCAATATTCTTGCTCGAGAAGCTCAGGGTTTACAGTTGACAGTGTGAGAGCTTGCTGCTAATCCCATAATCATTTTTACAACGACTGTATAGTAATAAATCCTGTAATAATTCTATAGTAAGTGCATTGTAATCCACATTCAGACTGCAATCTAAACTCTAAAGCACACATAGGTAGACGTTGTGGATGCATGAACGCATGAGCAGATAAGCTGTGTGTGTGTGTGTGTGTGTGTGTGTGTGTGTGTGTGTGTGTGTGTGTGTGTGTGTGTGTGTGTGTGTGTGTGTGTGTGTGTGTGTGTGTGTGTGTGTGTGTGTGTGTGTGTGTGGTGTGTGTGTGTGTGTGTGTGTGTGTGTGTGGTGTGTGTGTGTGTGTGTGTGTGTGTGTGTGTGTGTGTGTGTGTGTGTGTGTGTGTGTGTGTGTGTGTGTGTGTGTGTGTTGTGTGTGTGTGTGTTGTGTGTGTGTGTGTGTGTGTGTGTGTGTGTGTGTGTGTGTGTGTGTGTGTGTTGTGTGTGTGGTGTGTGTGTGTGTGTGTGTGTGTGTGTGGGGCTACATGGGGAGAAAATGGCTTTAACCTTCATGCCTACTCGATCATCACCACTCTGTAAATGTCACTACATCTGTTTACCTCTTTCGGTTTCTCTTTGCCTCACAGAATCTTTTTCTCACTTTTATCTCTATTTCCCCCCCTCTATACCTCTTTCATTCCCCTCCCCACCTCCATATTTGGTCTTCTACTCCTACACCCTTTCATTTCCCATCTCTGATTCTTTATCTTCTCCTTTTTCTTCTCCATTTATACTTCAAATTTTCTCTAACTTCCTCCACTGTTAAAATACATTTGAATCACTTTCTCTAATTTCTCTCTTTCTTAAGCATACACTGCGTCTCTGTCACTCCGTCTTTATCACAAGCGCTATTTAAAAAAACTTATCTCAGCGAACCCTGTGCTCCCTCGTCCTCTACATTCCTTTTCTTTCTTTCTAATTCTCCCCTTCAGCCACGTTGGAAACATTTTTCAGGCTCGCAGACTGAGGCTTCAGAATGTGGCAGCAGGAGAATGAAAAGAGAGAGAAAGCTGACAGATAGAGGGAAAGAAAGAAAAATGGCAGAAGAAAAGGCGAGTGGGGGAACAAGGGGGAAAAAAGTAGAAATTAAAAAAGAGAGCGGAGGTGTAAAAATCACAGCTGGATCAAGCAAGGCAGGAACATGGTACCCAACAGCTCTGATTTCGACAGATCTAAAAGCTGAGAGTATCTGAATGAGGAGCCGTACATAGTGTTTCAGTTTCTTTACTTGATGTGAGGCAGTCAGAGTCAGCCTGTTGTCAAAAACTGTATGTTGCATTTAGAAAAAAAGCCAGTGTATCAGTATGTACATACATCAACTACAGCGCACAGTCAGCTTTTACTACAGAGTCCTTCCGCAGCATAAATCATCGGACCATGTAGAAATGTTTCCAATCTTCTATTGTTCCATTTTGGAGAGCCTTTGTAGCCTCTGTTTGCTATTCGTCTCAAAGCATCAACATCCATGTTTGAAAAGCTAAGCCAGTGCGGAAATTATTTAAACCCTGCATTATTTCAAAAAGCGAAATGGGTGTTTGGGTTAAAAAAGAAGTCCGATTGTATAGAGGTCTATGAGAAAACCACCCTACTTCACGCCCAGTGTCAACATCCGTGTTTAAAAGCAAAGATAGTGTGGAATTAATTCAAATCTGCGTCATTTAAAAAAGCAAATTTGGCCTGTGGTTGCAAACAAAAGTGAGATTGTATGGAAGCCTACGGGAAAATCACACCCAGCTGCAACATCCATATCTAAAGAACTAAGAATGTGTGGAATTGATTTGAACCTGCATTATTTAAATATCCAACATGGCCTCTGGTTGCAAAAAGGAGTCAAATTGTCACAGACGAGCTGAGGACCAAAATGCAGAACACGGGAAACCAGAGATAGTCGGTAACTAGCTTTATTGGAGGCAATAGGCTGGTAGAAGACAACACGGCAGATAGTAGGCAAAGGGCTGGTCGGGGACAGGCGAGGGTTCCAGGAGACAGCAGGACGGGAGTCGCAGGTACAGAACGGGTCAGGGAGCAGGTGAGGCAGGCTGGTCAGGAACAGGCAGGGTCGAAACCGGGAGAGCAATCTGGAGGGTAATGCGGGAAAGACTGGCATGCTGCAAAGTACGATCTGGCACTGAGGTGAAGGTGAAGTGGGCCTAAATACTAACGGAGCTGATGGGTGTAACAGAGTGAGAGAGAGACAGGGTGTGGCTACCAGGTGACTAAGGAATGTTAATGCAGAAAATAGGTGAGTGAGAAAGCAGATTGTGACAGAACCCCCCCCTTAATGGACGGCTCCAGACGTCTAAGAAATATCTATCAAGAAGAAAAAAAAAAAAAAAGAGAAGAATCAAGAAAAAACCCTACAGACACCGGGTGGAAGGTGGAGGTATGGGAAGGTCAGTACTCATCTGAGAATGCTCTCTCGGCCTCTCCCTCCTGGAAATCCTCGTCCTCCTCGCCTGATGATGCTTCCCCCTCCTCCTCGATGAAGCCTCTGATCCGTCGCGGACGAGTACCCCCCTGCTTAACGCCTGGTTGAGCGTGGGTCCTGGAAGGCTGCTCCGGGTAACGCAGGTGGAAGTCTCGGATGAGTTGAGGGTTGAGGATATGCCGAGCAGGAATCCACTGCCTTTCTTCAGGACCATAGCCCTCCCAGTCCACCAAATATTGAACCCCTCTTCCTCTGCGGCGGGAACGGAGTAGACGACGAAGGGTGTAGGTAGGGCCCCCATCGATCATCCTAGGGGGTGGTGATGGAGGGGCGGCGGAAATCATAGTACTCTCCCGGACAGGCTTAATCCTAGAAACGTGGAAGGTGGGATGGATCTTCATGTTCCGGGGCAAACTCAGTCGAACTGCTGCAGGATTAATGACCTTGACAATCTTGAAGGGTCCAATAAACCTGGGCGCTAACTTCTTAGACTCCATCCGAAGGGGAATGTTCTGAGTGTAAAGCCACACCCTCTGGCCTACCTGGTACACAGGTGCCTTGGTTCGTCGGCGGTTCGCTGATGTGGCGTACCGGTTAGCAGACTGAAGCAGAGTTGTTCGAGCCTGCCTCCAAGTCCTCCGACAACGTCGGATGAAAGCCTGGACAGACGGACAGGTAACCTCCTTCTCCAATGCAGAGAACAATGGGGGTTGAAAACCGTATGCACACTGAAAAGGGGAAAGACCAGTAGCGGAACTGATGAGGGTGTTGTGGGCATACTCCACCCACAGGAGTTGTTTTGACCAGGTCGTGGGATGATCGGAAGCCATGCAGCGGAGAGTGGTCTCCATCTCCTGATTCTTCCGTTCGGTCTGGCCATTGGCCTGTGGGTGGAAACCGGAGGTGAGACTAACCGTCGCCCCGATCAGTTCACAAAACTCCCTCCAAAACACAGAGGTGAATTGGGGCCCCCGGTCGGAAACCACATCAGTCGCCAGTCCGTGAATGCGAAACACGTGGAGAAGAATCAGTTCTGCCGTCTCCTTAGCTGACGGGATCTTAGGCAGGGGTATGAAATGAGCCATCTTACTAAACCGATCTACCACCGTCAAGATGGCAGTATGTCCGTGGGACGGTGGTAGACCAGTCACAAAGTCCAATGAAATATGTGACCAAGGGCGACATGGGACCGGTAATGGATGAAGGAGGCCAGCTGGCGCTTGGTGAGATGGTTTGTGCCGATTGCACACAGGACAGGCGTTCACAAACTCCCGGGTGTCAGCCTCCAGCGTGGCCCACCAGAACCGTTGTAGAACCATCCCCTTGGTACGTTGAATTCCAGGGTGGCAGGAAAGTCTGGAGCTATGAGCCCACTGAAGCACCTCAGCCCTCAAAACCTGAGGCACAAACAAGCGGTTAAGAGGACAAGAACTAGGACCGGGTTGGTCCACCAAAGCGGTCTTAACCCTCTCCTCAATCTCCCAAGCGAGGACGCCGATCACTCGAGGAGCAGGAAGAATAGTGTCCGGAATACCCCGGGTGTCTCCCTCCCTCCCGAACTGCCGGGACAAAGCGTCGGCCTTCACGTTGCGGGAGCCCGGGCGGTAGGAGAGAAAAAAATTAAACCGGGTGAAAAATAACGACCACCTGGCTTGCCGAGAATTCAGTCTCTGTGCCGACCTGATGTATTCCAGGTTCTTATGGTCGGTCCATACCTGAAATGGTTGTTCTGTCCCCTCAAGCCAGTGTCGCCACTCCTCCAACGCCAACTTGACTGCTAGAAGCTCTCGATTCCCCACGTCATAGTTTCTCTCCGCCGGACTCAATCTCCTCGAAAAGAAAGCACAGGGGTGGAGCTTCTGGTTCTCACCAGAACGTTGCGACAGGATGGCCCCCACCCCTACGTCAGAAGCATCCACCTCCACCACCAACTGACCAGCGGGGTCTGGTACTTGCAGGATAGGAGCTGACGTAAACCGGCCCTTGAGGTCCTGAAAAGCCTCCTCGGCTGCAGGGGACCATCGGAACGTCACCTTGGATGAGGTCAGGGCGGTGAGCGGGGCGGCCACGGTGCTGTAGCCACGGATGAACCGTCTGTAAAAGTTGGCGAATCCCAGGAAACGCTGCAGCTCCTTCCGGGAATCAGGGACCCGCCACGAGGTAACTGCAGAAACCTTAGAAGGATCCATCTCCACACTTCCTTGACCCACGATGTAGCCAAGAAAGGCGACCGAAGAAGTGTGAAACTCGCACTTCTCCGTCTTGACGAACAGCGAGTTCTCCAGAAGTCTCTGGAGGACTGTCTGGACGCCAGATCGTTCTGTCACAGACGAGCTGAGGACCAAAATGCAGAACACGGGAAACCAGAGATAGTCGGTAACCAGCTTTATTGGAGGCAATAGGCTGGTAGAAGACAACACGGCAGATAGTAGGCAAAGGGCTGGTCGGGGACAGGCGAGGGTTCCAGGAGACAGCAGGACGGGAGTCGCAGGTACAGAACGGGTCAGGGAGCAGGCGAGGCAGGCTGGTCAGGAACAGGCAGGGTCGAAACCGGGAGAGCAATCTGGAGGGTAATGCGGGAAAGACTGGCATGCTGCAAAGTACGATCTGGCACTGAGGTGAAGGTGAAGTGGGCCTAAATACTAACGGAGCTGATGGGTGTAACAGAGTGAGAGAGAGACAGGGTGTGGCTACCAGGTGACTAAGGAATGTTAATGCAGAAAATAGGTGAGTGAGAAAGCAGATTGTGACACAAATTGTAAAGATGACAAAATCACCCTATGTTTAAATACCTCCGTAAACATTTTCCTTTATTTATTTGTGTATTATTTTTGGCTCCCCAAACACATTTCTAATTTACAGTTTTTGCAGCTAGCAGCAAAGATTGTATTTCGTACGGTTGATGCTTCAAAAAGAACCCTTTTTGAGTTCAGATATAAATACATCGAATATATTTGCCGAAACCTTCTACACATATTTATTTTATCCTTTTTTAATGTGCATATCCTCCCCCGAGAAGAATGTAGAATGAGATTAAAGCCTGCCAGCTCAGCCACAACATCTCCTGCTTCTAACAAAAACCCAAGGATGGAATGAAAGCAGAACTGAATTTGAGATGGGCAGCAGAATCCCGGAGCGTCACTGCAATCCCCTTTTCTATATTTGCACCCCACAAAAGTGCAGTTCATACAGCCGTCAGTTATTTATTCTAGTGTTCACTTCAGGTAGACTGCTGGGACCGTGTCATGTCCTTGTCCTGTAACTTTCAAAACCCCAAACAGCCCATTATTTACCTAACGCTGCTACAGGCAAGGTTGCTGAGCATTGAGTGAGATGGACAGGCTAGAAGCAGAAGAGCGCCCCTAGTCCTCCTCAGTCAAGGTCTTGTGACTCAACAGCATCAGAAAGAAAGGCACACTGCTGAATCATTTTAATGACCACAACAGAAAGACAGTGTGTGTACATGTTGAAGTTTCTATCTATAAAGGGGCCCTATTTTGTACTATGGGGTTGTCGCTGTGTCATATGGGTTTTAGTGCATGTAAATGTGCTGGAAAGGCTAACATCCCAAGGTTCCCATCCCCCGTCTGTAATGCCTCCATTTAACTCCTTTGTTTACTTCCTTAACATAGTGACATTACTATGTAACACAAATGTATTCTTTATTGCTTCAATTGCTACAACACATTGTACGTCATAAGCTAAGGGGCGGGACATCTCTAAGCGGTTGACCAATCACGACAGGGCCATCCAGCTAACAGTCAATCAGAGCAGACTGGGCTCTGGTTTCAGACAGAGGGTGAAAAGAGGTGCTGCACCACAGGCAGTATGAGACAAAGAGCTTTCTGAACAGTAAAGCATGGAGACGTGTCCCAGTAGAGACACTACATACTGATATGAACCAGAACATGTGCTTTCATTATTTGAATCCGCATTACTGCCCTCCACATTTATATATTTTGACTCATATCTTTCCCAATATTTGAGGGCATTATCAATGGAAAATATATGAAAATAATATATTTTTAGAGGACCTCTACCAAACAAGAACTTTTAATTGTATTTGTAGAATAATATTTGTAGGCCAAGACCTTAGAACTGCAGCATAATACATTCAGAAATATATCTTTACATATTTTGCCTTGAACTTGAAAGTTGCACTTACTCCGCTTGCACTCCACCTTATTTAGATGTGTATATACAACTTTGATTAGTTGTGGAGTACTAGTAATTATGTCCTTTGTATATTATTACATAGCTTTAATGATATTTTGATTGGCCAATTATTGTAGTCCATGGCGTTTTAGCACACCACTGCAATGAATAACAATCATTTTTAGTGAAGGTAAAACACTAGTCTGGTAAGTTCAAAGATCAATTTACGGTATCGAGCCTTTGAAACCAGAAAAAGAAAATATAAATGTGATATCAACTCTCATATCATGATATGGATATAATAGTCATGTATATCTCTTGCCCTTTGTGAAATGATTGATCGATTAACTTGTAGCAGTTCAATGAGCAGATCATTGTTCCGAAATGCACCCTATATTTTCCTTTTACAATCATGTCTGTAGCTTTTTAGCTTTTCAAATGGTTTGTTCTTTGATATTTTCTAATAAATATGCAATAGAGAGAAGTGAATAGAGGCTTAATGTTACGAGAGCAACAGAACACTAATTGCGACAGGGTGACTAATGACGACCATACAAATCCAATCCGAGTATTTTTCAGTGAAAGCCTATTTTAGCTGCCATTCATGTGAACATGGACTTCACAGTTGTTTGTAGTGTAGTCTCAGCTTACTCATCCTCAACCTGCGTGCACACACACACACACACACACACACACACACACACACACACACACTCTCACAGTTTGGTGGTGTGTGTTAGTGAGGCAGAAGATAGTCAGTGTAGTCTGCCTGCTTGATTGTCTGTACATTTAAGTACTGTATCTCACACCAGAACATCTACTTACAAAGCGTGCTGTTGAGAATGTGTGTGTGTGGGTGAGCGACTCTCAGTCACATCTCACTTATCCCAGTTACTCATACACAGCCTACTCTACCGTACACACACTTCTGCACAAATCTTATTGAGTTATTCGCTGCATTTCGGCTGCAGTATTTTAGCCCAAGGACAATGACAATGTCCCCATCTCTTCTCACACACACACACACACACACACACACAGTCCTTTGTACAAGCGCCCATCATTCATGGTCCACGCTCACTCACAAGCTGTCACACACACTTCCATTTCCCCGTAGATCATGCCGGACTGGCACACATTGCCTAAATGAGCTACTCAACAGCTACTTACTCTTGTGCCTGCACACACGCTCATATCCATAAACACAAAGGAATAAGCCTTTTGTTTTCCAAAAGGCCTACTGTCTACCTTAAGTCACAGTACCAAATTATATCAGTGAAATGCTGACTGAGATGCTTAAAAAAAGTACATATGCATACTGTATTCTGTACAATGCTACATTGCTACATCTTACGGCCCGTCTACACTACAGGCATCAACAAATCTTGAAGCTGGGCGTGTCTGAAGCTTGGCGATTTTTTGCGAGCAGCGCGACCAACAATCTCCCGCCCCCGACATACAAAGCAATAGCAATGTTAAAACGAAGTAAACTGGATATAAACTCCCCAAACAGGCGAAAACCTCCCAGTCTCACCCACTGTCTCTGCCTCCTCCCTCCATGCCTGGTTCCTCCGGTTTGTATCCCGGTAAATAGTCTGGTCGTACAGAACCGGGTGATTTGCTACCGTAATTTCTCGTTTGGAATATGAGGAAATGAACTGCGGTCTGGCTCTCCCAGCTTGCACGCGGTTTGATTGGCTAGCGCTTGTACTGGCGGGAATTGCATAAACGGGATTTGATTGGCTGATGCCAAGCATCGAGCCTCAAAAGTTGAACATTGTTCAACTTTTGATGCCGATAGATGCTCGTGATGCTTGCAAAGCCATGCCATGCTCCCCACAATGCAGTTCGGCGAAGATTCAAAATCTTCTACGTCACCCCATTCAAATGAATGGGCGAAGCGTTGAAAGCATTTTTCGATGCCTGTAGTGTAGACGGGGCGTTAGCCTAAACAATATATTGCATATGGCAGGCTGAGGAGATTTTGAAAGACTATTTTAATATTATAAACAGGGGTGCCCATAACTGTTTTGCCCTGGTTCTCAAAGGAGCACCTGGAGATGTTGCTTGGTGCTCATCCTTAAAAGGGAATAAACCGTAACTTTTGAGGGGGTCTTGAGTTTATTTGCCAGACACACGGCACTGAACACACAGAGGTGAACACACATGCAGAGGTGAACACAAGACAACATTAGCACGACCAGTAATCCTACAAGCCGTCATCACTACCCTCCTGACTGTTCTCCTCACTGTCTTCCTCTCTGTTCTCCTCACTGTCTTCCTCTCTGTCAGACATGGTAGCTGATGATGTAGGCCTACTACTTCCTCTCTGGTTGAGTCTGCGATTAGCTGCTTGCATCCACAAGTCAACAGCTGGGTTTGGGTCGAAAATCTCTGTTGTCATCTTAGACAAGTGGATGTAATCAAATAAGTATGTGAACATAACCAATAACCTACCATAGCCAATAACAAATGAATGTAACTTGTTTTATTTGTGTTGTTCATTCATATCTTATTTTACCTTAACATTTATGCATTTTTTTTTTTTATCTCTCCAGTTTGAAAACATATTTTTGGTTACTGTCCTATAGTATACAGTGAAATTATTTCAAACCTGTTTATCCCAATAATTATAAAGGAGTGACTTGGAAATATGTGTTAGACTAAAGTGAACTATCTAAACACTCGGAGTCCTTTACCTCACTGAGCTGTAGTTATCAGCCTCAGTCTGACTGGAGAGGACTCTCCTCCACATCATCTTCTTCTTATATCCGCAGCTAGCACCAGATTCTAATAACAACAGCGCCGGAACCGGTGGACCCTCCCTCTCTCCCTCGCTCACTCGCATTTTGGCTGTGAGCTGCGGGCGCCAGATAAGCCAACATCCCCCATTTCCATCACTTACAGCGCCCATCGTACAGGGCGAATGAAACGTGTAACCGGGTGAAAAGGGTGTTACGTTTACTTAATTATGAACGTTGTTACATCAAGGCCGGACATTAGGATGAGCCCCAACAGGATCAAAAATGTTTTTTTCCCTCCCAGAACTGCCAGCACCCCCCAGATCTGGCGCCCTAGGTGAACATCTATAACACCAGTGCTTCGGGCCGGCCCTGAGTTCATATGCAACTCACAAATATCTTTCTCTCTCTCTCTCCTCTATTTTCTCTTCTCCCTTCTCTCTCTTCTCTCTCTCCCTCTCTCAATGCTGGTACGCAAATGCGCCTTTTTTCAAATGACCCGGTGCTCTTTCTTTGGCGGAGCTGCGCATGCGCACCAGTTATGTGCAGCCCTGATTATAAAGGAGATTATATATAAAATATATATGCAACAAATAAATAAGGAATAATCTGAGCTCTTCTGCCTTCCCTTACTTAAGAGTAGTTCTTCATAGAAAAAATTATAATTATCAAAATGAAAGTCCCAAATCTTTTATTGGCAGTAAGTTGAGTTTCCGGCATCACAGCGATAATTACACCATGGTTAGAAATCAAGCAGCAGTATATTTAAAAACTGACCATGTAAAGAAAAAAGAGTTTTAATAAAAGGCATCTTAAAAAATACGGTCAATAATCAAAATAATAACAAAAAAACGTACTGAAAAAGGACGTAAACATATAGGTTACGGAAAATATAAAAAAATCTAATGAAAGAAAACATTTAAATCAGTGCTATAAATACCATTGTCAATGACCACAAACTTATATTTCTATTGTAAAACTTCAAAGTGGGCTCTTTAGATATATAACTGTAAAATATAATACATTTGAAGAATAAAGACATCAATCAAGAGTACTACCTATTTCTATAAAAGGTAGTAGTCTCATAGTAGCGCAATGCAGCAATTCAGAAAGATGCTTTTTGTTAGTGATTACTCCATAGGAACTATCTCTCCACCATGTAGGTGAACTGGATCAGCCTCTGTTCTGAACATAGGCTGTAGATTAGGGCTGCTCCATTATGGTAAAAATCATAATCTCAATTATTTGGGTCAATAATTGATATCAGGATTATTAAAAACGATTATCCATTTACTTTGAAAACATCCATTTATTGAAAAAAATAATTTGAACAGTAAGTTTTTAACAGTTGATGACCCTGAACTTTAAGTACAATTCAACTGAAAAACCAATAAAAAAAATAATAATAAAAAAAAAATCGTTTTATTTCGGTATGTTGTTTTCATAATTGTTGCAAGCCAAAATCGTAATTGCGATTAAAATACAATTAATTGAGCAGCCCTACAGTATATATAAACCCTGTCTGTCTAGCCCTTGATGATCAGACACAGCTGACGGTTCAATAGCTGCATTCACACATCATACCACAAATATTGATCTCTTTAGTCTCTGTATCGTATTATTTCTTTCTGCTGACCCTTTGTGTATATATGTCTTCCCCCCCTGATGCATTTCATTCAGTGTTGTATGACTGCTTTGCATGAATGTGCACTGGACGAGGATGTGTGTGTGGGCGTTGGGAGAAGAGGAGCCGAAGTGAAGCCTTATATAACCCGCTTCAAAGTGGCAAAGAGAGAGGGGGATAAAAGAATGAGTGTGTAAGAGGGTGTGAGCAACTTAAGGTGGAAGATACTCTCGCAGGTCTCCCTTGAAAAAGAGATTGTTGATCTCAATGGGATTTTCACCTGGTTAAATAAAGGCTACAAACAAACTCTTAAGCAGCATGCATGTTTAGTAACAACATATGGAAAACTATGCGTCAGTCTAAATATGGTGCTATAAACAACAATATATGGTGCTTTATTCCTCTTTTTGTACCGAAATGTCTCCTCTGTGTGTATTATAACTGTATGTGCTGTTATTTGTCATCATTTACAGACAGGTGTGTGTGTGTGGAGGGGGGTCAATTGCACACTTTCTTGTCTTCGTGCCCCCCTTGATTGGAAATATCCAGAAAAAGCAGCTATTTTTTTCTCGCTCTGCTTGATTTACACCGCTAGGCTTCTACTCCACTCATTGCGGAAAAAAGACGTCAATCAAGCTCAGTTTTTAGGCTTGTTCTCAGCGTGGTGCCGGGCTCATAATGGTGGCTTGATTTCTGCTTTTCCCAATTTTCCCCCACCGAAAAAAAGTGTTGTGATTTCTGGTATTGTTGATGGGAAGGTTGCTATTTAGACCTTTTTATCACTTGAGAAACTTTGAAGTAAAAAGTTTGGACCTCAGTCAATAACATGTCCCTATAGTTATACACTGAACAATCTGTAGAGAGCTAGAAGATTCAAGATTCAAGGCTTTATTGTCATTTGTACATTAGCTACAGTGTAAATATGTCAACGAAAAACTTAGGTCAAGAAGTTTTGAAGGTGGACCTTGAGCTTAACATCTCCTCTTTGCAAGGTTAAGAGTTATTCAACGTTTTCCCTGATTAATTATAAGGTGGTAAATGCAATGACTGAACAAATATCTGTAAAATGTCAAAGAAATACTGAAAAATACCATACATGTCTCAATCTTTTCAATGTTTGCTTTCAGGTGATAATAACTCACAATATATATACTGTACTTTGTTTCAGCTTCCACTGCTAGATATTGTAAACCTCAACCTTTAAGTCTTACACTTTACTTTTCTGTTTAAACGCTTTCTATCAAAATGCCATCCTAAGCCGTTTCTTTGTTAAATGTTGGTTGCAATGTCGCTCTTTCATCCATCAAATACTTTACCACAGACTGAAACATTTCATATATCTGATGCTGTGGAATGAGGTACAGACATTCATGGTCTACGGAAAACGCCTCATGACGTTGTTTCCGCCCATTTTTTCACCAGTGCCACAATCACGTCAATTGTATCATTTATTTGATGCAATTTCCACATTTACTCAAAAAGTCCCAAACAAACATTCATTGTTCCCAGACTATGACTTTGCTATAGGGCCACCAGCAGGTTGACAACATTACATATCCATCTGT
Organism: Harpagifer antarcticus; assembly: GCA_902827135.1. Lineage (NCBI taxonomy): Eukaryota > Metazoa > Chordata > Actinopteri > Perciformes > Harpagiferidae > Harpagifer > Harpagifer antarcticus. Next base: position 2,634,525 of record CADEHL010000909.1, read on the forward strand.
CGCAGACGTTTTTTTGTGTTCAATGCTAATTAGCATGCTAACACAAAGTGTTGTTCCATATGCCTACCAGCTACCAAAACCTCCTCCATTTTGGCAAGAATGTTAAGCATCCTGGATTGGAAAACCTCGCCAATGTGTTATAATACATTTTCTACTCAAGGCATTTGGTTAAACCATAAAGTCACTTATTCATCTGATAAGTGGAGAGGGTGGTTCTGCGGAAAATTGTCAAAACACTTTGATTTGAAGGAGGTTCCTGCTTTTCATGATTCCTAATCGAAAACACCAAATCCTTCCTCATGGTCGCTTTCTAGCTTTTTTCCAGAACTTTAAACCTGGGTTGTTTTCTTCATGTCTTAAATTGTATCCTGATTGTGTATTCTCTGAGTTACTCTAACATTTTGTTGTCATTTTTTTCTCAAGGATGTAGCATTTCCAACACAAACAATAAAATTCAAAGTCTTGAAATGGATGTAATTCACCTTGCAACATCCTTTCCAGGTGGTAACCTGTTCCAAAATGTCACTTAGTGTTGGGTTACACAAGTGTTTATTTTCACAGATTTAACTGAATAACATTCTGTGCCAAACTGCCCAAAGTGGGTGAAAGCAATAAAAAGGTGAAAAGTACTTTTACCGAAAATCCTTTTCACCTTTGTATTGCTCCTGAGGTGAAGAAGGTTTACTGTGACATCTGCCAACGGTGTATCTTCTCCTTAAGAACCTCACTACCTGATAATGAATCCATGACAAGCGTGAGAGTCAGGTTCCTTGAATGTAACGCGAGTCGTCATCAACAAATACAAGAAAAGAGATGGATGAAGGAGAAAAACAGGATTATTTTTCTCTTGCTTTCCCCTCTGTGCTTTTTCTCTCCTTCTTCCCCTCTTTCTCCATCCCACTCTTTTCATTTACCAAAAAGAAAAACAGCCAGTGGGAAGATGTGGATCAAATTACATTCACCTTTTACCTGCACTCCTCTGCGCAATTAGCGTCACGCTTACTTGTCATTTCAAATTGACACACTGCTGTTGTGCTATGTAATTATTTACCCGCCTGGGGAAAATGACACACACACACACACACACACACACACACACACACACACACACACACACACTTCAAAACAAAAAGCACCTGTGCCCTACTTATCTTGAATTGTGTAACGTCTTTTACAGTTACAGGTCAATAAAAGTGTCCGTGTTGCGTACAAAATGATTAATGTTGTTTAAATGCCCTTTAAAGTGTTCTGTGTTTTTGCTGCATTTAAGATTTTGGGGTTTGAGCATCAGGACCCACCGTTCTTCCTTTAGGTGTCCGCTTCTTTGCCTGTTCATTTTTCAAAAATCTTAAGTTTTTCTGGTCATATGTTGGGAGAACAAAAGGCAGGGTCCTGTTCTTCAATCCACAAAGGCCTTAGTGCTCCACATTCCCCTTTTTCCCAACCCCACACCCGAGTCAGGGAACAAACAAGGTTAAGTAAGAGAGACAAAGAGGGGCCTAAACAGAGGCAGCCATTTCCTTCTGCAGGGGGCGAGAAAGAAAACAGCTTTCTTTGATCTTGTGTCTTTTCTTGTGATAAAACTGTGTCTGTGATGCCTTTTGTTTTTGCTTTTGTACTCTTTTTAAAAGGAAAAAACAATAAGCAACCATGAACTCTTGCTGATTTGTCCTTTTTGCTCTTTCTTCTTTTCTTTTTTTGATATTCTTTTTTTTCCCGTTTTTGCCAGTAATCTTTTTTGAATTTTCTCTTTTCTCTTTTTCCCCCCTTTTTTTCTTAACCCTAGGTCCGCTCACAAAAAAACATGATGAATCTTCAATGAACAAGCCTCGAGACGAAGGTATTTTTGTTGCATGTTTTTCCTTTTTTCTTGTTTTGAAGTCTTTTTGGGGGATGTGTACACATAGAGGAGAACACACACACACGTCAGACATCAGGTGGGCCTTTGGATATGAGATGCATACCGATGTGTTGGTGTAAGTGTATGTCCGTTTGCAGTCTTTCCTATGAACACCATTAGCCTTGTGTAACCTCGGATGATCATAACAATGGAACCCAGACACGCTTCATTAGAAAGTCATCCGTGGCATTTTCCAAAGATCCTCATAAAAAAAAGAGCGCGCCTCGGACATCATCATCACCACTGTGCCCTTGAGAACACATTGGCCAACTAACAGCATTGTCCCGGCGCAACAAAGCACCCATTGAGACCAGCGTACACAATGAGCTGTATTATTATTGCGCCTCAATCCCCAGCTCAAGGATGAAATTGCTATTGAGTAAGGACCTACACAAATATTAGGCTAGCCTCATTCTGAGTCGGAGATGATAACATCAAATCAAGGAAGAGAATTGGGGACATCCAAGGACGCTTGTGCCCTGCTTTGGAAGGTTTGGGTTTGCTACAATACAGAATCCACAGTTAATGTATCTCCTACCTGCAGCATACACACTGTGGAGGTGATTTGATACTTCTTCCCTTCTTGTTCTTTTGGACTTGTTCATTGGAGGAAAAAATATGATATTTTGATACATATTTCTCTTTATGCTATTTTGAGGGTTGTGCGAGGCGAGTCTTTTTCTCGCTCCGTGATGCTCTTTGATTTGGGGTGTTTTTAAGTCGGGAGTCGGAGGAAGTTTGACATAAGGAGGATTTTTCTTGGTGATCAAACGGCGAGGCACAGACACAACTTTTCCAGCCGAACGCAGTTGGCAAACACCAGGAAAAGTCGAGCCCGGGGAAGATGCCTTTCCACCTTCCTTTAAGATATGTATTTCATCCCTCATCATGACATGTGATTATCCTCATGTAATTGGGAAATACCATTGCACTAACTCAGCAGCTGAGATAAAGGCGGGAAACTGGAGTCAGTCAGTGAACAGATAACAGCATCCTACCGACACAGAAGTCAAACAAATAGTAGATCGTACTTCATAAAAACACAAAAGCATTGTTAATAAAAAAGGCAGATAATGTTATCAGACTTTCTTCTATAGATTAGGTTCTGGACTCATTTGGATTAAGTCCAGTTAGTTGCACTGCTATCATGGGCAGGATTTAAGAAATACTGTTCAACCATAACATGAAATAAATGCAGGGGAAATAAACAAAAACAAACGTCATCAGCCTGAAAAAATAAAAATATTCTCAAATGTTTCTGATGAAATGGACCTCCATATCCCTGCATATCATCCTGGTCGATACAGCCTGAATCCCTGACAGTATTTCAATATACTTTAAAGATTTTGCCTAAAAAGAGTCCAATTTAAAGTCCCCCTCCTTCAAAAACATGTTTGGATTATCACTTCAGAATGATATGCACTTAACACTTTATATGTTCACATGTATCTGCTAAAGGAGGAGACATGTTCTATTAGGATATTTGTAGAATTTGGATTTCTTGGTGAGAGAGAATACGTAGATGTCATTTAAAAAACATTTGATAAGGGCACACGTTGTGGAAAATCGATATTAGACATAAATATATCTTAAAACAGATCATTATTCGCAGTCTTCAAATAGTCCAAAACAGTATCAGGACCAGTATCCAAAAGCTGCCACCTGCTCGATGTAAACTCCTCTTTAGGTTGTTCAAATATCTTCAAACACGGAGGTAGTGAATACGTTTCCTCATAGGTAGCTACAACCCTGCAAAGGTCTACTAGTCGACATCGGGTTAAGCTGACAACAAATGAGATTGTGTATAAAGAGTGTACAGTACTGTATATATCGATTGAAAGGTGCATTATTACTCTATAAAGAAAGCCAAATTGGAACTGCTTGTGTAAAAAACAAGTAATCCAGCAGAATGGATAGCTGTTTGCACGTTGACCTTTTGGCTCCTCCAAGCCACGGTGAAAATGATTCATACTCAGTCAGTGCTGTGATACATGCAGTCTGATCAAAGCTGCCCGAAGCACGACCTGCGCAATCCAATGTTAACTGTCAAAAGACGATGCGACAGTTTGAATTGTTGCACAAATTAAATCCCAGTGTTAGAAACCAGATCGCAGAAAGGGTTATAGACTTATAATAACAAGGCCAATCCCTCTTAAGAAAATTATTTTCCAAACCAACAAAAAACATTCCGGACAATTGTCTAAATACCGGCCGGATTCCATTTTTTATCACAGCAGTTCAATCAGTTTGTCCTCATTCTTTCAGCTGTGTATCAACAGCTTGTATCGAATTCGGCATGCTTTGAAGCAGTATACCAAGCAGGATCCTTTTCATGAGGTGATCTATTCAAGTGAAAAGCAACACTGTACACTCAAGAGGAGCAGCGAGGAATTAAAGCATCCTCCACCCGGTGAGATGTCTTTATTCAGCACTCTGCATCAGGTGTGAGAGAGCAAAGGATGCTGGGCCGCAGTGTGCAAAAAGATTGATAGGGCTTACAGCACAGCTCTGTGTGTGTGTGTGTGTGTGTGTGTGTGTGTGTGTGTGTGTGTGTGTGTGTGTGTGTGTGTGTGTGTGTGTGTGTGTGTGTGTGTGTGTGTGTGTGTGTGTGTGTGTGTGTGTGTGTGTGTGTGTGTGTGTGTGTGTGTGTGTGTGTGTGTGTGTGTGTGTGTGTGTGTGTGTGTGTGTGTGTGTGTGTGTGTGTGTGTGTGTGTGTGTGTGTGTGTGTGTGTGTGTGTGTGTGTGTGTGTGTGTGTGTGTGTGTGTGTGTGTGTGTGTGTGTGTGTGTGTGTGTGTGTGTGTGTGTGTAGGATTACAAATCAGAGCGAGATTGAGCTAAATCAAGAAAGAGACAGGGAGAGTGTGTTTCTATTCCATCGTGTGTGTGTCAGCTCTGACCAGAGACAAACCAGAGCCACCTGAGCCCCGACCTGGAACATATTTCTGCCAGGGACAAAGTCACCTCTCTCTGACACACACACACACACACACACACACACACACACACACACACAGTAAAAATAAACAGGGCCACACGATACAAAAATGGACATGCCCATAAAAGGAAATGTCCAATCAAAACCTAATTGACAGACCCAGATGAACAGTTTATAGTATTACAATTTCACATTGCATAAATCCATTTAGTATAGGGATAAGCTAGGACTTCTTCATGTTGTATGATTTATATCTGAGGAGTAGGGTGGCTGACAGGTGCAAACGCTCTCCCACGGTCAAACACATCTCCATTAGACGCTACAGTTTCAAGAACGATGCGAACAGACACAAACATGTGCCATAACACATGCAAGTGAAGAACCATCTTCACCAACTGGACAACACATGCACAGGGTTTACTGAAAGCGCTGCATAAACCAAATGCTGTACATACATTACACTGCAAATAAAAGTCGCTGCAAGAAGCTCAAAACACAACAGAAATGGGGACATCAAAAAGTGATGCACACAGCTGGAACCGGAGTGCTTGTTGATGTTTTGGGAATATAAAATGGACCTGTCGCTGTGACTGGAAACGTACCTAAAATGTAAGTTGTATTGGCTTATTTTAACAATGTGATCGCATGATTCCTTCAGGTATTATTGCAGATCTGCTGTAAGCTAGCTAGCTATGATAGCTAACCAAGTCATTTCAAATATACTGACGATCAGTGTTGGGACTAACGCGTTACTATAACGCCGTTATTTTTGCCAGTAACTAGTACTCTAACGCATTACTTTTTAAATTCAGTAACTCAGTTACTGTTACTACATGGTGCGTTATTTCGTTACTGCGTTAGTTTTTTAATATAGTCAACAGCCAGGCGAACAGAGATGAGAACTGTACTTTAGTACTTGAGTAAATGTACTTAGATACTTCCTGCGTCACATGCGGAGACGGGCTGTGGCTGTGGGCGTGTTTGTGTTGTTTACTAACAAGACTAGCGAATGGCGGCGGCGGAGCTCAAGTCTAGTTTCTCCACCTGGAGATATTCTCACTATTTCACTTTTGTCGAGCACAAAGAAAAGAAAGTTTCTGTTAAATGTAAGTTGTGTCCTGGTGGGTCAAAGAGCCTATCTACTGCCCAAACCAGTCATTCAGATCTCTTAAAACATCTGCAGAAACAACATGCTGGGAGGAAGCTAGTAACTAAGACCGGCACAGACCCAGACTCAGCCGACGCCACTCCACCTCCACCTAAGCAACAGCGGCTGGATTTTAACCAAGGGACTGCTAGCCAGGGAAAAGTCGATAAAGCCATTGCACGGTATGTTGTAGAACACATGCAGGCTATTGCTACAGTGGAGTCACCCGCTTTCAGGGAGCTAGTTAGCATGATACCATGTCCGGGCGGCACACGGCATATGGGACGGAACACTTTTTCCAACTACCTATAGAGAGAATATACAAAAATGGAGAGCCAGCTAATATCGATGCAATCCAGATTGCATATAATGCATGTCAAGTTGATCAACAGATTGTATTATTCTCCAATGCAATAACAGTACTGAAATGAAGGCTATAAGGGCATTAATGGGAGCCCTTTGTTTAAGTAACTAAAACGTTACTTTTCACAGTAACGCATTACTTTTTGGTGTAAGTAATCAGTAAAGTAACTGAGTTACTTTTGAAATGAAGTAACTAGTAATGGTAACTAGTTACCGGTTTTCAGTAACTAGCACAACACTGCTGACGATAGACGTATATTATGAAACCAGCTAAGAGTGCCGGCAGTGACAGTTGGCCAACTTTATAATGCCCAAACGTCAACAAGCGATTTGGTCCCAGCTGTGTGATCCAATTTTAGTATCCCTGTTTCCATTGTGTGTTGAGTTTTTTATTTGCAGCGTTTTGCAGTTATGTCAAGTGGCAAGGCAAGGCAAGTTTATTTATATAGCACTTTTCAACACAAGGCAATTCAAAGTGCTTTACAAAAAAAAATGGCATTTAAAATCCGTCATTAAAAAGAAAAGCTAATAAAATAAACATTAAAAGAAAAAATACATGGATAAAAGTTACAGTGCAGTCTAAGATATGAATAGTTCAATTAAAAGCAGCGACAAAAAGAAAAGTCTTCAGCCTGGATTTAAAAGTAGTGGACCTGCAGGTTTCTGGGAGTTTGTTCCAGATATTTGGAGCATAATAACTGAACGCTGCTTTACCATGTTTAGTTCTGACTCTGGGGACAGAAAGCTGACCAGTCCCTGAAGACCTGAGAGATCTGGATGGTTCATAATTTAGCAGTAGATCAGAAATGTATTTTGGGCCAAACCATTCAGTGCTTTATAAACCAGCAGCAGTATTTTGAAATCTATTCTTTGACACACAGGAAGCCAGTGTAAAGACTTCAGAACAGGAGTGATCCACTTTCTTAGTGTTAGTGAGGACTCGAGCAGCGGCGTTCTGAATCAGCTGCAGCTGCAAGTGGTAAACATGTTTCTTCATTTGCGTTATTAGGCCGCGATGGTTTCTTTCAACGGAAATGTTTACGGCCGATGAAGCGTGTTTGCACTTGTTGGCCACCATAGAGAATAATACAAACAATACTGGAGATTTACTAAAATAAATAGTTGGAAAACAATCAAATAGAACACAATTACATAGATATCCTTAGTTTACAGAGCAAAGCGGTTTGATTCAATCCCCTCAACTTTATAAGAGGAAAAGATGAGATGGTAGAGTTACAGGATTTTATATAAGGTTATTTCCGAGGCAAACACTATGCAGTACTTTATTAGATTCTGGTGCAAGGAACTTATTCATTCAAATTACAAATAAAGTAGAAACTCTAGATGAAAATAACCAGATAAATAAGGAAACAGACTGAAACAAAAGACTCTGTAAAACAGTATATTTTAACCTGTGTATTATAGTAAAGATGATTTCTTTCATTATCCTGATTGATTTAAAAAACAATAAATGCCATCCCTGTATTTGAAACATCAAGCATGGAAATGATGTTAGGGATCGAACAGGCCTGGGCTTTTTCCCAATAACGTAGTCAATTTTCTCCATGACCAATGATGATAAGAATATGAACCATCCAAGTGGCTATTTAATTACAGTACAGTATTAGACATCATTAATCAAACAGCAGTGAAAGGTTTCAATTTACACTCAATTAATCAGCTCTCATAATAAGGTAGACTGCAGATTTTCTATTTGTATAACAAGCACGTGAACTGAATTGGTAGGATATAAGTCCATTGATCAAACAGACCCTACTTCTATTTATTTAATACAAATTAAAAGACTATTAATGCTATATAATACTGCCTTTCATGGGAACAAGCTGTACTACAGAAATGTAATATGTAATTAATTTCACTCTTACTTGTACTTTCCTATGCAGAAGGAAATTCCATTTGTTCTGCAATAACATAAATCAAACATGTACAGTAGGTGACATGTATTATTAGGATTTCTAGGATAATGCAGTAAAGTATAGTTTTTTTTATTTTTATTATTGCGATCAGGACACTGCTAGATCCCAATAAGGCAGAAATTAAAAAAGTTAAATGATGGCATATGTTTATACGTCTAACAAAATTCCGTTTATTATTGCGAAATGAAAAAAGGGGTTAAAACCAGAGATTTTGACCAGTTATTAGTCTCCGATTGATTCACAGGTCAGAGTTCTTAAAGCTGCATTCATTGATTTGTTGGCCACCAGGGGGCAGCAGAACACGCATATCATTATTTCAAAATGTTGTTCTCGCAGATACATTAAAACACAACTGAGGTCACAGTTTGACTCCGAGCATCAGGAATAATAACTTGTATCCAAGTCGACAATTTATACTCATTTTAGCCTTTTCTTTCGTCACCAACAAATCAAACGTTTTATCCCTAAATGCTACGCTAACGACCACAAGCTAGCTCTTTTACTTCACGGCAACACCGTTTACAGACAATAAGCAAGATAATTATCTAAGACCTGCTGTATTTATTTTTATAGAAAAGTACAACATTGCCAGGGATTAAATACTATTTGTATAACCTCTGTTTATGGCGTCTTAAAAAATACTTTGCGGTAAAAGTCAATTGCAGGATGCACATTTATATTCTATCAGTACATCATAACTGCTTTTAGCTACAGGCAGAATGAATTACGGTATGATGTTTCAAGGCATGTTTTTTAAGGTCAAATAAGTTCAGTCTAGCGTAATGCAGTCTTTGAAACTAAAATATAAAAGGAGAATCTTTGCGGCATTGGACACAAAAGCCCTCAGCATTAATGTTACACAACCCTGCAATATAAAAGGAAAAGAAGAATGTCTCTACACACACACAAATACAACCTTATATTATATCTATATATATCATATATGAAGAAATACAAAAAAAACAGTCTAATCTTGACCCATTTCCTGCTGGTTTAAGTTACTAACTCAAATGACCATGTATTAATAAAACAATGACCAGGATTCAGTGTTAACAGCTCCATTTAGAAACGTCAGCATTCATTTTTGTTTCTCACAAGTCTTTATCTCATCCAGGATATTATAACCGGCATAATCCGCAACCCTGAAACACAATGCGTGACTAAACGCAGGGTCTTTACATTTATTCTGACCAAGCACCGAAGCCTTGTTAAACGTTATCTATAAAAGTTACTGTCCCTGCTGACCACTGGAGAGAGACAATGGCTCTGTATCAAAGCGGCTGTTGATTAACTGCCTGTATCACCGGCTCTGTGGAAACTGGTCCACCCCCTGCTGGGTGAGCGGGCACAGTTTACTGAATCAGCTTTAAATGAATGTGTCTCTTAGTGAAATATGGCTGACAATGGCTACAGTATTACCCAGAAAAAGAGTTTTGACTGCTCGTGATTGAAATCTGAGGGAAGAAAAATGGACACAGAGACATGAAGGGGGCATTAGTGAGAGCGATGGCGGCTCTGGAGCAAGTCGATGCTTTGTGTTTGTTGATGGCGAGCTAGATGAAAGACGTCAGAGTGGCTTTATCACGGAGACACTTCAGCAAACATTATGAGACATCCAATGCTTTCCCCCGGACGGCTTGACGAGAAATAATAAGTCTCCGCTCTGTTTTTGTCTGCGCCAACGTATTTTTCTCAATTCCCTCCTCTTTTTTGCCTCTCCTCTCCTCCTTCCTGTCTTTCTGTATTATGCGCTGCTTCCACTGTGGTTATAACTCTGTTAACAGACGCTGGCCTGTGGGCAACGCAGCATCACTGCATATCGGCTTCTCTGTTCGTGCTCTCAGATACACACGTTCATTCTAAAACACTTCCTTCTATCGCAATCCTCTCCCACACTCCCTTGTTTTGGGAAAAAGCACCATGCAAGGCTGGAGACTTGGCATATTTCCCCTTTTTTCGTTTAATTAGGAGCATCCAGGGACTTGCTCTCCGGCTAAATCTTCACCATGGACACAGCCTGATATTCAATACACAAAAATACAACATTTGTAATAGAAATGGACGCAGACAATGCCAACCATTCAATTTCTACGTCGTTATGTGCCGAGTACAAATTACTCTAAAAAGGAACTTGAAAGGTGGCACAGAGACTTGAATGAGCAGTGTGTTAAAGAACTAAAATGAAAATAAAAACAGTTAAAGAGCAGAAAGAAGACTGAACATGTCACTGTGAAAATGAAAAAAAAAAACGTTAGCGTGACTGAAATAGCACTATGTAATCTTCTACAGGAACAGATCCGTCAAACCAACTTTATTTTAACATTACTACAGAGACTCAATCCCCTTCTTTCACTCCTCTCTCGCTAGACCTGTCGGTTTTTTTCCTGCCTTAGCTCCAATCCTCCCCATTACCTCGATTCTCGGCCCACGTTGTGTCAAGGTTGTGTCAATATTATGTCGAATACACCTACTCCATCGCTCCTGACAGATAGTATTTTATTGAGCTTGAAAACCCCCTTTGACAAGACAAAGAAAGTGAGGAGGAGGAGGGAGCCGAGGCAGGATGAGGGAAGGATGGAGATGAAAAGGTTTGGAAGGTACCGGGAGACGGAGTGGGACGAGGGGCCCAGAAAGAAAGTAAGAACGAGACGAGGAAAGAGAAGTAGTTGGCGCCTCGTCGCCTGTCAGTTAGCGTAGCGCTTGGGAAAAAAGCTCAACACAGTTTCTGTGTTTTTCACTTGGCTGGGTTTATTTCCATGTGTAATGGCTATAAGGGACTGAAAGGAAGCAACAGCGAAGGTTGGCTCGGCTCCGCTTCCACTCCTGGAACTCCGTGAATACCATGCTGGCTTTGATTTCGGCCAGGAGCTGTCATGGGTTTATTTATTCCAAATCAATGAACTTTCAAAGTGTTCACTAAAAACAAATTAAGTTTGGAAAATATAAAATTGTGTTTCAGAGAAGTCCTCCCAAAAGGAAGATCAGCAATATAAAAATAGCACTGCAGGAATATGCTCCAGGAAAATAGTGGTGAAGCATGACTTTGGAAGCTAATGCACGTTTAAGCATACTGCAAATGGTATAATATTACAGATTGTGATATTGTGAAATGGATAACCGGTACCTTAAGCACTGTGTTGCTGGTGCCTTAGCTTAAATAAGAAATACATGTAAAGGTTTTATTTTTAAAATAAAGTAAACCTGTAATCAGGGCCGTTTCTAGCTTTTTGGGGGCCCTATGCAAGATGCTGTTTGGGGGCCCTAGTTTTGACAGTTTTTTTTTTTTAACTACAATGGGGGGATTCCGAAGCCTTTAAGATGATCTGTGGAGATGCATCAATCAGTTACACTTTAATAGGACAACAGGCTAATTTCACGAAAACCAAGCAATTGAAAATTATAAAAAATGATATTAAAAAGGTAAACAATAAGGCTCCTCTGTCAATAAATGCAAGAGATGCACCATTTTCTCAGCTGTCAGCCCAACGATGATTTGGACTTTATTACCCCAAAAACCCAAGCCACAGCTTTGCTATCATTGCAGTTTAGTCGTGTGTATATCCTACATTGGATTTGTAAGCATATAATGCTTCACCGAACACTCACAGGAGGGGGCTTGGCTGTCTACAAATAAAGACGGCTCATTTTAATTCTCCCCAAATATATTGAGGCTGAACCTGAACTTTGAATTCTCTGCTCCCATCATAATCATGGCGATCTTGTTAAAATTGTGAATACAGAATTAAAAATACTATGTAACTGGTTTGCAGTTAATACATTATCCCTTAATGTGGCCAAAACAAATTACATTATTCAATACAAAGTCTGAGAGTAGAAATGACTGCATTATACGGATTTGCAATACAGAGATAGAAAAAGTTGGTGCATGTACATTTTTAGGACTGCTTGTTGACGAAAAACTCAATTGGAAGCACTATATAAATTATGTACAGACTAAACTGTCAAAAACAATAGGTATTTTGTTTCATACTAAGAACATTCTTGAAGAAAAGATACTCTTTATAACAGTCTATTTCTCCCTTACCTTTAATACTGCTCCGAAATATGGGGAAACACGTACGCAACAAATCTACAAAAAATAATAAAATCCCCAAAAAAAGTATTACGAATAGTCTGTGATGTTGGTAAATATGAACACACAACTCCCATATTTAAAAAAAACTCAATCTATTAAAATGTGTTGAGATAGTAAAGCTTAAAACAGTACTGATTATGCACAATATTTTCCATAACAAAATGCCTAATAACAATCAAAAGCAGTTCCAAACCACAGAGTGAACATATGAATGTAAAAAAAGTCACTTGAAAATAAGTGTTCACAATGTTTATATGCAATTATACGGAGCCCCTAAAGGGACATGGGAAGACAAAAAAAAAAAACAGAGAGAGAAAAAAAAAGTCAGGATAACGGGTTTGTATCTCGTGCGCACGCGAATGTTTCGCGTGCGCAAGAGAAAGTATCTTAAAAAAAAGTCAGGATAACGGTTTAAGGGACATAAAAAAAAATTATGAGAAAAAAAATAAAGTCAGGAAAACGGGTTCCTTTCTCGTGCGCACGCGAAACTAATCCGTTATCCTGACTTTATTTTTTAATCTACTTCCTATTAACCAGTGCGCCAAGGAGGAAGTGCAGCACACAGTAGACCAACATTTCAATGCAGACTTGTATGTATACGTTTTGAAATGACAGTGGAAAGTTTAATTCGGGTATATTTTAATCTCGGACTTCCTTATAAGGACATTACGTTCCTGCTTGCACGTCGTCACCGTTACATTCTTTCCGAACGGCATTTAAAACGGATTTTGAAGTCTTGTCGTCTGTCCCGGCGCAAGAAATACTCCAGTTTTGAGACAGTAATTACTTTCATCTCTGAACAATTACAAACATCTGGCGAACTTCATGGGTATAGGTGGATGTTCACAAAATGCAAGGAGAATGGATTACTCGTCAGAAAAGAAGATGTACGTTTAATCCTCAAAGAACTAGATCCAAGGGGGGTTGAACTCAGAGCATCCAGACGTCTCCATCGCCGAAGCTATTTTGCCAAAGGACCGAATTATATTTAGCACTTAGACTCCTACGATAAATTGAAGCCATTTGGAATCTGTATCAACGGCTGCATTGACGGATTTTACTGAAAATACTGAGAGAATGTAACGGTGACGACGTGCAAGCAGGACCGTAATGTCCTTAGGCTATAAGGAAGTCCGAGATTAAAATACACCTTTCCACTGTCATTTCAAAACGTATACATACAAGTCTGCATTGAAATGTTGGTCTACTGTGTGCTGCACTTCCTCCTTGGCGCACTGGTTAATAGGAAGTGGATTCAAAAATAAAGTCAGGATAACGTCAGGATTAGTTTCGCGTGCGCACCAGAAAGGAACCCGTTTTCCTGACTTATTTTTTTTCTCATAATTTTTTTGTATGTCCCTTAAACCGTTATCCTGACTTTTTTTTAAGATACTCGATACTCGTGTATCTCGTGCGCACGCGAATGTTTCGCGTGCGCACGAGATACAAACCCGTTATCCTGACTTTTTTTTTCTCTCTCTGTTTTTTTTTTTTGTCTTCCCATGTCCCTTTAGGGGCTCCGTACAATTATGCATATATTATTATTCATTTGCCAAGTGCATGTGTACCTATGTATATTTTAATTTCCAAAAAAAGATAGTTGAAACTGCTATTGACGTGTGCAGAAAATGACCCTATATCTAGTTTTCGTATATATATATATATATATATATATATATATATATATATATATATATGCATTTATTGTTTTCCTGCCCTAACTTTTATTTAATTTGTTCTCCTCTTTTCTTTATTTCTTTGTACTCCTTCATTTCTATACGTTTTTGACGCAATAATGCCGCTGTATTAGGATGATGCACGGGAGGGCTACGTTCCACAAGCTATGCTTCAGCCCTCCCGCTTCTACTAATTTTGTTAATCTTTGTGTGTATGAATTAAACTTTTTTTGTTTTTCGGATGAATAAAAAAAAATACTTTCAGCTTGGGGGCCCCCTATTGACCACGGGGCCCCTATGCCCCCGCATAGTCCGCATATAGGAAGCAACGGCCCTGCCTGTAATTGTCTCTTTTATTCCACAAAAACTAATTCCAGTGAATGAAACTGATACAATATATATTTGCATCTGTTTCTCCAAGTAAATAACATTTACAATATATATTTGTTCCTGCTCTTTGAATATAATATCCGTTTAAGTTTTTTAATGGATGTGTTCTGACCAAGCGGCAAACTGTGGGGTAGAGCCGTGAAGCCAATACGGAAGTGCCACACACTGCAGGTCATATATTGGCCGATAGGCGATGGCTGCAGAAAGGAGCAATTTCCATAGACCCCCATGTTAAAATGCCCAACATTACAGCAGAAAAAAACATGTTTCTACCCCTGGCTCCATACATTTTTATTATCGATATAGTTAGATTCCACCTTCATGATTATGGATCTGTGAGTGAATTGTTTTCTAACGCGACCCTTTTATTTATATTATGTCTTAAAGTTTGTGCACACATTAGGGCGTGGTCACGTTGATTGACAGATACGTGCCCCACTGTCAGCTAACAGCAACTTCCACTCCACTCTGCTAGGCTACAACCATAGAGGCTACAACGTTAGTTAGTTAGTTGTAGTTACTGTACTTGACCCTTTAGCTGTGTTCGTGGTGATCGTGCCTGTTAGGGAATATTGTTACAAATACCAGATAATTAAAATGTCGTGCTGTGCGCTTGAATGTACTAACAGAACTTCCAAGAAGTCTACTTTCAGCTTTTTTCGCTGAGTAAAATGATAATATTATAAATGTTAACCCCGTTAGCAGGTGTTTGTGTGCTTGTTAGCTTAGCTTGTTATGTAGCTTATTAGTCAGCTAAGGACGTAACCCTTTATACATATATACAGTTTAGTTTATGATTCAGCCTTGGGTAAGACTTTTATACTATATGGCTATGACGCCCATAATGCTAAACGGGAGCAAATGTGAAAAGGGGACCCAATTATCCCAGTGGGGCCGCCGGAGTCCACGCCGCCGAAGCTAACGGGGCTGCAGGGGGCTAGCTCGCTAGCGCGTCCCGGCCATAGGTCCCGGCGGCCGTAGCTAGCCCCCTGGGGCTCCGTTAGCTTCGGCCAGCGGCGGAGTCCGGCGTTATAACTGGAGATCAAGGAATGCATCGAAACGCGGACTTGGTTCGCCTGTAGCCCGCTGTAGTATTAGCTAAATAAATGATGTTGAGCAAGGTTTATTAAGCTGAACACCACCACAATTATTCTGCTATGTATCGGTACTTATTTTATTTTATTAACGTGTGAATGACAAGCATTAAGAATAATACCAAATAGCTAATTATCTTGCAGATTGTCTCGTTTGATTATGAATGTAACGTTTATATAGTGGAACTACACTGTTTTATCAAAAACCAAAGTGCCACGCAGTGACTTGGTATGCATGTATTTCAGCAGGAAATGTGCAACCTAGATGACATTTACCAACACAGACGATATAGAAATATTTGTAAAAGTTGTTCCTTACTAAGTGAATATGGCATTAACCCTCCTGTTGTCTTCGGGTCAAATCTGGCCGATGTACTACTTTCATCAATCATGTTTTACATTCGATTGCATTAAGGCTTTATGATATCCTTCACAGTACACATTTGAACAATCCAATTATGGATGATTTAGTCAACGTTGTATGCCGGGAATGAGGAGCGGTGACTGCAAGCTGGGTTGTTAGCATAGACTGTGTTGTTAGCATAGGTTGTTAGCTTAATACTGAGAGCATGTTAGCTTAGCTTCTTAGCCTGAGCTAGGTCTGGAACGTCACGCTCGTTGGCAGCAGGTCCCGCCCTGTCCCGCCTCGGCTCCGCCTCTTTGCCCTTATTTGGAGCAGGCTGGAGAAGGCGGGAGTTAGACTCTGACGTCACAGTCGAGCCGTTAGTAGCCGACTCCGCCTACTTAGGGCTTCACGGCAACTCTGCAGAATCCTATGGGTGACGTCACGGACCCTACGTCCATTTATATATACAGTCTATGGTTTTGACACAGAATTAGGTTAAAGAAAAAATGGGATATGTTTCAAAAGGTAAACCCCTTACACTTTGTAGTATTTTATCCAAACCACGGAGTTGTCAATCGTGTCAAACTCTCATGAATGGTACACATAATCCTTTTAATTGAATTGAATTTAAAACAGGAAATAATCGTTTAAACTTAACTTTGAAAAGACAGTATTGATTATTGCTGCTGTCTGAATTCCTTGATTATGTAAATGAATGTGTCTTTGACTGTGAATTAAACAGCTAGTTGAGGTTAATCAAAGTAAATAAAGTAATACATAGTCATCAAAGTGAAGCAGTTACACAAATAGGCTGTATCCAGAAACACCAGTAGCTTCATAGAATTATGTATACACTGCATGAATCCTAACTTAACCAGCTTTCAATAATGTCAAAAACAAAATAAAAAAAACGTGTAGGAAAACCTTTTGTTATCGTGATGTTATTTTAAAAAGAAATTGTAAAAAATATTCTTGGCACATAAACTTACTAGTATTTGGAAGGGAAGCCAAAAAAGTCATTTTGGAGTCATTAAGGGGACAGATGTGATGACTACAGGTAGAACACTTCCCTTAGTCTTGTTGCAACACAATGTTTACCAGCGGGCATTTTGTTTTAGCTGCATGGATAGAGGAGGAAAATAAGGATGTGTTGAATTTGAGTTGCTAAACCCAAATCGGAGCTGGAGGTCTGACAGCAATAATTTGCAACTCCGCCATCAGATTAACTGTCAGGACAGACACGACGAGATAAGTGGCTGCTGATAATCCATACCCCACCCCCACCCCCCGGAGCGGTGTGCAGCACTAACAGGACGGTCTCCATGCATGTGAAAATGTTCGATTACGGATGAACGGCAGCACACACACACCCCGCAGTGAAGCTCCTGGCAACACCTGCTGAGGAACGGCACGCTCACAACACCACAGCAGGAAGGACCAATCCCCTGTGCACATGGAGTTATGCTGGTACATGTTCCGCCCACTCTGTCTAGTAGCCACGTCGGTGTTTTGTCTCTTTCTCACCTGAGTTGTACTGTTACTGTCAGAGCAGCATTCCAATTATGGAGCTATTGTTATGTATGAGATGGAGTTGCTAGAGGCTGATCTGACAGCAGAGCCTAATGGGAACGCTGGTGTCTGAATGGATATGACAGGGGAGACTCTCTACACCTGATTTTATTTTCCCGCTACACTCACAAATAGAAAAATAATCATATAACTCGCCTGCTTCTTGCAACTGTTTTTCAGACCCCAGAAGAGGCACCTTAACATGTATAGGCCTAGACGAAAATCAATGTTCGATCATACAAATGTGAAGAATGTAGTTTGTATTAATCTACTCGAGGTAGAACACACATTTGAGTCACATCTTGAATTTAAACAGAGGTGGAAGAAGTACTCAGATTACACTAAGCCATACTACAGTGTATACATACTCAGTTACAAGTAAAAGTGATGCATTCAATTGTTATTAAGTAACATTATAAATGTGCATTTAAATATACTTTAAGTACCACAATTAAAAGTACCCACAATGCAAAATGGCACATATGCACTATATATATTAAATTATTGTATTATAATAATGAGTGCATTATTGTGTTCGTCCCTTCAGTGTTGCACTTGGTAAAAGTGAGGTTTATTGAAATTATTTAATATACTACTCAGTAGCTTAATATATAATAAGGAATTTTTTCGTGTTATGCATGCCCACTGCACCTCACGGGATCGCGCACAGCGTAAAGCAAAAACTCGCAGACATTTCAATGATTTGTACAGCAAAGTTAGGTTTGGAAACGGTATCATTTCCTTTTTGACGGGCATGCATAACACGGCATAACACCGGAGCCTCGCTGCGGGGAAACTTTGGCGCTGTTCCGAGTTTGTTCTAATCAGTCAAAATGACAGACTGCTTTCAGATTGTTAAAAAAGAAATCGCCAACACACACACACACACACACACACACACACACACAAACACACACACACACACACACACACACACACACACACACACACACACACACACACACACACACACTCATCGAGTCTCAATTAGACCCCAGACACCCTGTGACAGCCCCATGCGGACACATCGTTCTAGGAGGGAGGGAAGTAACGAGGGCCGAGAGGCAAGGAGGGAGGTAAGTGGAGTGGGGATAATGGGAGGTTGCATGAGGACAGACGAGGAGGGAGATGAGTAGGAGCGGCCTTGATTATATGCATAGACATCCACCAGAGTGAACATAGAAAAGGAGAAAACTGATGTACATTTCTCTACAGGACACAAAGGATATATCTTCAGAGCCTTTCATTGACATTCCTCTCACTTCCTTTCAGTAATAACCTGCAGCATATGCAATATAAAAAAATCAATATTGCTACTTTCTTATGGGGGTACAAGTAATTTTACACAGAAGTGTTAAACCCAGGGCCAGTTAGGGATTGTTTCCACACAAATACATCTTAACTCCAAGCCCACATTTATTCACAAATTGAGTTTTATTCTGGATGTAATCCTTTTTATGTCTCTCTGTTAGAGCCACACTCCCAATTAACCAGGCCCTCGTCACAATGTGTTGTAGCAATAGCCAATAGAAGCTTGAGTGTTACATAGCGATGTCACTATGTACTAGAAGTAAACAAAGAAGTCCAATGGAGGCATTATAGCAATTGTGTGGTGAAATATGTTTTTTGTTAACATGCATCTTCAAACAAGACTCAGTAATTATTACGACTCCTGCAGTCAGACGCTGGCACACAGATACAGTGGGGGAAAAAAAGTATTTAGTCAGCCACCAAGTGTGCAAGTTCTCCCACTTAAAAAGATGAGAGGCCTGTCATTTTTATCCTAGGTATACCTCAACTATGAGACAAAATGAGAAAATCACATTGTCTGATTTTTAAAGAATTTATTTGCACATTATGGTGGATAACAAATGGTCAATAACAAAAGTTCATTTCAATACTTTGTTATATACCCTTTGTTGGCAATGACAGAGGTCAAACGTTTTCTGTAAGTCTTCACAAGGTTTTCACTGTTGCTGGTATTTTGACCCATTCCTCCATGCAGATCTCCTCTAGAGCAGTGATGTTTTGGGGCTGTCGCTGGGCAACACGGACTTTCAACTCCCTCCAAAGATTTTCTATGGGGTTGAGATCTGGAGACTGGCTAGGCCACTCCAGGACCTTGAAATGCTTCTTACGAAGCCACTCCTTCATTGCCCGGGCGGTGTGTTTGGGATCATTGTCATGCTGAAAGACCCAGCCACGTTTCATCTTCAATGCCCTTGCTGATGGAAGGAGGTTGTCACTCAAAATCTCACGATACATGGCCCCATTTATTCTTTCCTTTACACGGATCAGTCGTCCTGGTCCCTTTGCAGAAAAACAGCCCCAAAGCATGATGTTTCCACCCCCATGTTTCACAGTAGGTACAGAGTCCAACAGAGAGGCAGGAGCTGCGGGACAGTAGCCTAGAAGCAGGGTTGGGTTGTAACGGAATATATGTAACGGCGTTACGTAATCAGAATACAAAAATCAAGTAGGCTAACTGTATTCAGCTGACGTTACATTTGAAAAACGAGTAATCTGATTACAGTCACTTTTGTAAACCTGAAGTGAATACATTTTGGAATACTTATTGGAATTATTGGTGGAAAGGTTTCCTCACAAAATGTAATATTCATTACCGGCAGAACTGTGTGCACACTGCACAGCGCTGCAGCGTGTCTGTGAGTGAGAGAGATGCAGCGTGTCTGTGAGGCCCCGCCCCCCCGCACGCAGATGAGAGAGAGAGAGATCTCTTTTAAAATATATTGAAAGTTAGAAACGGAGATGGTTAGATAAAATGTGCAAGATAACGTTGATGTAGCATTTCTTTATTGTCGGAATGATGACATTTCTAACGGGATAAAATCAAAGTGAATGGCCTGCTGCTGCTGAATGCATGGGGCAAGTGACTGGAAACAGTTTTAAAAGTTATTACATCGTTTCAGATAATAATAATAATAATAATAATGATAATTCATTCTATTTAGGGGCGCCTTTCAAAGCAACCAAGGACACCTTACAATTCATAACATATTCTAAGGAAAGGTTTACAGTAGGAGAATGCAGTCCAGGTGATGTTATGTGGGGTGCAGATGAGAGGGAGCTGTCCAGAATGACACCAAGATGTTGTGTTTGAGTTCTTGAAAAGCCATTAAAACAGTAAAACAAGTGTCTCCTGTTTACCAAAACATACCCATCTGTTATGGAAAAATAAATTATTCCAAAAGTATTCTAAAAGTAACCTGAACACGTTACTTTTTTAAGACACGTAACTGTAACTGTATTCTGATTACTTTCAGAGCATGTATTCAGTAATCAGTAACTGATTACATTTACAAAGTAACCCTCCCAACCCTGCCTAGAAGTGATCCTTCGTTAGCGTGAAGAGTCTGCTAAGCTTTATGCAGTACCTGTACCTTGCACAATTGGTGGCTGACTAAATACTTTTTTGCCCCACTGTATGTTGTTTTTTATCAGAAAAAGATTCAGAGAAAGAAGGGAGGAAGGAAGGAAGAGGAAAGGGGGTCAACTGGAGTTCAAAAGGCTTACGGCTGAAAGAAAGAGATGTCCACAATGGAATAGAAGAAGACTGTTATGAGGGAAATCGAGAGAGGCAGCAGTGGGAAAACAAGGACAATGCCTGTGTTTGTGTCGTCTTTGTCACCGTGACATTTTGGACGACAGAGGGGCCGTGTGTGTGTGTGTGTGTGTGTGTGGTTCCCTTCCCCACCCACTCAATTTGTAGAATTGATTCACTCCCTAATAGTGAGCAAAACAAAAAGTCAGCCTAATCCAACCTCTATGTATAACACAGAGGGGAGGGGGGGGGGGGGAGAGATATAATGCAACAGTGGAAGTGCTACAAAAAACCCTATGACAGCGAGATAGAGGAAGACAAATGGAGGGAGGAACAAAGATGGTTGCTAATAGACTCACAGCAACAGGCGAACCAGTGTTTTAGATTAGCCACAGATGAAAAGAAGAGCAGAGAAAATCTGAAAACAACAAGTGGAGGCCATGAAGAGTGAACGATAAAGAATGTGAGCAACAGAAAGTGAGATAGGAAGACGACGCAGGACTTGTAGGTGGCAAAAGTGAAAGATGGACAGCGAGAGAAAACATGTTTTTGGAGATTTTAGAGTCTAATAAGAGCATGTTCTTGAAAGTAAGGCTGTAGCGGCTACTCTTATTCCCAGTGGTCCAAAATTGTTGTTTTTTGTTTACTCTCCCTCGCTCTGCTTTTGTTTTTACCTCGCCCACACTTAATCTTCCAAAGCAGGAAGAATTGCTGCCTGATTTGAGGAAAGGAAAAACACAAAGGGTGCGGATGCTCCATAATAACTATTGGGCTACAGCATGGGAGGGCCACCTACAGCCCGGGCTGGGCCACCTACAGCATGGGAGGGCCACCTACAGCCCGGGCTGGGCCACCTACAGCATGAGAGGGCCACCTACAGCCCGGGCTGGGCCACCTACAGCCCGGGCTGGGCCGCTCACTAGCGGGATATTGCCTCATCGGTTCGGTTATAAGTCAGGAACATTAATCAAATGTAGGTACATTATGCTTGTGAGTGTTGGCAGCTCTAGTTTGGACAGCCCTGGGCTACAGCTAATTGCTTGAAAAATAGCTTTTTTGTTTGTTTCTTGTTGTTGTTGACAGTATTTATGTGTATTAAAGCCGTGATAATTGTTATACAGCCCTAGAAAGAAAGTGTAGCTACTCCTGATTCCTTTTGAGCAGCAGTTGTTTGCTTGTTTCTCAGCTGGATGGGTTTGCTGCTCTGATATTCTGAAGCATATTGAGCTGTGAGATGGGTCTTTACTGGCTGCTGCAGGCGGTGCAGTAGGTGTAGACGGAGAACAAATGGTACAGCAGTGAGGATCACCTCAACTCCACGCTGCTCCCCACGGCCCTGTGCTGTGAGCTCCCCACGGCCCCGTGCTGTGAGCTCCCCACGGCCCCGTGCTGTGAGCTCAGGCAGACAGTGAGAACAGAGGCAGCTGCAGTGCTGTTTGCTGACTGTGTACCTACGTGTGTATTTTCTCAGTCATGCACCGACCAGTGTGGAGGGGGTGGAGCTTCTTGGGTTTGTGAGTGTTTCTTTTAGTTGATGATAACACATGATAAAAAAATAGACTTGTAATATTTTCTAATTATGTGACGGATCAGATACATTTTCTCTCAGTGTGAAGCTTCATTTATTATTCATATTCTGCCCTTTCTTTCTTGTGTTTTATGCTGATATGTAGTTAAATATAAACATTAGGATTTATTTATATTATGTTTGTTTTTTCACTATTTGTATAAGTTGCCATTGATGTCTGCATAGGATTACGTCTGTGATCCAGACATTACCAATACGCCAATATTTCGAAAATATAAAATAATTAAAGAGATCATTTCACACATGTTTCTTAAATATCGTTTAAATATTATTATTTATATTATATATCCTTATTTATTTATATAAGGAAAGTTGATTGTATATACAACAACATCATTTAATCCGATTAATAATGTAACTCAAATTGAGAAAAGTATAAACTTTTTTGAAAAACCTCAATAGAAGCTTTAAAATAAAAATAAAAACATTTAATACAGACACACATTACACACTATGTGCCTTGTCAGTGTAGCTATTCCACTTAACATGATCATCCCATAAACCCTCAGACGAGCGCATACCATATGTTGCATGCTGAGAATGGAAAGTACAAGCTGCATATACTCAGGGCCTAAGGAGCAGAAGGTCATGTTATTGTTTTACCACTCCGTGTTGGAGAGCACCATAAGATATGGTATCACTGCCACAGATCGCTCGCCTGGTACAGACTGCTATGAAATGATGGGGGTTCAAAAACATCCATCTCTCTAAAACATATATGAGCTGTCCCTTATTAGACAGGCACATTGATTATTGATTATCTGATCCATCCCACATTCTCCACCCAGAATTCCAGCTCCTACCTTCTGGTACAAGATTCGGGGTTCCCAAGAGCAGGCTGAACCGCTATAAGCACTCACTCCTGCCTATGTCCATTACACTTCTCAACACTCACATCCCGTCATGTAACATACATTTAAATGTTGGCCATGAGGGTTGTTCAATAGGTCGCCATTGTCAGTAGGTGTGTCTTTGTATTGTGTATGTGAGATCGATGTATGAGTGATAGTATGTTAATGTCTTCTAATGTTAACTGCTTGTTTACGTTCATGTATGTGGAACTGCAGGACACGGTCCATAACAAGTGTCCTTACGGGGACAATAAAGTATATTGTATCGTATGTGTCAAATAATCTGTCAAAACAGGTTTTAATTGTGTTACAAAATGCAAAAACAGCTTAAGAATTTATGAATCTTTTACAAGGCAATATAATTGTTAATTATCTTTATATGATTATGCATGCTTCAATCAGGGTGTAAGTGGCTCACAGTGCACTGGGACAGACACTTGAGAGAATGCTTAGGATGCAGAAACTCTCAATACTTGCTTGTTTGTTCGGCTTTGGATTTTCTGAACGCACATTTTGAAAATGCATTACTATCTAGCAGCTGACCCCCACCTTTGAGTGTAAAAGGTTGCTATGACAACTTGAATGCACCATCAGGGAAGATGTTTTAAAGCATTACCTGCAATTGAGTCCATTTTCTATGCTACAAACATAAAGGTTTTCCAAAAAAGACATCAATAGGTCAAAGTGACATGATATTTATAACTTAGAATAACCTTAATAAAGCAAGTTTCCCATCTTTGTTAGTTGATGTTCACTCTGTATCGAGGACATACATTGACATCAGTCAATGTTAAATAGTTAAATCACGCAAAAACAGCGATATTGTGATATGTCTTCTTTTTCTTTTACTTAAGGAGCTCATTCCCCTTATCAAAAACCCATTCTAAAAATGCCACAGCATGGACACACACACGCATGTCCCCGATGCAATCAATATGGCCTTTGCCTTGATCCATTGTGCTCTAATGATTCAGCTTTAGCCCGGCTCGGTGGCCTATAGGCTGCTCTGCTGCTGTGCATCTCATCACATCCCATTCATCACCCTGTCTGCCTGCCATGACCTACTATTGACACACACACACACACACACACACTCACGAGAGACGGACAGCCACACACAAAGATAATGGCACAGTGTGTCTTTCTTTGTGTTCCCTGAATGAACCTCAGTTTATGCCTAACTCAAGGTTAAGAAGCAAATGCGCTCGTCAATAGAAGATCTTTGTTACCCACTGTTTTATTTTAGTTAAAATCAGTCACTTTCAAACTGGCATTCCTACACATCCATGAATATTATACAGATAATCTGAATGTAAAGTTACAAATACAGTTTTGCCGTTGTGTTTTTTGCACTTTAATGAAAATAAGAGCTGGAGATCATCATAAATGTAAAACAACGTGTTTATGTACAAATTAAAGTTTTGAAACTTTGTTTTTACAAAATATGCAGCAGATCACCTTTAAATAGATGGTTTTGGTCAGAATAATAATACACATTTCATTAGTATTTAAATAAATAAGATACATATTGTGAATAAAACCTCATTCCAGACTTTAAATGATATATATAAATCTACATGTTTTTTAAATGGGTTGACTTTCTCAAAGAAGATAAGCAGTAATAATTCAAACCCATCATGAGACCAATGACAGGTCTCAGAAATACAGAAAAATGCCGAGAAGTAGTCCTTCCATTACACTGTTACAATATTACCAGCGCTCTGTAACCTTTCTGTTAATTGGACCACTTGTACAAAGAGCTTCTGTGTATTTGCACACAGATGACAGTTCATCATTTGCCATGAGCAAGTTCCCTATTATTACAGCGTTGAACCTCCAACGTAAAAAGGTCAATATTTATCTACACCTCACCCCCACAGCTGCTTGTGCACACACTCCATGGCATATCCATAATAATGGCAATGACAAAGGAAAGGTCGGAAAATATACTCAAGTAGAGCGTATGTGGGAGAAATGAAAATGAAAATTTTGAGGAGGTATGAAGTTCTGCGTTGAGTTGTGGTTTCACCACGATGGGATTCAATATCTTTTTTAATTACGGCTCGGTGTAAGGAGAGGGTTCCATCTCTCAGTTTAACGTATGGGAAGATGATATCTCGGCAGGCTCCCACGCTCTCTCCTTTGTTAAGTCAAATGCTTTTTCCCTCTACAGTGAGGAACAGGAAAGTATGTGGGCTGAAGTTCCTAGGAAGTGAGCTGATTCATCAGCCTTTCACTTTTTTTGGGTAAATAAACTACCCAGTAAGAGCACTTGAATATCCTTTATTTAAATGATAACGTCCTGATTAGGGCTGAACGATAACCGCGATATTCACACTACACTAAAAAGAGCTGTCAATCATCAAACTCGACCGAGGGGGCCAGAGATATGGAAAATGCACCCAAATGACCCCAGAAGTGGGTTTTCTTTTCTAAACCTCTCTAAAAAGGTAAAATGTCACTTATTATGCATCAATCTTGATACAGGGTACTTATTATATGTTATATTTGAGTCTACTATCCCATCATTCAAGGGTGGTTTTCACTATAAGTAATGGTTTTTCTTTGGACGGACACTATACTTTACATGTTCAATCTGAATTTACTTTTAAAGTAAGGCCCTCTATGGCTTAATATGCCACTAAGCAACTTTGGTAGGTAGGAACAAGGTCCCGCCTCCATAGGTGGATTCAGTTCTCCAACAACATAATAATAGATTTATTTTGTTAGCGCTTTTACAGGTGCTCAAAGACGACATCCATCAGAACCCAAGTGAGCATGCTCTATTAGCCCAATGGTCGAAGATCCAGGGAACATAGGGGCTCATAGTGTCATGCCATTTTGGCTTCATGCCCCACTGAGAAACTTTTATTGGGATCAATGTGTCCCGCCTTCAAAGCTGTATCCAGTCCTCTTTTTACATCCATATTACCCTGACATTTTTAACAATAACAAGAAAAATCTACCAGAAAATATTAACAAAGACTTTACAATCTAAGGCTTTTCATCTGTTATCTATCCTGTTACATCGTGAAGTTCAGCCGGCCTCTTAAGAGCATATCAATCATTCCTCTCCTCTTCTGCTGGCTCTAAGTGTTTACTGACAGCCAACATAATTTCCCATCAAATCAACAGCAGACAGTGACGTATGGGCGCAGCGGACCGCGCTCTATCGTCGTGACTAATCAGTCGCTTGATAAAGTGGTGGAAGCTAAGGGCCGCGTCTCATCAGGGGCCCGTGGGGGGTGGCGTCTCCGAGTGCCACGGTGGGCGGTGAGCTAAACTGGAACACTCCAATACAAGTTCAGGCCTAATCGTCTCATTGTCTCCGTTCTGCTTGAGAGGATCAGCAGCCGTGCTAAGCTCCTCTGGGTACCAGCCCTCAGCTGCTCTCTGCCATCTTGCTTTGTCTTTCTTGTTGTTTGTTGATTATTTTTTTCAGTGGCATTGTCTTTTTTTTCTTATTATGTTCACCTTTTCAATGTTGGTTTCCAGTTCATTATGGTTCCCTTCTGTCGTGCTTGCGGTGCTGGTACAGAGGAAGTGACACTGCCTGTCAGTATTCACATCTTTATCTTTTCTTTATTATGCCGTTTGTTCCAATTGAAGCTGGCGACGTATGGATATCTTAGATTTCAGATATCCTAACACGTCTTGTATTTTCCTGGTTGTGAAGTCTGCTTTAGAATAAAGTGATGCTATTTTCTGAGTTTGACTATTTTACCTGTTCTATTATTTGGTTACTTAGTCATTAAATACATACAAAATGAAATGTTCATTATGTTTATATTTTCTAAAAGCGTCAGGGGTCAAGCTTACCAAATCGTTATCGAGGTATTAGGGTTAGGGTTAAACTTGTGATATGTGATTTCCGACGTATCGCCAGTCCTCATTCCGAAAAGCAAAGTAAGAGTGATATATTTTGGTGACGTTGACCTATTGCTGAACTTCTGCTCTTCCTTTAGACATAGTTAACACTTCAACACAAATCAGAGCTTGCCATGTCACTATGAGTACGCCTCTCGTTCCCCAACATCTTGTTTGTATGTGGAAATATTGACCATCTGCCGATAATCTAGTATAGGATGTCTAGGATTTGTTGAGGCTTTGCATGTATATTCTGTCCCCAACTGTCTCCATGGTACAGTACATGGTATACAATGCTGTCCTTCAGCACCGGTTCTGTTTGTCTGTAGACATGCTAAACAAAATGACTAATGGAAGCATATGATGGCATTATTATACAAATACCACAGGTTCTCCGAGTAGAGCTGATGATGTGATTAGGTTCTGAAGCACCTTGATGCATAACATTTGCATAATTTCAGGAGATGGATGGTGGCAGCCTTGGTGGCAGGGATTTTATTTTGAAGCTTTGACCACGTGATGTCATTATACACGTGATGTCATTATAATAGTGTCTTATAGAATACAATAGCAAAAGATGGTGCTATTCAATGATGTTATCGCAGTCAGCTCCCGGTCAAGATTCCTTCACTATTCATCGTTCGTAAGGTTTTAAACGTAAGCAGACTATTCTGCAGAGGTCTCTCAGAGGGCTGCCCTTAACATTTGTTTGCATGTTTCTCTGATAACTTAACATCCAGACATCTAATGGCTAAGATCCTTCATTAGAACTACATATAGTTAAAATGTCCAAGATCTAAATGGTTTATTGTAGAGATTTGGATTAAGAGTAAATGTATTGCAGCTTCTGGTAGAAAAACCACGATGGTAATTCATAAAGAAAGGGATACATCACACGAACAAATGACCAGATGAAACAGACCATTAACTCTTAAAAACATACGTATGCCTCAGAGTTTGAATACTGTTGGAGACATTTGGCATAATGTAAGTACAAAGTTCAACAGATAGAGTTTATTTTAGACATTTTAATGCGGAAATATTACTTTGAAAAGCAGTTCATCCAACATTGATTGATCGATTGTGTGAATTCTGAGGCCGGGACACTCGTTCATGCGTGGCATTCCAGACTTTTCTTTCAGTAGAAATGCAACAAAGCCAGAGGCCGAGAGAAATAGAAGGCCTGAGACAGGAGGAGAGACAGAGGGAGGCTCGTAGCCGGAGAGCCTCACTCCTTCCTGTCACCGTGCCAGAACAATTCGCCCCGTTACTGATCCATGCCCACAGAGTCTACAGGTCAGCTGTGACAGCTTCATGGTGTTTGTGTGTGTTTGTGTCTTATGCGGGCGTGGGTGTGTACATCAAGTGCATCTGCATTCTGTCTCCCATGATGTCAGCGGCTGTCAGTCTTCATCTCCTGATGCAGAGGTGTGTGTGTGTGTGTGTGTGTGTGTGTGTGTGTGTGTGTGTGTGTGTGTGTGTGTGTGTGTGTGTGTGTGTGTGTGTGTGTGTGTGTGTGTGTGTGTGTGTGTGTGTGTGTGTGTGTGTGTGTGTGTGTGTGTGTGTGTGTGTGTGTGTGTGTGTGTGGCCTAGCATTACTATACTTGTGGGGACCTCAATCACGTGTGGGGACTCGCCTCCCTTATGGGGACAATTTGGAGGTCCCCATGAGGGGAATCATTAATTTTAGGATGAAGACTTGGTTAGGTTTAGGGTTAGGGTTAGGCATGTGTTGGTTATGGTTAAGGTTAGGATAAGTCTCCAGGAAATGCATGTAAGTCAATGTAATGTCCCCTGAAGTGATGTATACATGGTGTGTGTGCGTGTGCGTGTGTGTGTGTGGTCATTCCCCACTAATGAAATGAGATTCAGGTAGCGACGTGGCGAAGGGCACCATGGGGTTAGAGATGAACGAGAGCAATATGTTGCCACAGCAACAGTCGATGAGACTTCCACGAGAGAGAGAAGCAAGTGTAGGAGAAGCAGTTGCCATGGCGACTCTCCATTGCAGCTGCCTGTACATTTCTCCCTCCCTCCCGATGCACTGGTTTCAGCTTTGTGTGTGTGTGTGTGTGTGTGTGTGTGTGTGTGTGTGTGTGTGTGTGTGTGTGTGTGTGTGTGTGTGTGTGTGTGTGTGTGTGTGTGTGTGTGTGTGTGTGTGTGTGTGTGTGTGTGTGTGTGTGTGTGTGTGTGTGTGGTGTGTGTGTGTGTGTGTGTGTGTGTGTGTGTGTGTGTGGGTGGGTGGGTGGGTGGGTGGGTGGGTGGGTGGGTGTGGGTGGGTGTTACCCTGAGTCACTGGAATATCAGTGTTTGTGTACCATGTGAAACATGTGATGCACGTTTCAGCAGGTATTACACATATATGTGTGTGTGTGAGCAGGTTACTCAGGGAGCCAGACACCCTCTCATCTCTCTTCCCTTCTAACAGATGCTGTAGTGGTTATTTATGTGGTTGTTCTGCACTACTGCTATTTCATATCCCCAGGCCGCACGCACACACACATACACACACACACACACACAGAGGACTGTCACTGTGCCACGGTTTTGTGAGCCATATGCTACAGCGAGGCCCCTGGCAGGCAGGAGTATCGTTGCTCTCTGTCAGCTGGGGACTGGTTCAAAGGCCAACGAGGGCCCATCAGGGACCATGAACACAGCGCAGTGGTACCAGCCGTATGTTATAGCATCTGACATTGAAATTCACTTCATATTTCCTGCATGCATTTTTGAAGAATGTTGCTGGAATTTGTCATCATTTAGCAATTCCATTTAACAAATCACTCCCTATCTAATATGCAGAATAACACCATTAAATCAAGGACATAACAGAAGACAATCAAGCCAATTCTAAGTGAAATCAAATGTTGTTTTAAGATAAATAACAATCTGAGACTCACTTTTGGATAAAACTTTGTGAGTCTATATCAGCATGTCATGGTTGTCGGCCAATGTCCGCTCCGGCTTGTGAATAAAACATTTCAGCCAATGAAATTGCGCTTTAGTTATGCATCGTGAAGCATTGATTTAGTAGGTGCAACAAGTGTGTCTGCAGTGTGGAGGTCTATAATTGCACGATAAAACCTACAACGATCTTAAAATAAGTAAAAATGACTCACAAAAATAAAACGGAAAGAAGGATATAGCCCTTCAGTCTTTCAGCATCATTAATAAGATAATAGGCTGCCTATATGTTTGTCACGATCTGTCCGTGTTGTGTTTTGTCTGTCTGTTTCTGTCTTTAGTTTCCTGTTTTATTTTGTAAAGTGTTCACCCCCCGTTCCTGCCTGTTGTAATCTGTCTGTGATTCCCTGTCAGTTTCCCTGGTGTGTCTAATTTACCCGATTGTGTTCACCTGGTGTCCCTGTGTTTTCTCCTCCCTCCTCACCTGTGTCTTGTTTGTGTGATTAGTCTTGTGTGTATTTAAGTTCTGTTTTTTCTGTCTGTCTTTGTCGGTTCGTCTTGTGTCATGACCTGGTCTGCGGTGAGTGTTCTGTTCTGTCTTTGTGATTATGTAGCCTTGAAATAAAGGAGTCATTTTGTCACTATAATCTGCATTTGGGTCCTACTTCCCACACACACCGTAACATTACGAACCGACCAGAAATGGGCCCAGCAGATCCGTTCGAGTGGGAATTATTCAATTTTTCCTTTTTTTTGGCTAACTGCTCGGATCGATGGAAGAGAGCACCCGGAGTTCAGCAGCGAGAGGCTGTGTTGTCGGAGGCGCGCCAAATGGCTAGAGAGAAACCAGGTTTGGTGAAGTTCTTACCTGGCTGGATTTCAAAGATCCTCCCGGCGTGTGATTCCCGGCCTGCTAGCCCCAGGCATGCTAGCTCCCTACCTCCCGATTCCCAACCTGGCACCATACGCCTTGGTGGGTTCCGTCTGGAGTCAGCCCCGGCTTCTTCCCCATTTCCTGCTCCTGTCCAGGATCCGTTCTCGGGTACTCGTCTGGCTTATGGAGGTCCACGGAGTATTCAGGCGGCTGCTAAAAGGAGTCGTCGCAAGGCCAGGTTAGCCCGAGCCCTAGCAGCCATGGTTCCGGTTACAGTTCCGGCCCCAGCAGCCATGATTCTGGCTCCAGTACCGGCTCCAGTACCCCTGGTCGCGACTCCAGTTTCGGCTCCAGGACTGGCTTACCGGCCAACGCCAGCTCCCCGAGTCCTGTCGGCATACCGGCCGACTCCAGCACCTCGTCTCTTGTTGGCTCCCCAGCCAACACCAGCTCCCCGTGTCCTGTCGGCGTACCGGCCGACTCCAGCACCTCGTCTCTTGTTGGCTCCCCAGCCAACACCAGCTCCTCGTGTCCTGTTGGCTCCCCAGCCAACTCCAGCTCCCCGTGTCCTGTCGGCGTACCGGCCGACTCCAGCACCTCGTCTCTTGTTGGCTCCCCAGCCAACGCCAGCTCCTCGTGTCCTGTCGGCGTACCGGCCGACTCCAGCACCCCGTGTTCTGTTGGCGAACCAACTCTCTCAAGTTTCCCCTCCAGACACTTCTCAAGTCCCCTCTCAGGTCCCCTCTCGAGTTACCTCTCAAGTCAACTCTCCAGTGTCCTCTCGAGTCACCTCTCAAGTTTCCCCTCAGGTCTCCTCTCGAGTTCCCTCTCAAGTCCCCTCTCAGGTCCCCTCTCGAGTTACCTCTCGAGTCACCTCTCGAGATACCTCTCGAGTCACCTCTCGAGTTCCTTCTCGAGTCCCCTCTCCAGTCCCTTCTCAAGTGTCCTCTCGAGTCACCTCTCAAGTCAACTCTCCAGTGTCCTCTCGAGTCACCTCTCAAGTTTCCCCTCAGGTCTCTTCTCGAGTCCCCTCTCAAGTCACCTCTCAAGTTCCTACCCGAGTCCCCTCTCAAGTTTCCCCTCAGGTCTCCTCTCGAGTTCCCTCTCAGGTCCCCTCTCAGGTCCCCTCTCGAGTTACCTCTCGAGTCACCTCTCGAGTTCCTTCTCGAGTCACCTCTCAAGTCAACTCTCCAGTGTCCTCTCGAGTCACCTCCCAAGTCAACTCTCCAGTGTCCTCTCGAGTCACCTCTCTAGTTTCCCCTCAGGTCTCCTCTCGAGTTCCCTCTCAAGTCCCCTCTCAGGTCCCCTCTCGAGTCTTTTCTCGTGTCCCCTCTCAAGTCAACTCTCCAGTGTCCTCTCGAGTCACCTCTCAAGTTTCCCCTCAGGTCTCCTCTCGAGTTCCCTTTCAAGTCCCCTCTCAGGTCCCCTCTCGAGTTACCTCTCGAGTCACCTCTCGAGTTCCTTCTCAAGTCAACTCTCCAGTGTCCTCTCGAGTCACCTCCCAAGTCAACTCTCCAGTGTCCTCTCGAGTCACCTCTCAAGTTTCCCCTCAGGTCTCCTCTCGAGTTCCCTCTCAAGTCCCCTCTCAGGTCCCCTCTCGAGTTACCTCTCGAGTCAACTCTCGAGTTCCTTCTCGAGTCCACTCTCCAGTTTCCTCTCAGGTTCCCTCTCAAGCCCTCTCTCGAGTCCCCACTCAAGCCCCTACTCATGTCCAGTTGGAGGTCCCGCAGACTAGTCTTCTGCCGGGGGTCCTGCCAACCCCATGTCTTGTCCAGTTGGAGGTCCCGCAGACTAGCCCTCTGCCGGGGGTCCTGCCAACCCCATGTCTTGTCCAGTTGGAGGTCCCGCAGACTAGTCTCCTGCCGGGGGTCCTGCCAACCCCATGTCCTGTCCAGTTGGAGGTCCCGCAGACTAGCCCTCTGCCGGGGGTCCTGCCAACCCCATGTCTTGTCCAGTTGGAGGTCCCGCAGACTAGCCCTCTGCCGGGGGTCCTGCCAACCCTTTGTCCTGTCCCGTTGGAGGCCTCGCCGACTAGCCCTCTGCCGGGGGTCCTGCCAACCCCATGTCTTGTCCAGTTGGAGGTCCCGCAGACTAGTCTCCTGCCGGGGGTCCTGCCAACCCCGTGTCCTGTCCCGTTGGAGGTCCCGCCGACTACGCTCCTGCCGGGGGTCCTGCCAACCCTATGCCCTGTGCCGTTGGAGGTCCCGCCGTCTACTCTCCTGCCGGGGGTCCTGCCAATCCTATGTCCTGTGCTGTTGGAGGCCCCGCCGACTACTCTCCTGCCGGGGGTCCTGCCAACCCTGTGTCCTGTCCCGTTGGAGGCCCCGCCGACTACTCTCCTGCCGGGGGTCCTGCCAACCCTTTGTCCTGTCTCGTTGGAGGTCCCGTCGTCCACCCTCCTGCTGGGGGTCCTGCCAACTCCTGGTCCTCTTCCGTGGGGGATCCTGCCGAAGCCTGTCCCGCCGGCTCCGGTTCCTGTCCGGCCGACACCGGGTCCTGCCCGGCCTCCGGAGTTGTCTGGTCTTCGCCCTCATGCTCGGCCCCCTGAGTTCGCCCGCTGTGGCCTTCGCCCCACTATGGACTCTGCCTTGCCCCCGGGCCGTCCGCCCGAGACCCCCACCTTGGACTCTGCCTTGCCCCCGGGTCGTCCGCCCGAGTTCCCCACCATGGACTCTGCCTTGCCCCCGGGCCGTCCGCCCGAGTTCCCCACCTTGGACTCTGCCTTGCCCCCGGGCCGTCCGCCCGAGACCCCCACCTTGGACTCTGCCTTGCCCCCGGGTCGTCCGCCCGAGTTCCTCACCTTGGACTCTGCCTTGCCCCCGGGCCGTCCGCCCGAGTTCCCCACTTTAGACTCTGCCTTGCCCCCGGGCCGTCCGCCCGAGACCCCCACCTTGGACTCTGCCTTGCCCCCGGGCCGTCCGCCCGAGTTCCCCACTTTAGACTCTGCCTTGCCCCCGGGCCGTCCGCCCGAGATCCCTTCCTGGTCCCCTACTGGGCTCCTGGGTGGTCAGCTTAGTCCCGTCCTCCGGACCCCCTCCACCCACCCTGGTGGCCTAGGGATACGTCCCTCCTCCGGACCCCCTCCACCCACCCTGCTGGACTGTGTGGGATTTTTGTTTTTGGGGTTTAGGGACGTCTGGGATCCGTCCCTTGAGGGGGGGGTTCTGTCACGATCTGTCCGTGTTGTGTTTTGTCTGTCTGTTTCTGTCTTTAGTTTCCTGTTTTATTTTGTAAAGTGTTCACCCCCCGTTCCTGCCTGTTGTAATCTGTCTGTGATTCCCTGTCAGTTTCCCTGGTGTGTCTAATTTACCCGATTGTGTTCACCTGGTGTCCCTGTGTTTTCTCCTCCCTCCTCACCTGTGTCTTGTTTGTGTGATTAGTCTTGTGTGTATTTAAGTTCTGTTTTTTCTGTCTGTCTTTGTCGGTTCGTCTTGTGTCATGACCTGGTCTGCGGTGAGTGTTCTGTTCTGTCTTTGTGATTATGTAGCCTTGAAATAAAGGAGTCATTTTGTCACTATAATCTGCATTTGGGTCCTACTTCCCACACACACCGTAACATTGTTGTTCACTTTGCCCGGGCACAATGTTTATTCTGCTAAAGGACAAACGTCATTCTCTGCAACAAAATAAGAAATGCATTAATCAGCCAAAATAACCCATGATATAGAAACTTGCTAGAGAGTTTCTCAATCAAAGCAACCCTAGACTTTGTGTCCTAATGATAGAAGTGACTTTCACATAAAACATTTTAGTTATCTTTCCATTTTTGAAGGTAGGATCCTTTTGCCAAAGGCGATAGCATCCAAGAAAGCCGTTCTCTAGAGAATCCCCACGGGGTAATTGACCTAGAAACAGGTTGATATTACCGCGTCTTCAGCTCAGGGTAAGTTCCATTTGCATTTTTGGGACTTCCAATGTGCAAAAATAAAATAAGGAAATGATGTAAATTCATAGCAGACGAGATACATTAGGAGCCGATGGCCTTTTGTTATCTGTCGGTTTCACAGAAGGTTCTTCAGGCTCTCCTTCTTGCTCCCTAATAACGCTCCTCGTGACATATTGACGCTGGTATGTTGTACCTGTATATTGCGCTTGTTGGGGCCAGTAGCGTTTCCCCTCACATTTAGACCAATTTGTTTGTGTTGCACATTTGTACACAAGCTCCCGGTCTTCACATCTGCACAGCTCTCCACTTTTCAGAACAATTTCGCACATATGAGTATTTTGCCATAGTATACTGTACATAGGTTTTTGGTATATCTATATTTCATGTAAATCATTTTCTATACTTTAATGTTATAATAGTTCTTTATAATAGTTAACATTTTCTGGTTGTTTTCCTTACATTGTATCTTCTTTAAGTGTGTTTATGTAGCGCCATATATACCAAGGGAAATTGTTCTTGGTAATTCACCTGTTTCTGATTCTGATTTGTGATCAGCTGCAACTCATTACCCACGTGTGTGCTTTATTAACACCTCGAATCCATGGCACATTTCTCCTTGAGTGATTTGGTCAGCCCTAGCTTCAGTGTACAGACTGTCAGAGGCTTGATCGACAGGTTAAGCTGCAATATGCTACACCACCCGGTGCTTTTCTTCCAGCATTATTGCTTTAATCACCAGGAAACATTTGATGAGATCTCTTGTTATTGCTGGAATCGGTGCTTGGAATCTAAATTACCTTGAGCTCCCTTTTTATTAAGAGCTGACATCCAGCTGCAGGGAGTTGCTCTGACATAAACATTTATTTTCATCCCGCCGAGCAATTTTCAGTTTGTTGAGTATATTATAGTCTAACACAATATGTGATCAAAAGAATATGAGAAGAGTAAATACACTTATTGACTTGTTGTTTTCTCCTGTTTAGATATTCGTGACCGCAGGAAGAAGCCGGTGATGCTGTTTATCCACGGAGGCTCCTACATGGAAGGCACCGGAAACATGTTTGACGCCAGCGTCCTGGCCGCCTACGGCAACGTCATCGTGGTCACCATGAACTACCGACTGGGCGTGCTCGGTAAGTGAAATCAAAAGCGCACATCTTCTCATTCTCCCTTTGCACTCAATCATCCGCGCACACATGCAAGTCGATGTCTCCTCCGCAGACTCTTCGTGATTAGTCGCTGATGGATGGCATCAATAGAATTCATCAATCTAATGACAAGCCGTGCCGCCGTTGATCATGAGCGCTCACTTTCCTATGGATTTCTTTTGTTGATTATTCCAGTCTCAACACTCTGATTATGTAATTATGCGCTTTCTTTGAATGCTGCATGAAAGCGCTGCACATTTAAACCCCCCCCCCCCTCGCACTAAAACAGCACTGTATTCATCTGTCACTTGTATCCTCGCACAACAAAACAGTACTTCTTGAGTTTAGTTTAGAAGAGGCATTTAATATGTTGGACACGTTTTGTCACTGCAGTTTTTGAAGATCTTATCAGATTGTTGTCTTTGTCGTTAAAACTATTTATTATCAAAGATGATAAAGTTAAAGGGGCCCTATTATGCTCATCTTCAGAATGGTATGTAGTGTCTCTACTGTGACCTGTCTCCATGCTGTGACCTGTCTCCATGCTGTGACCTGTCTCTATGCTGTGACCTGTCTCCATGCTGTGACCTGTCTCCATGCTGTGACCTGTCTCCATGCTATGACCTGTCTCCATGCTGTGACCTGTCTCCATGCTGTAATATTCAGAAAGCTCTTTTCTCACACTGCCTGTGCTGCAGCATCTCTTTTCACCCAGTCTGCTCTGATTGGTCTCTGTTGTGATTGGTCAATCACTTACCGATGTCCCGCACTTAGTCTATCACGTACAATGTGTTGGAGAGCTAGCCGCAAATGTTACATAGTGATGTCACTATTTTACAGAAGTAAACAAAGGACTACAATGGAGGCCTTTCAGGCGGGAGAGAAACTCCCTCTCAGGGAACACATGGATGTTATCCTTTGCAGACCATTTACATGCACACAAACCTATATAACACAGTACAGGAAAGGGAAAAGCCCAAAAATCATAATAAGGCCTCTTTAAAAAAAGAAAAATGAATGAAATGCTCTAGTTGGAAGATAAATGACAGGAACATTTGTTTGAGTAGAGACAAAGCCTCAACATTGTCTATATTTGTATGGATATATATTAGTTTTAGAAGTTGTTCTATACATCAAGTAAATCCATCCTTTTCCAATTTACAGGATAAAGGTCACATGATGAAATCTACTTGTTACAAGCAGGGAGAGTTCTGTTTGTCTATTTATCTGTCAGGTCGACATGCAAATATTTACACCCTTACTTAAAATATATTTATGGTCTTGTTTATTCTGCCACTGAGTCCTGCGTGTTTTCTGACTTTGCCAGTAACTCTACTGGAAGGCCTTTATGAGGAGGAACGCAGAGACAGCTACAAGCATGAAAATCAGATCCAGATCTGGCATCTTTACTGACCCAGAACCTCACAATTCTTCATTTTAACTGCACGCCCTCGCCTCCAACCTCTCCACCTCTATTTCCAAAGCTGTATAATTCATTCCACAAAGAGCGAGGATTGTAAACATGCCTTTACAGAGTGTTTTGCTAGAAGAAGGCACAGTTACGATGCACTTTTGAGCTTCCGCTACCGGCAAAGATGAAGGATTTGAAAAGGTGTCTTTTAGAGGCCGAGCGCTGTAAGTATACTGTCTCCTCCGGTCGCTGTGAGCAAGAAACGGCTTCATCTGTCACCTCCACCACCAGCTTGTCATCCTTTTCATGAAAATACACTCGACTTCCCCTCTGTGTTACTCACCGCACTCTGTCTCGCTCCATTGAGACCGAGTCATTTAGCTCTGAGAGGAGGAACATGCCTCTAAGGAGGCAGGTGCTAACTAAAGGAACCTAAGTGCATTAGATATTTCATTAGCTGGGGAGAGAGTGGGCTGCTGGAAGCCGTTTCATAATCGGCTGCCTCACATTTGTTTTTAAAGAAACAACAGTGTTGTCTTTTCCGAGGCACTTACACAGACTTTACAATGATGAAAGATTTTCATTTGCCGGCAATTACCTAAAGTGTTTTGGTTCTGCAATTTAAAATGTGACTATGATCAGAGATCCATGAATCTGTCAGGAGCGTGGTGCCTTTATTTATCCGTGCTGAGCAGTGGTAGAAAATGTTTTATCTTCCTCTGTAAAAAAGTATTTCACCATGTGAAGTGCTCAGATCTGGGAACACAGCCGCGTTTCTGAGAATGACTATTTCAACCGGAATCATTTGAAATAACGAACACACACACAGTTTGTGGTGGTTTGTATCACCTCCAGCTGAAGTGGTTTCAATACTCTCCCAGGTGTTGGTGTGTTTACAACCTTTGGAAAGTGTTTTTGTTCATGCAACCATCTTGTATCAATGGGCCTGAGTTCACATATCTAGGAACTACTTTGTGCCGTGTAATCATGGCAATAATAAGTTGTGAAAAAAGGGAATTTTCCTTAGATATACAAACTAGCTGCATCGTCTTTGTGATTTTTGGAGTTTATCATCTGATCTTTGATCCAATCAATGTGTGACGGTTCCTAATTGCCACTAAAGGTTCTTCGGCTTGAGACATCAACTGTTTTTCTTTTCAGATTAGTCTTTTTATCCAAGTTTAACCTTCATATGTAGATTTTTCAGATGGACAAAAATAATCAGAGGGAATCCAAGTGAGTGGATTAGTAACAGAAGTTTAGTTTTTCAATGAAGATACTCCAAGTTCCTTCTCTCCGATGATTACATGTCAGCGGATGCGGTAGGTAGGACTGATTTATCCCTTTATCTTTCATCTCTCTCTTCGCTAGTCTGGTGGCATGTTTCGCATCATCTTCTTTCCTATCCCTACTCTGATCGCATTCAAGGAGTCAAGGAGAAATCAAATTGAGACGGAGACTTTGTCATTTGTATGCAAAGAGAACACCGCCGCTATCTCCCCAATATGAGCCATCCAGTGCAATTTGGCCATCATTGGGATAAATGTGAGTAATCTCTCGCACCATGCATCCCATATGATGGATGGTGTTTAACTTTGACAGAGAGACACACACAGAGAAGCCAGTATATGTGTGTGTGTGTGTGTGTGTGTGTGTTTTAGTAGCACATGTAGCCGAGTGCCTTCATGCATATCAATGTGTGCTGCTGCTCCCGCTGTGTTTGTGTTCTTGCTTCAGCAATCGGACATGCTGATTTGGAAAGGGGGAAAGCAGGAAGTATTGATACAGGAAGCTAGATGTGCTCATGTGAAACTCAATGTGTGCACGCCTGCCAGACACAAGTGGTTATCTTTGCATGAGATGACCCACAATCTCTCGAGGGTCACACATATTGGATGCTGTACACTTTTGTAGTTTCAATCAGTGGTCAAGGTTTA
Organism: Harpagifer antarcticus; assembly: GCA_902827135.1. Taxonomy (NCBI): domain Eukaryota; kingdom Metazoa; phylum Chordata; class Actinopteri; order Perciformes; family Harpagiferidae; genus Harpagifer; species Harpagifer antarcticus. The sequence continues at coordinate 2,674,007 of CADEHL010000909.1, forward strand.
CCAAGCCTTCCGGAAGTTACCTTGAGTTTTGCAGTTTCCATTTAGCCGGGTATTTAATATTCACGATCATATAAATGATTGCAGCTGGAGTTCATTTGAATGCACCGCTGCTAATTCAAATGTAAAGCTGCTCTTTAAAACATGGATTCTAGAAGCAACGGACTGTCAAAGTTCTCTGCCAACGTGAAATCTTTAAACACGGAGTCTTCCAAAAAGGGATGTCATGTATATTCATTTGGTCAAAATAAACCTTTTTTGTTTTGTTTTGATTTTGATATACTTTATTAATCCCCGTGGGGAAATTGTTTCTCTGCATTTGACCCATCCTAGTGTTAGGAGCAGTGTGCTGCCATTTTGAACGGCCATTTTGAACATGTTATAGTCAAAATATGTCCTCTTTATACAACGTTTTTTTGCCCCGATGTAATTGCCTGAAACAAATATCAATATATTCGTCCAATCATTCAACCCTAGTCTCTGCTCTGCATTATTTTCTTAAAGGAGCTACGATGCTAACTTTCAGGTTCATATTTGTATGTAGTGTCTCTACTGGGACATGTCTCCATGCTTTAATGTTCAGAAAGCTCTTTATCTCTCTCATACTGCAGCACCTCTTTTCACCCTCTGTCTGAAACCAGAGCCCAGTCTGCTCTGATTGGTTAGCTGGCCGGCTCTGATGTGATTGGTCAACTGCTTAGAGATGTCCCCCTCCCTTAGCATATCACGTACAATGTGTTGGAGAGCTAGCCAATAGAAGCATGTGTTAGGAAGTGATGTCACTATGTTATGAAAGTAAACAAAGGAGCCCAATGGGGACACAGGGATTTTAGCCCTTTGCGCACCATTTACATGCACTATATAGCACACTATAAGAAACACACAAAATCATGATATGTCCTCTTTAATTATTATAAAACAATGTTTAGGGCTCACAGCTTTCTGAGTTAACTATATATTTATACTATATTTAATAAGCAAACTATGGAAATATATTCCGCACTCTCTAGTATCTCTCTGTATGCACTCATGCATTGTCCTTTTTATAAAAAGCACATAAGAAAATAGAGCACAGAGACGGGAACGGCATTAACGGCGGTCGGGGCAGAGAAATCATCCGTCTCAATCTTCTTTCCATCTTAGTGATTGAGAGACGTGATCTCTCCGTCTCCACCGACTGCCCTTATTTAAATGCCAATGTGTGTGTGTGGGGGTGTGGGTGGGGGGGGGAGGAGGCAGCGAGTCTCTGCGGGGAATTCTGCGGAGTTCAATATGTAATGAAAAGCTTCGCCGGGCTACTCAGCACTTGACCTTGCCTCGGCTACCTTAGCGACAGACATGCTTACACCCCAATGAGCTTTTTATACCCCCCCCCCATCCCTACACCCGCCAATGCAAAAATGGGGGAGGCAGAACGAGAGCGAGACAAAGACAGAGATGAAAGTGAGACTACGCATTCATTCAGACATTAACAATGATGATGAGAGCAGAGAGGTGGAACAGCGGCGTACAAAGCTCGGAGCATTTTCTCTTTTTTTTCTCCTTTTTTTTTTGGTTGGGAGCTGCAGCACTTATGTCGACACGGATACTGTATGCACGCTGTGGCCACACACACACGGAGAGATGAGAGAAGTGACAGTGGGAGAGAGATGAGAGGGAGAGGGCAGAGAGGGGGGAGGATGGAAGAGAGGGGCGGCATTTGCCTGTGATGCTAAAAATAAAACCTGCAGAGCTTCTGAATGTGCACCAGAGCAGACATCCATCCAGCGCACAATTATATATGCACCGCGCTGCGCGTGCTCAAAGCAGATACGGCTTCTTGTGCATTTAACACACACGGGCTGTGAGGAGTCCTGCTCCAAACGTGTCACACTCACACACTGTTACCATGTCAACATGTGGTATTCAGGGAGTGTGGAGTGTTAAAACGCCTTCAGCAGGAAGTCCTGTCCGTGTGTGCAGTCCTACCACCAGACAACGGTGCGAAAACCAGACATTAAGACACACAGGTTGAACAACTCTCCCGTACACACTCCCCGGTCGCCATAGCAACCCTCGGGCTGAATTGATGAGACCTCTTGACTCCGTGTTACGGGAGAAACAGGGGGACTGTAGTGTCTTTAAGTGTGTGTGTTGGGCGGGATGGAGTGTGACTTTGAAAAAGAGGACACTATTTTCCGAGAGGGGATTAGCACCTCAGCTGGCCGGCATCACACACACACACACACACAGGTGGGACACACACACACCTTGACACAGACTTGTGTTCTATCTCATCGCTCCCCAGATGTTGCTTCTCCTCTGTTTGTCCGTGGCCTCGATGCTCTATCACCTTTTTTCTTCTCGTCTTCCTCTAATTATCCGCTCATCTATTTTCCCACCCGTCTCCTCCTATAGATTCACACCAACAGGAGCTTGTGAAAAATGCATGTATAGATACCGTCTAATGTCTTTAATTCGCCTCTTTCCTAGAAGAAAAGATTCCAAGTGCTATGTGTACCGGTTCTTAAAAAGGATGTCTTCTCATATCATCAATCCAGGTATATCTCACTTCTTTAATTGCAAATCCCTCAGTCTCACAATGTAATAAATGCTCTTAAAGTGTATGCCCAGGGTCTACTCGTTAAATATTAATTGTACAAGTAGTTCTACACATTGATGCCATTAGTTAGTTTCCCCCCCGCTGCAGTGGATTCGCCTCTTTAACGATGCAATATTAAAGTGGTGATAGAATTGTTTTGACTTCAACTGAAGTAAATGTTGATTGCACCATGTAATGGTCGCAGAGTAATGACACCATCGGTGTGGTTCTCTAGAAGTGTCGCTTCCACTATGCAATTCTGTCTGCCTCCGGGTCACGATCTCTTGGGAGAATGAAGGCTTGATTTACACAAAGGAGGAGGACGACACAAGAGTTACACTTATACCTATGAAGGTAATAATGTCAGTTGCAACTTTAAAGTGAAAATATGCATAAAAGGTTAAGTATTGTAACTACCTGCAAAGGCATTTAGCTCAAAAGAGAAACTTTCCGCAAACCAAACTATTCAGGAAGTTTGCTCAGTGCTTTTTTCCTCCTTAACCATGTTATTCATATTATTATAGAAGGTATGTGAATGCATAGAGAACATGGCTTTTGTTTACTTATTGAAAATGAGACCTATATTGGAAAAAAGACAATTTGACTTATGTTTTAAGTCTATGATCTACGGTGGCCGACAGGTGCATATGGCCAACATCTTAACCATTGGAGAAACGCGGTGAAACAGGCAAACTCTGCCAACAGTGACACTTTGCAAACCTTATGATCCCTGAACGTCAACAAGTGCTCCATTCCCAGCTGTGTGCGTCACTTGTTAGTGTCCGCTGGTTTCCGTTGTGTTTGGAGCTTCTTGCAGCGCTTTCAGTCAACGCTGTGCATGTGATACAAATTCAATTTCAAAGTGTTTTTTTAAACATATTTAAATGATATATCACCTCCTGTTACATGTAGGGTTACTTTAACACTTGTGTTAAAGTAATGAGATAATGACAGGGGAATGACTCACTAGGTGTTCCAGATCCAACATATGTCTCTTGTTTTTCTCCTCTCTGTCTTCTCAATCAACTTTGTTTGGTTTCTTCATATGTCTTCTTTCTCTCCTGTATTTGTTGCAATACTCATATTTTTTTAATCTTCCATTCAAACCCCCCCCCCCCCCTTTACAATTTGCTGTGGGCAACTGAGTTATGGGGCAGATTATGCTGATGTATGTTTCACATGTCAAACAATCAGCTTTGTAAGTGAGGAACCATGGGCTGGTAATAGCCGCGGATGGATCATCATTACGGAGGGATGACAGCCGTTTGAATCATGGCGCGGCGCTACAGGGCTAAATGGGAGACGACTTCTCCCTCCGGAACGACAGAATTGTTTGGGGAGCCAAAATAACATCCCATGCATCTTAACACTGGGATTGACACTCGTAAAGACAAGCTGTTAGCGAGTGTACACACAGTTTTTCGGCAAAGAAAAGCATTTGCGCGAGAATCTGCTGTGACACGATGTTTGTGGACTGAAACTAACAGCATTTGAGCTCAACACTTAAAATAAAATAAACAGCATATGGCGTCGGGATGCAACAGTATTCATATTCTGCTGAACTGTAGGCTGTATGTGTGTTTGTTTACTCATCAATTCAGCTCGTTAGTGTATTTACATTTTTCTGTACGTACTTCCTGGTTTTCCTTAGCGTCAGCTTCTTGACTGACTTACTCCTGAGAGAACAGAGTGTGACGCTGATGCTGTCACCTGTTGGTTGTTGGTAAGCGAGACAGAAGCAGCAGAAAAGACCTTTGCCAGTCAAGTCAATTGAGGTTCTTTTTCTGTGCCTCTTCCTGGAAAATAACCTCATTGTTAGACTTCATTACTTCCCAGTCTACAGAGGCTTCTGCAGTGTGTAAGCTGCCTTAAAACTGAAGGAAATGCACACCAAAAGTGGTTCTATTCACTCTGTTGCATAGAGCTGCTCTTGGTGGTAAACAAATGCATACAGTGATACATTTTTCTCCTTATTTTATTATAAATCTAATTATTTTAGAACTAAAGGCAGCTCTTAATGTAAATAACTGTTAAAAATACTTCAATTGAACCATGTCGTTTTGTTCCCTTAACATAACCAAGTAGTATTATTGCGTATCGTTAGCCACTGCAAATCTAATTCAGCACCATGGACAGCGCTCCTGTTATTTAATGAGCTTTTTTTTTTTACCCCGTGCTTCAACCACGATGTATTCCTGCTTCTATTCGCATCATTTCCTCGTTGCTCCCCTCGCTGCCTGCGACTTCCTAAGCCCATTATTCCAGCCTCTCCATGCCAGGCTGCACTGTTGCCACATCGCTTTGGTTCCAGAAGCACTGGATCATCGTCAGGCTCCAGCTGGAGGAGGCTCTGCGCCGGGGCATCGGGGGGCTCCGTGACCCAGCTACTCCCTTCTCACATGCATCTCCACCCTGCCATCACAACTGCATTAACCCATCAAGCCTGGCTAAACGCAGCACCTGGAGCCAGGAGAGTGTGTGTGGCTGTGTACACCTCATTACTCATGTCAGACGGCACTTCTTTTAACACACACGCATGGTAATACAAAGTCATTCGCATTATCGGGAGGGTGAGGTCAAGGACGCGACTGCACGGTCGTCCAGGGTGCCCCGTGATTGACAGGAGGAGAAAGCAAGATAATGTCAGAGGCGATAGCACGCCTGACGTGAACACACACACACAGTTGCGCGCACACACACACATAATAAAATGAGACAGCAGAGGGCCGAGGGAGAGGGAGTTGGACAAAGGTAAAGCGAGGAGAGTAGTGAGAGGAATGGAGTTCACTCGACCGTGCAGTTCACTCTCCTCCACACACACACACTCATGCCAAACACAGGCTGGCCGTAGTAACTCGGTGGCACAGTAACAGATGCTGCAGGCAGTGCGGGAGCCAGGCTACACCTGCTCTCTGCTTTGGTCCTCAGCCACACATCCATACACACATCCTCACACACTTCCTCTCCCCTTCCCCAGCCAGGACACCTCTCGGCCTGGACACTTCCCGAGCCATGCCCCCCTCTTTTTCGCCACCTGGTTCCTCCACACAAAGCTGTCCAACAAAAACAGACGCACACACCGTTAAAAAGAAAATGTGTTTTGACAGGGTCACCATTGCAATTACAAATGCCTTAACCTTATCGAAGTATCACAATATATAAGTAATGTAACCTGATTACTTCCCAATACTTTTGGATTACCTCGTGATCGGATGCAATACATATATATATAGAACCATAGAGAGCAATATCAATCAGATAGCCTTAAGTGTATTGTGGGTATGTAAATGTATGAGTAATCTATTACAGATTACTTTTTATTGTATCCTGATTACATATTCCTGTTGCCTAACATGCCTGGTTTTGGTTTGATGTCTAAAATATGGTCTGTGAATATCATTACTACGACATATAATACATCTGTAAATACTCAATTGTGAAGTTTGATGCTTTTACGCGTCTTAAAAAAGCAGTTTCTCAGACATTGATCACGTAATAAACGGATCCACCTTTAGCTTACAGACAGTGACAGAAATGAGGCTGCATTGTTTACAGCCTAACCTCGGCTTTTCACAACTGGCAATTCCATTTACACCAAGAACTTCGGCTTTGCCCTACCAAGTTCTATATTTATGTCTCTTATCGCACTCGTTATGCATGCATGCAAATTAACCCTTGTTAATTAACTTTAAAGCCAAGCTGTGACATTAAGAGCTTAAAAATCCATGTTAATTTCTGGTATACTGCAGTCTTAAGTAGCTACACACACTTTCCTTTTCAACCTGCTTCAACACCTGGCCTATTAATTGAAACCCTTCCGTGGTTCTCTCAGGGGCTTCCTGTGTGTGGGAGCGCATTTGCACATATTCCCCAGTCCAGCATATTAAAGAATGTACGTGTTTATGTGGTGGAGATGGGATATAAATATGTACAAGGTGTGGGTAGTGTGTGTGTTCTCCACCTGTACTACTCCAGCTCTTCTACTCTGATCAAGGATGAAGCAGCGTAGGCATCTCATTAGGAAGCTGCTTAAGCTAATTACGTAATTAAGCAGCCCATTGCGGGAACCAGCCCTCTGCCAATCAGAGAGCCTATACGGGACGCTATCGCTAACCTAAAGGGAAGGTGCCGCTCGCCTGTGTATCTTCCTCCCACTGCTCACACTCGGCTGCATGGAAACAAAGCCTGGCTGATGATAATGGAAGCTTAATTGTACAAACAGTGCCGTGTCCTGGACAGATGCACACACACACACACACACACACACACACACACACACACACACACTGAAATTAGTTTGGAATTTGGAAAGCTCTGTAATCTGTTGAGCTTTGAATGTGGCAGATGGTACCTCCAAAGGTGGTGCCACAAAAAAAAAACTAGAGCTCGTGTATCAAAAACATTTTTCCCTCTGTGTGAGGCTATTTCCTGGAACGTTTCAAAGCGCACCAAATGAACGACGGCTTCAAATTGTGGCACAAAGCCTCGTGGCCGTGCAAATACCATGATCTGTGGAACGTACATGGAAAACAGAAGTTATTACCGGCTTTCATTTTAATTAAGGAGATGTAATATGCTTGGATATAACCCTGATCAGTGTTGGTGATTCATGCTGATCTCTCGACAGCAACTCATGGCTTCTCTTGTGCCCTCTGCTAGTCTCTTGTCAATATTTGTACACACACTCGGAGCATAACAGTGGACTGTTGAATTAGTAATGAACACAGTTATGAAGCCGCTTTGTCCTCGCTGTGTGTTTTTGTGCTTCTTAGTGTTTATTCACACTAGGAATCCAAAAAGCGCAGCACAGACAAAACCCTGCTACAGCCCAACGACCGTTTGCTAAACCCTTCCCCAAACAGCAATTATTGAATCATAGCTCGGAAACATAACAAGGCACGGCAGGCCTGTTAAGATTTAGAGTTGTTTTAAACCTCTGCTGAACCAAAAATACAATTGGTAAAGTGCAGGGAGAAGATGAAAAAGTGTTTATCTTAACTACCTTCGATGGAGAAAGAAACCAGATTGTTATTGGTGTCATACTCGGGTTAAGTAGCTCACCGCTGAAATATAAGAATAATACTGCCACAGGTATTCTGCATCCAAGTGAAAACGCATGAACTATATCATTCTGGTATCTATAGCCTACTTCCACATTTTCTATCAGTCAAATTCCTTTCTAATTGTCTCTATTATACGTTTTGTCTCGTTTTATGGCAAAGGATTTCACTCTGCTTACAAATATGGAGAGTTGAAGACTAGAAGCTATAACCATAACTGTACAAAAACAAGAATAAAAAGAGTCTGGATCATTTATTATACAAATTGTATCAACATACCATTTTTGAATATTATGATTATGTTCAATACCAGTACATCCCAACAGACCTAGCATTAGCTTAAGCTTGATAGCTCTTGCTGCTCAAATCTGATGCTAAATCTGCATAGCAGCTGTTACTGAGGGGGGCGGGGCTTAACACGCAGTTAAAGCATTCAATCAATCAATGTTTATTTATATAGCCCAATATCACAAAAGTTACATTTGTCTCAGTGGACTTCACAGTTTGTACAGAATAACAATACGACAATACGGCATTACAGACTGTCTCCACGAGCCAATGGTCTGATGGAGACACGTCCTACTGCAAACTGAGGCTAACCTGGCTGTGAAGTCGTGAACTCGCTGTGTGTTACAATATTAAAACCGTATGTGAGTGATTTTGAGCATATATCCGAGCTTGTGATTCACAGCTGAGAGTTGTCTGATGTATTCTAGCCCGCAGCTACGTGGCCATCCATATACATCGCTGTCTGAAGCATTAGCGCTACGGCACCCTGAAGGCTAGCGCACGAGCAGACCATGTGATGTACGACCCTGCGACTCCCACGCCATCTAGCAAAGAAACAGGGAGCGCTCCTCCGCAGGAAATGCACTCATTAAAGGAGTAGAGCGTCAAATAGTTGGTCTCGAAAGCCGGGGGATTCATTGACTCTTAGGTGTTTTATAATGTGTTTTGAACATGAACACATACTGGAACTTCTGTCCAGCCTCTGATCTGTGCTTGGTTAGCTCTCTTGTGCCACTTGTTCAAATGCCTCTTCTATATTATTACACTGCAGGAGAAGTCTGTCATTTGTGGTGTGGGCGGAGAGTGTAATTAATTGTGCAGAATACATATTGTCAACCGTATTTCATATCCAGCTTCAAAACATGTTTTCTCTTTAAAGCCTTTATCTAACCTCCTTCTCCACCTCGCACATTTGCCCGCTTGCTTGTGTTGTTTTATTTAATTAGAAAGAAGCAATGTGCTTATTAATTGGCTGACTATAAAGGATAAGACTGAAGGAAAGACGAAAATATATTGTCCTCTGCTCGTGCATGGAGATCAAAAAGGGAAATCCTTGTACATGTGTCGAGACAAACACACGAAAGCATGAGACGTCCCGGTGACTTTGCGAAAATGAAATGTCTTTCAGCAGATGTGAGTGGTGGTCTTGGCACCTCATCTGACATGTGGGCGGTGTTCTTACCTCCTATCCTCAATACGGTAAATTAAGTAGAAGCTAATATGGGAATACAAAGAGTACATTTGTTTATTTCTCTTTCTTGGCTCACATAGATTTGCACATCCTTAAAATAGCACTACCTTTGGAGTTAAAGAAATGTATTTTTGGCAGCAAGTTTTACAGCCTGCTTTTATTTCTAAATAGCTTCAAACTGTAGAAGGCTGTACGACACATTTTAAACATGACATAAACCATTTGGGTTTTAGGTTTACGCAGTACATTTTGATTCCTTACACTTGCCGCGTACACTGTTCAATAATGCAATAGAGATACCATGGATAATGCATGGCCTGAATATAACTGATGTGGAATACTCCGAGGAGCCCCGACACCTCCGACATTATTCATATACTGTGTGGGCCCAGTGTGTGTGTGTGTGTGTGTGTGTGTGTGTATTTACATCCAAGAACATCTTGACTCTCAAACTGCCCCCCCCCCCCCCCAGCTCTTTGCTCTACATGCCCAAGCTGTGGAAGTTCGCTCTCCATTCACTTCCACATGATGTGACAGATTTACAGGCAGCATTGAGATTTAGGAAGGATAGAGAGGGAATGGATTCCTGATGTATGGAATGGATTTATGTTTCCCGCCTTTTGTTGTGAGGACATCTGCAGAAAGCACCACCAGGTACTCCTCAAACCCAACCTTTCAGTCTGGCAACCACCCTCCATTTCTCCATCCTCCTCTTTCTGTTCCTCAGTGTGATTCAAAATAAGTCCATTTCTTTTCTTTTTTTCCTAATTTTCCTTTGCAAAAAATAAAACACAGAAGATGACCAAGGGAGACACTTTGAAAGAGCCACTTCAGTCATTAGTTTTAATTAAAAAAATAACTGGTCTGTTACGTCCCCAAGATTAATGATGAGATATTCAACATTTTCTGATCATCCTCTTATTTCCCTTTTCTTAAAATAATGAGTCCTTGTTCTCTCAGATGATGAAAGGAGTTTGACAAGTTCACTCATTCCAAGTTTAATTTGGGTAACAAGGACCATGTCATGGAGTGAAAGAATGACAGCAACATCAGTGTTACTCGTCACAAATAACTCAATGTCAGGACTCGATCATCTGCTTTTACGTCAAAGATGAAGCTTTTAAAAGATAACAAGTTTACAATCAGCTCATTTGAAAGTTTCGTGCCACTTTATTTGATCAAACGATGTATCTCCGCTCTCAGAGATGATGACGAGGAATTTGAAGTATTACTGACGTGGCTGATATTGTCAGCTGATATTTCCTATTCACACTTACAGTTCAAAACCTTATTAGATCATTTTAAAACGAACTAAATTGTTTTTAACTGAGTTGAAAACAATAATTCACGAGTATGTGTGATATTAATGAAATAGTGGAAATGCTCAGAGCTAAACCATTTGCAGTGTAACGTCCAAAAAACATCCATTAACAAAGCCAAGCCTTGTTGCTCATTTACACAAAGCTGAGTTGGTCGAGTATAGAAGTACATCTTATTTTACTCATGCAGACTTACTACACCAAAACATTTAAACAATACATATTTTATTTCATTTGTGTTTGACTAAGGTAACACAAAAAATGTCCTTATACACTTCATTTATCACTTTCTCCTTCCCAACCAAGTATATAACTATTCTACTGTAAGGCATGGTAAGTGGCACTATGTGTGGGGTTCTCTCTCTCCTGTAGTGCGTTCATCCCAATCCCAAAGTTAGGCTAAGGGGCGGGACAGCTCTAAACGGTTGACCAATCACAACAGAGCTGGCTAACTCACCAATCAGAGCAGACTGGACTCTGGTTTCAGACGGTATGAGAAAAAAGAAAGAGCTTTTTGAACATTAAAGCATGGAAATATGTCACAGTCGAAGCACACCACACAAACGTGAACCTGAGAATAAGCATATGTCCTCTTTCATAACAATTCCAAAAGTGAGTTACTCTATTTACACTTTTTGCAGACTATTTGCAAAAAATCCAAGCAAACATGGTCTGTTTGTTCGAGTATTACATGTGATGCAACTCAAGTATGAATCTGACAACATTCAGACACATCTCCTGCTGCTCTCTGCACCCCCCCTCCCTTTTTCTTCTCTCCATCTCCCTCCCTACAACAAAGTAGATGAGTCCAGAGCCCCTTCTCTCCTTCCATCTATACTTCTCTCTTTCTCTGTGGTATCCAAAGTGACGCCTCCTACTTTCTCTCTGTTGGCCGTCTTTCCTCATCCTCCATCTTCTTCTTTTCATCCCCCCCCCCCCCCCCCACCACTGCGGGTCACGCCAGTTCACAGCGTCAGGATGCGCAGTCGGCTCCGGTTATGACAGCCTGTCCGAGTGAATACACCTTCCTCTTTCCTCTTTTCTCCTGATCCACCCTCACACTGTGATCCCACTCCTTCCTCCTCCCCCCCCCCCCCCCCCCCCCTCCCCCCGTGCTCGCGTCCAGCCGCTGTCATCTCTCCTTCCTGCCCTGTAACCCCGCGTTGGCCCTCCCATCCATCACCGGCTCATCTTGTCCCCTCTCGTTGCCGTGCATATGTCTCAAACCCTTAATGGCTGTCCCTCTGTCTCCGTCTCCATCAGTAAATCTGTCTCCTCCTCTCGCGCGTCACCCTTCCTCCATCCCTCATCCGTCACCCTTCCCCCTCTCCCATTTCTCTTCTGTTTTTGTACTTTTTCTTAATGAAAAGATCCGTTCATTCTGAACCTGGGGATCATTCATCTTCATTTTCTCACGTTACAAGCGGTCCGTCTGTTCATTCATCTTTAGCACTCCCCCTGTCTTCCTCCATCTAATCTATCATCTATCTGCCTCTATATGTAGCTCCTCCAAACTTCAAACCACTCTTTCTCAGATGAAACTCACTCCCGTCTGAAATATATACTACCTGTACGTGTTTATTTTCCAAGTACACAGAGCTGATTTGTTGTGCTAACACTTCAGCAATTAATGATGGGTACGAATGAAACCTCAACCTTTAATTACATCTGATAGTGAGCGTGCCTTTACATGGAACGGAATCAATGTTGATCTTAATTGAATTCACTTTAAATCATAACCTTGCAACATATTCCCTATGGAGGTGTTTATCTCAAGGAGCCTTTAATGCAGCAAACAGTGGAGAACATACTAACTGGGATTCTAGCTTGTTGGTATTGGCAATGACTAAAGCTATGGGGTGGTAGAAGCATTTTGTTCATTTCCATCAGGGTGAATTCAATCCAACCAAGTCTTTTATAGATTGTCTGACAGTTCCCCACCAGAGAAACACAGAAGACTCTTGTGACATTAAACAAAAGCATATGTGTATGAACATAATTTATCGGGGGTGGTTAGCTAATAGTAAAGTTGTGGTTTACACGAAATCTCGTTTTGTACTGATTCAAGAAACCAAATATATAGTTTCAATTGTTGATCTTTTGAGATGCATAAGATTTTACAGTTTGGCACAGTAGCTGCTTCCCTTGTTGCCAATCTCAATGCTAAGCTACAGTAAGTGTACCATCTGTGGTCTCCAGCTTCATGTTGTTTGGAAATATATACATTACATGTTACTTGTTAGACACTTTTATCCAAAGCGACTTCCATACTCAATACTGTGGACAATCCCCACAGGAGCACTTTGGGGTGAAGTGTCTCAGGGACACAACGACATGCTGACTGCAGTGGGGTTTGAACCTGTGCTCCCTTGATCCGAACACCAACGCTCTATCCACTGCGCCACACGCCTCCTGGGTTGCATATACTAGAAACATTGATTTCTTCATCTAACTCTTTGCAAGATAGAAAATAAGTGTATCTTCCAAAATGCCCAAATGATTAGTATTATTATTATCTTTTATGAAAGAACCAGATACTTCATGTTCACTTTAGCTTCTAAAGTGACTCAGCTGCTATTCATCTATCCTTGTATAACTCTGAAAATGTAGATGGACTTTCCTGAACCCTGTATGCTTGAAAGTACCACTTGGAAAGAGAAAAAAAAAGCTGAGGTTGCACAGTTGTTACCTAACCTTGACCCCTGACCTCTTGTCGGAAAGGACTTTAGTGAAGAGAGATTCCTGAGAAAATCAATAACACATCACATTATGAGTGTTATGGAACTAATTGGTCCTCATCAGCAGCCATTATTGAAGCCAGTGAGACTGTTTTGTTTCCAGCCTCATTAGTTTGCAAACCAGTATTAGCAAATGTCACATTTCCCCTGGTTTAAATTAATGGTTAACATAAGCACTGACAGTCTTAATATTTCTCTCTTGTGTTATCAGAGTTTTCGCTATTCATTACTTGAAATGAGCAGTCAGCATTAGCCGAGACAGTGCTAGGTTCTCGCCTCTTCATTGGGTTGCATTAGCAGTTAGCGAGGGCAGTGCTAAGGTTTCCCTAGTCATCTCCCATTGGCAGCTGTTTAGCCCCGGCTTTCCCTTCCCATTACTGTGACTGACAGACCAGCCGTCTGGAGGAGAACTAAACACTCAGAGGACGATAGACCAGCGCGCATTTCACTCTGCTTATGCATCCAACACACACACACACACACACAAACAAACAGCCAGCAGATGATGCCACAGCCACTATTGTCGTGAAACAAACTGAGATCATCATATGATCACAAGTACATAGCACTTCCATCACTTCTAAACAACAAATACAAGATAAAATTCCCTTTATGCATCAGCTTCTGACTATTTTTAAGGATAAGGATGATACATTGCACCTCTGAATCAACATGAACATCTAAAGCTTTTTGAGCTATATGGTGAGAAAATGCCCAAAAGTCTCTTAGCAGTTTTGATGTGTATGTGCACATAGGATCAATAGCCAACAATGGAGCTTGGGTGTGTGCGCCCACAGGAGGCGGAGTATATCTGTTATGCACTTTTTCTGGGTCATGCTTCTGGTTTCCATATCCTCATGCAGCGGCTGCCAGATTGAGTGCCCTTGTGGCTACGCTTCGTTGCTATCATGTTCAGTATTTTTGATTGTGTTGTGCTTGTTTCTGGGCCTTCTAAAGTACAGCTGCAAAAATAAACTCACCTCATATTCTCAATACAATAATACGTCTTTACCCTTAGCCTTAATATAATAAATTATTTAACAAGTGATAAATGTGTTTACACCGGCCTGAGAACGTAAAGCCAATACTTTATTGATTCCACTATCACGCAACTTATAGGGGTTGTTGAGCTCCATCCATGAGTATGTCTCACCGGAGATAAGGGGTTGCATCCTCCATGCTTAATATTTTATGAGTAGCATCTCTTGATATTGAGCAGTTATACACTAAACAAGAATGAATGTTCAATCTGGTCAAGTATTCAAGATCGGCCCATTATTTTAACCATGGTGTGTGCTTATTACTCTGAACTTAATTTAAAATCTCTTCATATTTTAGATTGGGTTTTAGATGCTACTCGTTGCAAATTATTTAACGTTATGCTATCGAAATTTGGTAATTAGTGAAGTAAAAGAAACCCTGATAAGCGATACCTTCTTATAATCCCCGTAAATGTCAGTAACTATATAAATGCATTGACTGAGGATCTCTAGGAACATCCGCACCTCCTAAGAGGCACGACTCAATGCTCAATGATCCTTAAGAGTTGCAAGAAGACGTGAGAGACCACACAGAAAAGGGATGAAGAAATCAAGGGTGGGAGGAAAGATGGAGAGAGAGAAGAAGGCATCGGAGTGAGTTATCAGTCAGAGTGATTGGGAAGGAAAGAAGAGGGTTGATGAGGGATGGCAATGAGAGTAGGAGAATTGGACAGAAGGAGAATGTATGCGACGTATCAGAGTTGATGAGAATGGAAAGGACTGATCAGGCAAGCGAAAGGGACACCAATCAACACCTCCTGATTGCCTCAGGTTTCCCGGGGGAAAGATCGATCCGTGGGGAGGAGGAGGGAAGAAGGGTAGGAGGACAGAAAGATAACCACTACAGACACTCGTCAAAGAAAACAAAGGGGTCTCATATCTTCCGTCTCTCTGCAGGCCACTCGGGAAGGATGGTTTGATGTTCAGTTGTTGACAGTGAATTAATGCTCAGACACTCCTTTCCTAAATGCAGGTACTAGCCAATCGGTTCATCCATCAATCACTCAACTTTTGTGTGTGTTAGTCGTTACCTAAATCAAACACAAGTCAAAGCAGTCAAGTGAGAAGATGGAACAAAGATCACAGATTCACAGCGTGACAAGGACAGAGCTTTCCTTATGGGAATTGAGGTTTTCTCTGAGGGTAAACAGATGTGACATGACTTGTCCCCAAAAAGTCTTTCAAATAAATAACAAAATAGCACAAGTAGAACGACTCTATCTGACTATCGGCAGGGTGACATCATAACTGCTATTGTTAAGGTTTAGTCACAAGCTTTAGTCTTTTCATGGTTCCACTTTTGCTGCCTCGGTACTACGCCTTTGAAGATTTTGAAAGCTAATCGAGCTCCAGAACAGCTACTTCACTGAACTTCTGGTTCTTTTACCAAGGTCAAGCATTAATGTTTAAGCAAATGTTCTTAATCAAAAAAGCTCCAGAACAGGAACTGGGTAGAAGTTGTCTTGAGATCTTCTTTGTTGACTGGGTCTAGAATGTACTATCGATCTCAACTTGCTTGACAAGGTCTTCAGTGTCAACCCCCAATGTCCATCAGAAACGTGTGGAATGTGGAACAAGCTGCCCAAGTTGACCAATCACAGGCTGCACTTAGATCAATAGCCATCCGAGAACCGACATAGAGCGCGCTTCACCGTAACTCCTTTAACACAAGTATAATTCAGGCTGTTGAATTTAAAAGGATGCTAGAGCTCAGAGTGGTCTATGACTATTTTATTCAAAAGGCCTGAGTTATTCCTCCAAGAGCTTCTTAATCAAAGTGCAGTCATCCATACTAAGAGTGGGTGCAATGTAGAGGAAAGATTGACCCAATTACGTGTACCTGCTGATTACCTCGTCTTAGAATCACAGAGAGGCACTCAATTTATGTCGCCGCATTGAGCACTCCAACTGGAACACGCTTCCTCTGGCCCATTGTTCCACTCGTTGTTCCACTCGTGGCTCTTAATCCCAAAGGCAAGGCTGTGATGGGAACTAAACCAGCCATGGCCGCGGTCATGTTCAGCTGACCCGAACACGACGGAAATCAATGTCCTCCAGCCCCCTCGCCGCTCCTTCACCCCTCACTCCATCTTCCTTTCCCACATTCCTCCCACCACCTCCATCTTCCCTTCTCAAGGTTGCTAATGAATTATGAATCCCTTTAATTCACATCCTCTGCAGAAGTCCTACATCTCTCTAGCTTCAATAGCTCACAGCCACTCGCCTCACTTTTGTTGAAAGCGAAGGCGGCAAAGTCAAGGAAATCGAAGGTTACTTTATTGTCGCGTTTTTCTCTCTGCTGGCATTTACAGATACACATAGAGACACAGAGAAACGTGAATGCAGCGTGTTGGCCTTCTAAAAGGAGACTGAGATCAAAGAGCTGTGTTTTGTACTTGTATATGCCGTTTCTTATATAAGATAACACAGAAGTTTTTCTTCGCTAGATTGATAATTAACCGATCCACAGCTGTACTTGTCTAAACATGTTTTCACAGCATTGACTTCTGATGTTGAGATATTGGTGTTTGTTCCTGTATTTGCAATTCAAAATGTGGATATGTTCTCACGCAATAGCTGATGCACAGTCCTAAACATTGCACCTAGACCTGCACTAGTAGCTATGGAGTTAGAGACCTATAAGTAACTAGACAATGCAACTTTATACAAGTCCTTTTTTAATAGGACTACTTTAGTAGAGTAGCACATATCAGTATGGAGGAAACCCCTAATTTACAAAAATAAAAGAAAGGCCTCTCAGCATCCCAAAAATATATTTTATGTAAAAAAGTTACACTTACCAGCAAATATATATTAAAGGTCCCATGCAGAGGTCGCGTTAACCGAATATTTTTTTTAACAATGACGGAAAAATCTGAAAGCAGTCCGTCATTTTGACGGATTAGAACAAACTCGGAACAGCGCCAAAGTTTCCCCGCAGCGAGGCTCCGGTGTTAAGCATGCCTGCCAAAAAGGAAATGATACTGTTTCCAAACCCAACGTTGCCTACAATCATTGAAATGTCTGAGTTTTGGCTTTACGCTGTGCGCACTCCCACGAGGTGCAGTGGGCATGCATAACACGGCGCTAGCAGTTCACGAGCGTGCGCTCATTTTGCGATCCTGTCCGTCATTACATTACATTGTATTTAGCTGACGCCTTTATCCAAAGCGACTTACAATAAGTACATTCGACCAGGAAGACACAACCTTGAAGAAAACAGAATCATATAAGTACATCAGGTTTCATCGAGCCAAACAGCAGTTCGTTGTTAGTAATTCTATCGCTCGAAGTGGAGTCAAAATGACGGGCACTGAAAAAGTCTAGCGCAACTTCTGGTCCCATGTCATGGCCATTTCTACTGATCATAATTCCATTGTTGAGGTCTACTAGAATAGATTTACATTGTGCAATTTTCCAAACTCACATTTGGTTTCTCATACAGCATCTCTGTATAGCATGTGTATTCACTCTCTGTCCTAAACGGCTTGTTGGAGCTCCTGCCCCCCCCCCCCTCCCTGTGAGCCCAGTGGCCGTCTGCGAGACAGCGAGACACCCAGCCCGAACACACACACACCCGCAGCCTGGCTGGGAGTTTGTGTGTGTGCCCAGGCTGAGTTCCGCGGTGTCTCGCTGACCCCACACCAGTGAGCCAGCTCAGTGTCCCGCTCCTCGCAGCAGCGAGCCTCGCAACGTCCCACCGAGTGTGAGTGTGTGTGAGGAAGTCCACGGATTGGTCCAAACGTAACGGCTCCGCGGACGTAACGTAACGTCACTATCCCCAAAATACGTCGCTATACCCAAGAAGAAAACAATGGAAAAAGAGAAATCTCCAACGAGGCGTTCTGGGGCAGCACAGACAGGTCTTCTCTGTGTTAGAGTTTTACTCGCTACAGGGTGTACTTTGAGGGTGTGTGACTCTGCAGACCGTTTACATGCAGAAAAACCTTCATAACACACAAGGGGACGGGTGATAACCAGAAGCATGACATGGAACCTTTAAGAACATTTATTTTTTTGTGTTTTTTTCTGCCAATGAACGCAAGGTAAAATAGCTGTTACCACTGATAAAACCAGTGGTTCGTAATAAACTAAATAAACCCTTTCTTAGTCACTATCCTCTTAGTCACTCTTAAGGGATTAGTGGTCTACTTATGGCTTTAAATAGACAGATGTTGTCACAGGTCTGTTCGTGCAGTTTACTCCCTTATATCCCATCCTTCAGATTCACATTGTACTGTTCAACGTCATCAGGTACTTCAAAATGTATATACCTTTCATCAATACAAATGGATGATCAAGCAGGGGAGATAAATCCTAAACAAAATGAAAACAAAGTCAGTGTAAAAAAGGTGTAGAAAATGTGTTTAACTTGAGTTTGAGGACAAAGTTAATCTTTGTGATCTGCAGCTGACCTCCTCACTTATAGCTGAAGAGACCTTCAAACACAGGAGCAGAGGACGGTGATTTCATTAGCCATCCGATGAGCGGTGTGTGTGTGTGCGTGTTTATGTGTGGGTGTAAATGTTAATGATATAAGGAATGGAAAGATGGCTAAATTAAAGGCTGTGTAAAATGTCAACTGCGCACATGCATGTGTGTGTGCGATTTTTAATTTCCATTATTGCTCCCATCTCTTTCTATCTCTCTCTCCCCCGCACGCTCGCTGTCATGCTCTCGCTTTGCAATTATAACCTCCATTAATTATGAATCAGGCCCAGGATGAACAGGGCGAAGCCGCTGCCGCTCCAGCCAGACGGCAGAGAGACCTGGCAAACTCCTGAGTTGTTGACGCTGCTTACGGTAGCAATGCCTTTTTCATTTTCTATTTATTAATTCACGTCGCTACTGGTATGTGCAAGAAATGGAGGGGAAGGCGGGAGGGAAATGCTGAAGGCGTAGAGCGCGGTATATAGCTATAATTACCCCACATTATGTGTAGTAATGATAATAATATTGCTGAGAGTGGAATCTGTCGGCCCACTGCTTCATTTCAGAGTGATGAATTCATGTAAAAAAGTAGCTTGAGTGGCATGTGACAACGCTTCCTCTCTTCCCCTCACGCATTTTCTCCGCACTACTTCCAGGTGGCTGGCTATTCACCGGCAAAATAGCATCACAGAGACCCACTTTGCGGGGAGTGAATACAGGACAGAGGTGCAATCAAGTAAATTGAGGCAAAGCTCCATACTTTGTCCACTTCAATTCCCCAATGTCGAGCAGTGTGCACTTTGACATTGTGTGTGTGTGTGTGTGTGTGTGTGTGTGTGTGTGTGTGTGTGTGTGTGTGTGTGTGTGTGTGTGTGTGTGTGTGTGTGTGTGTGTGTGTGTGTGTGTGTGTGTGTGTGTGGTGTGTGTGTGTGTGTGTGTGTGTGTGTGTGTGTGTGTGTGTGTGTGTGTGTGTGTGTGTGTGTGTGTGTGGTGGTTGCCTCGTAATCAGGGCAGAGAGTGCAGACAGGTCGGGCTAGGAAACACTATCCGTCAAAATGTCATCAACGCAACCAGACACACGATCACCTAGAGCAGAGGTGGGGAACCTTTTTCCTCTCAAGGGCCATTTCAATTTTTCCGACCTCCTCCGAGGGCCGTACAAATGATTGACCTCTGCTTAAAAATACTAAAATCACAGCCCATTAATTTCGCCTTTCTTTCATGCTGTGCAAAGAAAAAGCAAACCCTTAATCCAGATATTTTACCATGACTCGCGTATGCATGCACGTGCACGGTTATGGCATGACTACCAAACAGAAAGATATGGACACATGATTTACGTGGGGGGGACCTAACCTCCTCTAGGGGGGTCCGGGGGGCATGCTCCCGGGGAAGATTATTTTTTAAATGTTGAAGTTAAAAGCATCAATCTGGTGCACTTTGAGAGCAACATTAGGAGATCTATGGAAACATCTCTCAACACCCAGATGAAACAGAACTGGAAGCAGATTTACTTTTCTTTATGGATATTTTACAAATCACTCCCCTTTCAAACTGTATCCTTGTTTATTAATAACAACTGTTTTTTACTGTCGTATAGTATTTTATACCTGTTTTTACTTTATTCTCTTATTTTTGTATAACTATAATGATCATATAAAGATGTGCCTTTACCTCACTGGTTGGAGAAAAGCTTCTTATATTCGTTAGCATAGCTAGCTAACCAGATGCTAATAACAACAAAGTTATTGAGTGTATGATCAGTATGACAGATGCACAGATCGGCACTGGGCTTTCAACTAAAGACACAGCCACGCACAAACTGTGGCATGGCTCCTTATGGGTACTGCAATTTTTGGAAGTGCCGGAGCCGCGTTCTGATGCTCTCCGTCAGAACTGCACCCCTGTCACGAGACATATACCACGTGATGACACGTTAGGCTCGTGTTGTGTTCAAGGACCCTGCCCTTGGCCAGGAAAAACAGGCACTCGCTTGCTTAATTTTTTGCGGTCTAGATTTCTTTAATTTTTTTCTTTTTGCGTGGGTTTATAAATTACCTCGAGGGCCGTACCAAATTGTCTCGCGGCCGTATACGGCCCGAGGGCCGCAGGTTCCCCACCCCTGACCTAGAGTCACTTATAGCAGTGTTGCATGACTTGACAAATGGAGGAGTCTTTTAGGGATGTTTATTAACGAGGTTTCATATCTTCAATGAAAAAAGCAAGTCTTAAAAAGTCCTTTTGAGGTCAGTTTTTGAAAAAACGTTCTATAACAAGCCACAATCACATAATGTTTCGTCTAGTTGGTGATGGAAAGATCTTTTTCAGGTCAAAAAGCTTTCCTAATTAAGTCCCACTCTTCCTCTGATGTACGCTTTGTTGTTGCCGACACTACTCTCTTATCCCAAGTGAGTTTGGAGTTAACAATGTTCAGTCCGTGCTCGTCTTGTTCTGTTCTTTGTGAACCCGATGAAGAATCTCTTAATGAGACACCACTGTTTTTCTGCTTTAACTCCAAAAGCTCTTTTCCCCGTCATGGCGAGACCTCTCATTAACCGACATGTTCTTTCACTCTGCTTGTTTGTATCCTCATTTCCTGATCGCCTCTCTCGACCATTTTGTTATTTGTTGTCGTTCATGAAACAGCAACTTAAGAGCCCTTGTACTCCCCAGTGGCCTCCAGTGATCAGATAGTAGGTGTACAAGTGGAGTTGACGAAAGCAATTAGCACATCGAGGGGCTCTGTGTTGTTGTTGGTTATCTAGATAGAGCTCCATCTCCCCAGGACCAAGGGTCATTGGTCTTTAATGGAGTGCTCGTGCAGAGATATGTGTTTGTGTGTGTGTGTATGTGTTTGTGACTGCGCCAAGGACAAATAGGTTTTGCTTATTATTCTGTCAGCTATAGCCGTCGTCCTTGTCGAGTTCAGTTATGGTTTACAGCAGTAGATATACAAAGAAGCCAATGTAAAGAAAAAAAGCCCTGTATATGAAATGCTATCCCTTTCAATATTAAATAAATCCTTAAATTCAAGTAAATACGCTTATGAAGAAAATTAATGTGGCTATTATATAAATGCTTTAACCATATGTTAAATTTGAAAAAGGCGTTCATATATTCACTTTAATTTCAGGTGCCTTTTTCATAATACCTCACGCCTGGTGTGTGTTAGTGTGTATAAAGGATGTTACCACTGTGTTGATGGTGTCAAGACGGTCACATGTGCAACCATCGCCTGATTTTCATTGTCTACGTGAATGCAAAGTGAATAGAAATGGACGCTCAATGCCAATCTGTTCTCTGGAGACGTGACATTCTAAACCCAAGATGGGTTAGATGTGAAAAGGAGAATCTACTAAGCTGGTCCTGAGAGTGTTAATACTTGATGCAAACAAGTAGCTCGTATCAGTTTGTGATAAATCACCTATTTTCACTTTGAAATGAAAGAGTCTTTTTGTTTCTCAGTGTCAATGAATCTACTTTGATTCAATGTTGTAAACAACAACAAAATACTCCTCTTACTGTATCCCCTACTAGTTGTTTATTGATTCTTCATTCACTCGCTCAGCTTGACACACAACCACACACACAGAATTAGACTCTGACATTGTTTAAAGTGTGATCTTCGATGCTGTTCCGCTGTGGTATAACTCACGCCCGGATACAATAACAATTAGCAAGTCTAATGACGCATCGACTGCCTTCCCTTTCTTTTGCTCAGCACCCTCTCCTTCCTCTTTAGCACGCTCTGATCAACATCACAAGACACCTCGGTGAAGCGATCCATACAGTGAGGTCATCGCTCTCCGCTACAGTGTCAGGCCGCACACAGGGAAGCGTTTCACCCTAACCTGTTGCGGATTACGTGCGGTGCTCAAGATTAACGGCTTTGGTCACGCTCCACCGGCGACAGAAGGCTAAGCTATCATTAGCATCTTAATCATTGTGGTTATTTTCAGCTGATAGCCATTGCGGCATACCGGAAATCATTATGTAGGCAGGAAATGAGAAACATATATCATGCCTCGGCACCATTTAGTTTGTTATTGGAGGTGCATTTGAATGAAATCGCACATGCAGCAGCTGCAGCACAATAGGGCTGGTGCTAGCACACAGTGTAATCCTGTGAAACGTGCCAGTCAAGTCATTTTATCAGCGCTGACATACCATCCACACAGCACCTAATCCTGCCTATGTGCTAATGGGAATGTGGATGAACACTGTATCTGTTCAAACTCCCCAAAGAAAACAACAGCATTAGGATGGCTTAATGCGCCTGCACCGAACATACATACATGCTCCCCACCTCCAGTTCCGGTCGGGAGAGGGATATTATTGAATGGAAGCTCTTTTGCTGTTATCGGCCTTTCCACAGGCACCCTGTTGCCCTGCCAAGAAACAATGAGAGCATAAAGCCTTTTGTTAGGATGAGCACCCAGCTTTTCCACCTCCACCTCATCCCCCAAAAAACAACCCATATTCACACATCCCCAATGTTATCACAGTGTTGTCCCACTTCCATTTCCCCCCCCCCCCCCCATGTCCGCGGCGGCAGCACGGTCAAGATGTGCTCAAGATTTGCTTTTCTCGTAAGATGGGGAGGCGGCAAGAGCACATGGAGCGGAAGAGTGAAAGCAGTGCAATCTGCCCGTCATGATCAGCTGCTGGGGAGATGGATGTACAGATTGTATGCATTGTCTGTGAGAGCTGTATAGTTTGATAATGTCACACTTATTTTGCATGATTGAGGAAAACATACAACGTGATTATCCCCCACACACACACCTTGTAAGCTTCCTGTTCCATCCATGGCCACTAGCAACACATCTGTGTGTTTCCACCTTCCCTAACATGTCATTAAAACATGATTAATTTCCTGTGAGAGGCTATAACAAACCTTAATCTTCCACCATTGTAGAAACCGTGGTTATATAATTCCAGCTTTTACATATTTGCCCACAAATTTACACCGTGAACGATAGAATGCAGAGATAGCGAACCAATTACTGTGTGGGTAACCTATATCTTCAGGGAGAAAGGTGTGTGTGGATGAAACGTAGTCCGAGACCAGCTGACAAAGACTGTGTGTGTGTGTGTGTGTGTGTGTGTGTGTGTGTGTGTGTGTGTGTGTGTGTGTGTGTGTGTGTGTGTGTGTGTGTGTGTGTGTGTGTGTGTGTGTGTGTGTGTGTGTGTGTGTGTGTGTGTGTGTGTGTGTGTGTGTGTGTGTGTGTGTGTGTGTGTGTGTGTGTGTGTGTGTGTGTGTGTGTGTGTGTGCCCAATGTGTAAGCCCAGCCAATAGCCATGATAAAGGGCCATGTGTGAATAAACTTTCCATAATTACAAGCTGCGATTAAATCACCACAACCAATCTGCTACCATTCAGTCTGGAGGCTTGAACACACACTCTCACACACACATAGACACACTGTGTATTGTCTCTCTATTGGTGTTTCAGCACCATGTTTTTTCTCAAAAGGAAAATGTTGAGTGGTGTTATTCTAGGATAGTGCTTGATTATTTCCTCAACTACAGATGTAACTACGTCTCTGTTCTTCCTCTCCACTTTTCCCGCTCTTTTCTCCCCCCCCCCCCCCCCCAAATCTCGTTGCGGACCAATCAATCCCACATTCTATCTTTAATGCGGTCTATCATAATTTTCTCATTATAATCAGAGAGTGATTGGATTCTGGGGGTAAATGAGGGATTCTGAGAGGTAATTAGCAGACTAATAACTCCAAGTTCTGACACGCTGAAATAAGAGACGGATGGAGGGACTTGGAATCTCTCATCCGCGTTTACAAGAGGAAGAGGAGAGGAGGGCATTTGGACTCTTCTGAAAGCTCTCTGCACAGATACATCAGTAGAAAGCCCAATATTATTCTGTGGTTTTGGGAGGAAGTGTGAGAGGATCTATTTGTAGAACAGCAGGCACATTATGTGAGTGTTTGCATTTATTCTTTGGCTCTGGCTTCCGTTAAAAATAAAGCTTGGAGTAGACATTAGTATTCTAGAACCTTTCAGAGACATGACTATTAAGAGAGTTAGACCAAGCCTTAGAAATATGGTGTATATACAACACATTTACAAACATGCGATGCAGCACACTTAACCCTGTGACTGACAGGTTTCTAAGTGAACAACAATTTTCAGGCACATTTTTCATACATTTGTACTTTTCGTTCTTCAATTTGGTGACATATCTTATGTAGTTTGCTTAAGGTTTGTTTGCATCTCAGGTTTTAGGTAAGAAATGTGAAAACATTTGCACAGATATAAGCCTGTTAGGCAAGGTCAGACATTTTAAGTGAAATAAACAGAAGAAAAACACATCATTGAGTGTCGGGGATCTTTAAAGGGTCCCTATGATGCTACTGGGACACGTCTCCACGCTTTAATGTTCAGAAAGCTCTGTATTGTTCTCATACTGCCTGTGCTGCAGCACCTCTTTTCACCCTCTGTCTGAAACCAGAGCCCAGTCTGCTCTGATTGGTTAGCTGACTGGCTCTGTTGTGATAGGTCAACCGCATACACATGCCCCTTATATCACTTTAAATGTGTTGGAGCGATATCCAATAGAAACGAGAGAGTTATGTCACTATGTTACAGAAGTAAACAAAGGACTACAAGGGTGTTGTTTGAGGCAGGGGGGGGGAGAGTGTGGGAGAGAAACTCTCTCTGGAGGGAACTTTGGGATTTTAGCCTCACAACCCTATATAACAAACTGCAGGATAGGGAAACCCCCCCCTCCCAAAGGAAAAAAGGGTGCCTTTAAGGATGTGCTACATTGTTGCACGCACAAAATGAAAGCACAGCAGCGTGACATTGGAAAACAGGGTTCACATACTGCATGTGGGCATGTTTAAGCCAAAAAAGCACTTTAGCTAAAGAGGGGGGGACTTCATACATTGCTTCATCACAGTCTCAACACATGGCTGCACGTAGCACCAATGACCACTGTATGTTTGGTTCATTATGGTACAAAATGGTGCACACCATTCCCAGAGTGCACCGGTTACAGATGCATGTGTCCGTTGGCCTCAGGTGTGCCTGTCTCGGTCAGCGGAGCGCGTGATTAGCCTCCACTGCCGGCCATCCATCTTGGGTGGTGGAGAGGACGGGTGGGGTAGGTTGACAACAGACCTAGCTGGCCTAGCCCCGGGATACAACTATGTCTCCATCCACCTACCAAACACACACACACACACACACGCGCAGCAGCAAGACTGCAGGTTAATGGCTTTGACTCCTGTCCACTCCATCTCTCTCACTCTTTCCGTCTCCCCCTCTCTCTCCGTCATTTCTTTGTCTTGGTCAAATGTTTGCTCTCTCCCTCACCTCCATACCGCCGCCGTCCCCCTCCGTGCCTTTCCCTTCCGTGCCTTTCCCTTCCGTGCCTTTCCCTTCCGTGCCTTTCCCCTCCGTGCCTTTCCCCTCCGTGCCTTTCCCTTCCGTGCCTTTCCCTTCCGTGCCTTTCCCTTCCGTGCCTTTCCCTTCCGTGCCTTTCCCTTCCGTGCCTTTCCCCTTCCGTGCCTTTCCCCTCCGTGCCTTTCCCTTCCGTGCCTTTCCCTTCCGTGCCTTTCCCTTCCGTGCCTTTCCCTTCCGTGCCTTTCCCCTTCCGTGCCTTTCCCCTCCGTGCCTTTCCCTTCCGTGCCTTTCCCTTCCGTGCCTTTCCCTTCCGTTTCTCCATTTGTTTCCTCCATTACCTTTCCATCTCCTCATTACCTCACTTCAGGTTCCTCTCCCTCTCTCCTGTCTCACCTGGGGTGTGTGTTGCATATGTATGAGGAACGTGACAAAGTGCTGCCCTCAGCGCAAACACAGCCAGGCATCCAGAGAGTCGAGTTAGTACGATGTGGAGGGAGGGAAGAGGAAGGAAGCAAGGGAGCAGGAAAGGATTAGGTGAGGAAAGTTAGATGTGATGTTACTTACTCTGTTGTCAGGGTTACCTTGTTGTGTGCCTGTAAACACTTGAAAAATTGGACGTAATTACAGATATATTTTCAACGTGCTACTTGCTATAGGAAAAATACAACGATGATTAGGATGCTAATGATAGCCTAGCCTTCTGTGTACTTCACATATAGCAAAATAACAAACCTACCAGTAACATGTTTTGAATGATGTTGGATTTGAAGGCATTGTTTCCACTTTCCTTTAAGTATTCTGAGAACAGAGTGAATACTTTAAAAGTGAAATACTGTTCCTTCATCAAAACAAACACATGTTGTTTTTTTGATAGTTTTTTTAATCTTTATTTAGCTTTAGACCACCTCAAAACGTTTTTGACAACTGTCTGTATAGAATGTAGCTTCAGTGTGCTGTTTTCACAACAGTACAGAGTATTTTGGAAGGAAGTAGAGCAAGAAACATGTGTTTGTGTTGACATAGACGACACAATGAAGGGAGAAAGGAGAGATAATAAGAGAGCAGGAAACAAATGTACAGTATCAGAAGATCTTACTCCCTCTTCTAGCTCAGGCTCATGTTTTAAAGTACATTTAATTAGCTGTACATTAAAAGTCACATCAAAAGTTGTTTATAAAAGTCTTTACTGACACTCTGAAATCAATCTAACAGGAAGTGGTGTAAGGCCACAGGATGAATAGGGCATTCTGATGGAGTTGAGGAAAAATAACGGATGAGTGAAGACAAATAGTGGGAAGACAAACAGACAGGTCGTTCCTCTCGTCATCTCCTGCAACGTGCTACCTTAGGCCAGTTGCCAGGCAACGATGTGCTTGAGTTATATGGCTCTCCGGTCGCAGCGAGGAATCGTGGGTAGCCAGTGTCAAACAACCTTCCCCTCGAAACACACACACAAGGTCAATATGAGGGCACTCATCTTTTACCAACGGGAGAACAGAGAAAACAGCATGGCACGCCCCTTTGGTGTGTGTCAAGAGATACGGTCGCATCACATTCGCACACTTACACACAGGTACACACACACAGGTATGTATTGCAGCATTTTATTTCTGCAAGTAATCTGCTACTATCGTAATAAGGGCATACAGTTACTTTTACGAAAATCAATTGCATGTATTCCGTGACTCCCCAAGCTTGGGTACACACACCAATAGAAACATATCCATGTAAGCCCAAAAGTGTGGGTGTTAATATCAGAGAGTCAGAATTTGGCAGTTGTTTGTGTATATGTACGCTTGTTTATACTCCTCCCCACCGTCTCACGCTGAGCCCATGAATAAGTGAATATCTGTGCGTCCCACCGCGTAAGCCCACCTGCCCGTGTTTTGCTCCCCCTTACTCCCCGAGCTAACACCTTGATGGAGACCCACAACTGTTTACACCTGTTGCTAATGCTACCGTTGATGCACGCACACACAAACTGAACAGCCACAGTGGGAGTGGAGAAGAAACACCTCCTGTCGCTGCAACAGTAGCTGCATTTCAGGGTTAGAGTAGAAACATTACACGGAATCAGACAGTTCTTTATGAGTGCAAAAAGGAAAGTTCAGAAGTCTCTTTTTGAAAGTCCAAATTGAGTCTGAAGATATATATTATATTAATATAATATATATAATATGATATATTAAATTGTAGTTTAATTTACCAACAACAATTCTTTAAATGACTACAACGAAAATGTATGTTCCATCAAAAACGTATACAAACTAACTATCCTTATCCTATAACTTCCAATATGCTAGAGCGCTATAGCACATAGAATGGAGTGTTACATAGTGATGTCACTTTGTTTTACGAAAGTAAATCAGAGGAGATCACAGGGATTCTAGCTTTTTGGGACCTTTTTAAATGCACAAAAACATACTACAGGAATGGGAAAACCCCAAAACGCACAATAGGGCCTATTTAAAAACAAACTATGTATATGTGATTTATTTTTGAAAGATTGACACCCTCACCAAAAAAAGGGGAAATATGCAAAAGAGATAGAGAATTAGGAAGAAATAGTATATGTATTTTTAGAGATTTAGTCTCAATTAGACAAATCAAGAATTGTGTCACTCTCATTTTCATTAACGGGTCTGTTAATGAAAATGAGAGTGACAAAATACTTCTTTGTTGTGAATGCTGTTGTTACATGTACTTTGCTCCGCCCCTCCCCTGTCTTGTTGGTAGCTACCGTCAGTAAAAGCAGGAAGCACTCCGTTCTGCCTGGCTGCCTGTGCTGCGTAAGAGCAATGGTGCGTTCAAACAATACGATAAAGCTGCTCTGATGAGGTGTCACTCAAACAACACGCTGTTGAAACAGATGAGGCAGTTTAATAGCGTGAGTGCATGTGTGTGGGTTTTCTCATGTTTATGCTAATCTACATGTCTGTCCTATGCTATCAGCAAACCGGTAGTGCTGTGCTGCATTATTGCTTGCCGTTTTGAGTGTGTGCAAAGGAAACGTGGAAGAGAGAGCGGTGTGTTTGTGTTAGGTAAACACATCTTGTTTGTGTGCCATTAATTTAGCAGGGTTCTGGAAGCGCTAAGGCAGGCCAGTCTCTTAGCGTAGCCGCGCTGCCACTGCTTATTAATCAACCTGGCAGACAGACAGCGGCGGCACTGCCCCTCCGCCTGCCAAATAGCGAGCCGGCCTCACTCTGATAACTTTCAACACACGACACCCACTGCTCTGAGGCTGCCAAATTAGGAGCAACTCCGGCTAAGATAAGTCTAATAGTCTCATGCTGCGGGAGGGTGATAGACTGTGGCTCGCCTTGAGGGCTGATGGTGTGGGGGCTGCGAGGGGTGGGGGGGTTAAGAAGAAGAAAGCAAAGGTTGTGAGGAAGGGAGGAGAAGAAAATACATGTATTTTTTCTACTTAAACTGGTGAGACGCTGCACACATGTCGCATTCAAAATAACACCTGGATGCAGGAAGTATCCACGCAAAACAATATGGCTTAATGTCGGTGAACAGTCAAAGCAGTTTCTCTGCCAGAAAAAAAGATGACTCCTATTTGCAATTTCCACTCATGGGTTAGTCAGCAGAAGCAAGCCCAGTGCCAATCTTTGTTGGCAACATTTCCCCTCGCAAAATTGATCGGCCAAACTGTGACTTTGGATGGGTCAGAAGATTGAATCCCCGTGCTGAAGTGTAAATAATTCTCAAAAACCTCCACTGCAGCCGAGTGTGTTCATTTGGTGTTGTTATGGTCTGCTACGCTTAAAGACTTCATAGCTTGGTTTTTGATGGTGGCTTAAAAATGATTTGAATAATGGACATTTCTGGTGTACACAACCGTGAAATGTGTTGTAAAGGAAACGTTACACTTTGAAGGGTTTCCAGGTTGCCTTGCATCTATTTATATTGTTCTATGGATTATTCATAAAGGCTTTAGACAACTTTCATATAAGTCTTTTGTAGATTGACGATACACACATACATACTGACTTTATGCACACTTCTATTCATGTGTGTTATGGCTATTCCCCTTAGTATACCCATTTTTGAAACTATACCTCACTGTAAAAATGGTGACCTATAATCAATAATCACAACCCCATGAAACTTTACAATAAAAAAATTAAAGACAGAGGGGTTTCAAAGGATCTATGTCTTTTTTTGACAACCTGGGAGAGGTGGAATACTATGTGTTATGTTAGTTCAGTGACTCTGCCTGGAGCTGTCCATGGCGCTGAAGCACTTTGAAAAAGGGTGTACTCTTCAAACTCTGTATGGTCCATATACATTGGAAAGCCAAAGGTTTCTCTGGCTAACAAGAGGGGGGTAAAAAGGGCTTCTCTACAATATGTTTGAGTAGCAGTATTTGAAGAAGAGGACCCTTTATTCCTCCCAAAGGGGAATGCTGTTGTTCACACAGTGCAATACACACGCATGCACAGGGAAGGAAATATACACGAGTAGGTCTGATTACATCAACATAAATACATATATAAACACATGCATGTGTTGGTCATATGGAAAGAAATCAAGGCTGCCAGGTTGTCCATACTCCATCATCATTGGTGTGATCGGGGACTTGAACTGGAGACCCTTCAGTTTCAAAGCCAGGTCCCCACAGGCCGCCCCCTTTGTTTTTTTTTAGCACGGATATTTTTTTGGATTCCGTTTCTGAAATATTTGAGTTTATTATCAGAATTATTAGCTCAAATATTATTTTGCTTGCTGACTGTTTAATGACTATCAACTGTAACACCATAAAAATAATTGGCAATAATACAGACTGTCAAACCAATACCAAACAATAGGAACACAGATAATGATGATATCATTTTGTAAACGAAAACAAAATCCTAAGAACCTTTTTGGCACGCTGGGAGCAGTTAGCAACTTAAAAAATGTGTACATGAGGGGCTATCTTTAATATCAAGTCCTCGTTGAAGCTTCAGGATATGTCACCAAGTGAAGCTACCAGGTTTATATTGTTGTCTTTCTACTGTACTTACTCACTTTTACAGTATTCGAGACGTGAGTTCCACAAAGGCATCTTCATTTCTAGTGGAAGCGTGAATCATTCTTTCTGCGTCATGAATTGTATTTTCCTGTCCCTGAACACAGCACGTAATTCACAGGGCGAGTACTTGCTCTGCTGCTCAGACACCTATTATATACGGGCAGTTCAGTCTGCTTCAGAGATCAAAGAGGGCAGCGATGGACAGCGAGATTAAAAAAGAGGAGAGGAGATGAAATGTTTTCTACAGTCTTGTTGCCAGAGTCAGCTGCTCAGGGACTGTCTCTGAAATACTGCTTTAGTAGTCGGGCTTTGTTGCTGTAATGGATAGAATAGCTTCAGGGAGAAAGGGGGGAAAGATGAGATCAAGTGCAGCACAGTAAAAGCAGCATTACAACAGTACAAATATATCCTGTTACAAGTGCTGCATTCAGAATAGTACTCTAGTACAAGTCAAAAAGTATTGGCATCCAAATATACCTTATTTAAATATAATACATTGTTGTTTTATGATGAATGAATGCATTAATGTCAATATTTCACTTGGTGCAGTTTATTTGAATTACTTGATATACTGTTGGGTAGTTTTGCCTATACTAATACATAATAATGTATTAGCTAATTTATATTCTGTATTATTCATTTATATCTGCAAAGAAGTAACTAAAGCTGTATAAATAAGTGTATTAGTGTTAAAAGAAAAATACTCCAAAATGCAGTAAAGTGCAAGTATAAAGTAGTCGAGTACAGTACTTGAGTAAATGTACTAAGTCACCCACTGGTACTGAGACACACACTAAACCTGGGCTGGTCCACAGCTGAATGAGAGAGAAGAAAGGCAGTGAGGCACAGATACAGGAGATAACAGAGGAAGAGAGAGTGGGGGGAAATTGGATGAATAGATCCGCTCTGCCTATCAAGGTACACTGCGTTCTGTTCCCTGACAGCTGCTTGCCCTCTGTGCTGTTCACCCTGCTGATTGTTCACTTATTTCCACTGACATGAAGACGCTTTTATTAGCTTTCCCTTGAGTTTTCTGCTCATGAGTTGCCTTTCTGCTCTTCATTGCTGCCCCTGGTAAGCACTGGGATGAAATCATACAGTGGTGGGAAGTAACTGTAGTGAAGTACTGTACTTAAAGAGCCTGTGACACGAGTTTCCCCCATCATCCAAACCCATCAATTTGAGTAAATATTGTCCCCTTGAAAACCGTTACTGAACTGATTTTGGATATTTGTACTTCGATAACCATTAATCTGCCCTTCAATGTTGACCATTTCCTGGATCTTCTCTGGGATTCTTCAAGTCCCGCCAAATGATGTGTGACGTCATTGCGGGCACAGCGCTCCAGCTGCACCGTTCAGGATCCCAGCATCTGCATGTAAACCTGATGTAAACGCACGATGGCGCATGACAGCGATGACAGTTTAATTTTGAACGTGTCTGAGAGCTCATATGAGGCTGAAGGATCGGTTTATGTTGTATCTGTTAGAAGTTTAGGAATTAGGTGCGTCAATATGGGCGATCATACTTCATGTAGCCAGTGGTGCAATGGGACTAAAAATCATCCCGGGACTCTCGACCGGCCCACTTCGGTACCGCTAGTAAATTGTCAACGGGGGGAGTGGGGGATGTCAGGGGCGCCGGGTGCTGTAGGCTATAGGCTAAGCCTTCCCAAATATTTGTGTCACTGCATCCTGGTAAAATACAAATATAATGTATGATGTCTGTGTCTTTGACATTAGCGCTGCTAGCCACCTGTGCTCTGTACTACGAAGCCAGTTCAACATACCCTGGATATGTTTGAGTAACAAACAAACTAACAACAACAAACTAACAAAGCGGTCCTACGACGCTGGTTATCAACTCGGTAAATCAAGCCAGGGTTTCTCTCACCAGCTGAGAGCGCGTTCACGTCTAAGACACGAGTGGATCTGACTTTAATTATATTTGACTCGAGTGTTTCGTCAACAATGTGTTGCTTAAAATAATACTTCTGCATACAGTATGTGACACTGTAAGTGTTGCACGGCCAGATACGGCTCAGCTCACTCAGATAAGGAAATATATGATATATTATGTTATTATATGATCGATGATCTGATTGATGGTGTAATATGAATGATAAGTGCGACACGTCGGCGTCTTCTCTGCATACGGCAGTTTAAACTGTATTTCCTTTATCCTGTAATATGACTTGAGAGATTTAAACTCCGCACACTGAGTTGATCTCTTTTCTATAGACGCCGGAGGCGAGCAGCGTCAGGTAAAATAAGTTATTTAGCCTTCCCAAACCTGAGCCTCACGCGCCGCCTATGGGGGATGTGATAGTGACTTATCCGACCGGCCCACTTCGGTACCGGCCCATCGGGATTCGTCCCGATGGCCAGTCCGCCACTGCACCCAGCCCACGTAAACTGTCAACGGGGGAGCCTCGCTGCGGGGAAACGGTGGACCGAGAGTCCCGATCGGAGTGGGAATAATAATAATAATAATAATCCGTGCATTTTATCCATCAATTTCCAACATTGTGGTAAAAAAACCACACGTTTAATCCACGTTGGTGTACTACAACTACAAAAAGCATCGGTTTGTTTTCTCATCAGGAAATGCAGACCGGCTCAAACAAACGATTTTTAATCATCATTCCTCACGATCATTTAATGTATCATATGTTCGCCGAATTTTCATGAAAGCACTAATAAATGTAGTTTCATCCACTTGAGTTTACAACTACAAAAATAATCGATTTGTTTTTATATCACATCCTACGGGAGGAAATTCAGCAGCTCTCACTACCGATTTTAATCCTAATTTAATCATCATCTTCACCACGATCATTTATGTTTATGTTCGCCGAATTGACCTGAAATCACTGACACATATGAATATACTGTAGTCAACTTCATTACAACGTTATTAACGTGCCTAAACTCAGTAATTCACCATTTCTACGCATAACAACACTCTTTGTCCGTGTTTGGCTCTCTCGCCGCACAGTGAAGCGTTCCCGCATTGACGTCACTTCCGGCTTCCCCCAAAACCTCAAAATGAGTCGAAGGAATTTCCCCGCGATGTTCGAAATTATTGATATTTATCGGAACGGTATCACAACTTCTTTTTTAAACTGACGGTTTGAGATGACTAGTAGCCCAATATTTCATTGCACAACAGTTGTTGCGATGCTGTCACAGGCTCTTTAAGTACAATTTTGTGAACATAGGAGGACGAAGGACTACAATACAATTTAATATTGTTATCTTGAGCTGCATATCTCGACAAATACACAACAAATGCGTAGGTTTATTTCAATATTACTGCAAGAGAAAGGTCAGTCATTCAAAGTTATCAGAGGATTTGAGAAGTCGTCTTCCAAACTTATGAAGCAAGAGTCAGATTGGTTTCTTTATGCGCTTGAGATAAACTTCTCTTTGTCACACACACACACACACGCCCATGCCATCCACACTCTAACGCAAAGCAGCCTTATCTCGCAATTACCTTCCAATACTGAGTAACTGACATCAGAGAGAAATACATATTATTGTACATTTGCATATTTTAATTACACTGCCATGGAAGGGGGAATATCAGGCGTCTCCATTAGTGTCTGTTCTGTTGTTGTACGTCTGATGGACAGGTGATGGTGTAAATATGTGCTGTGTGGGAACGATGTGTATAGTGAGGTGTTGAGTTAGCAGTGCTGAGTTTTAGTATCAATCCTGCGGCACAGGAGTATCTCAGTGGGGACACCCCCCCACACAGCGTGAGGCCGACCCTATCAGTTGAGGAGGAGGTTAGCAGCTGAATAACTAATCCAACACTTTAGAACAGAGCCTTTTGATACTTTTTTTAATATTTATTTGTAAGCGTAAAGGCTTTCTGGTCACTGCAGAGCATAGAAAAATGTTATCCTCAATAATGTTGGATATCATTTAAATGTTAGGGCTCAAAGCAGGTCTCACGCTTAATTCACAGAAGGAAAAACCACATATTTATCAAAAGCTTTACTCAAATGTATATTTATATTAAGAATGTACTCCTTCGAGGCAGTAGGCGTATTGAGCACTTCAAGTATTAGCCTGCAGTAAAGTACAACTTACAAAGAACAAAATGAAACACAATATGCTCTTCTAGTTTTTTCTAACAATGTAATCCTGCTAGTATTCTTAGAATGTATTTTTATTTATTTGTTATCCTTACATGACATCCGTTACTCCTGAAGCTTAGGATAACATTTTTAATAATCTATAACAAATGCTCAAATAAAAATCCAATAAAAGCATGTTAGGTGCCAGCTGAACAAAACCCACGCTCAGCTGAACTGCACCATGCTGGTTATGTGGGGTGCCATACAAAGCGAGTGATGTGTGAGGAGGAGGAGGTACAGTATCTAGGCCAACCCAGCATGGGCTCTGTTTGAAGTGTTGCAGCATTTTGCCAGCGCGTAGTGGAATAGCAAAAGTCTACTTTTAGCTCCAGAGACGCACAGACACAACGGCTAATCCCTCCACTAGCATCCGTGGAGGAAAAACACATAAATAGAAGACACACATATGCACATAAGAAAAAAACACCTGCATGCGAGACACACACACATGTGCACGCCCCTGCAGACGCACAATGAGTATCCATTTATTTTTGTTTGTTTGTTTTGCTCGGTAAATCCCAACCACGCACAGCTGCTGCTGCTGGAGCCGCGTGGACAGCAGTTTGGGGATTCAGTAGCTCCTTTCCTCCTCCCTCCGTCTCCCTCTGCAGCTCTTTGGGATTTGTTTTTTTATTGGGGGGAGGGAGCTTTAGCCACTCCACCAAATCCATGATCAGTGTTGACCCCAATAGGTCTCTAGAGGAACTGTTAAATGGCAAAAATGATGTCATCAGGGTTATCTCAGCATGGCCCTACACATTAAACGATACTATTCAGTAAGATAATGGGAAATAGGATCCAGTGTCTTTGGAGCTTCACACATTTTTTGAAATACAAGTTATGATATCTTAGCTTCTGCTGCTTAAGTCCCTCAACTCTATGTAAGTGTAATATAAAATCAATATATTTTATTGCCCCATAAAAGGCCCTGAAAACGTTATCATTTTGAAATGATCTGTAGTATTAAACATTACCGACTAAA
>CADEHL010000909.1:2715169-2811138 GCA_902827135.1 Harpagifer antarcticus
AACCAGCTCCTCTGTTTTTTTCCTTTCCCGAGCCTTTTATCAGATTATAGAGGAAGAGGAGGACGGGTGAAGTGGCCCGCTGTTGTACACTGACTCACAGTCAGATGGACGCTGCGTGAAGGTGCAGGGAAGGCGGCAGCTTGACTGTAACAAGATAACGTTGGGATGTAGGGTGTCTTCGAACACTGTGTAACCTAGATCAACCTTTAAAGCCCCACCAGCACTATTTTTATAAGAATGCTAACAAAAAAGTGTCTCAAAGTGTATTTTCCTTATTACATTTTTGGACTCACTCCTATTTTCTGTGCAAGAAACTCCACTCACATAGAAACATTGCTTTGTGTTGCATTAATTAGCTTAATTAAGGACCTCATGAGCATAATTGGTTATGTTTAATATATCATGGTGATTACAGTAGGGCATTAGGCGGCTTATTCGCTCGTGTTTGTGCCCGCTTTAATTAATGCACTCTAACACAGCGGCTTGTTTGTGGTGTGTTTAAAAGGCAGCACAAAATGCGGTTACTGCCTGTGCTTCCATACCCCTTTTTTTTCGGATCATCTGAGGTTATTATTATCGATTAGTTTTGGTTATATTTCAAGGATGAAGACAGAAATGATCAAGTGATATTGTAACTTCAGTAGGTGTTTACTATAAGTATGGATATTACAGACACATACACTTTTATTTTCAGTACACATATGCATGTGTGAAAGGGTGATAAGGCAGACTTGGTTCAATAAAGTATTAATAATAATTTAACTTATTATTATTATGCCAGAATTGTATGAATCAGCCGTTGTGAATTGTATTGTTTTGCATTATAGTTTTGAAGCACTTCCTAATATTTCTATAATATTCAGAGAAAGTGAAAATGCACCTTATTCATATGAGGAGTATGCTCATGTTCAAATAAGCGTAGTTAAGTGAGAAATGCTTGTGACTTTATATTGAGTCTAATTAGAAATGTTGATCAAGGATCTTGATAACACTAATTAGCCACCCAGAGCAGACAACACACTGCGTGCTTGTCTCCTAGCATCTGGTCTGAGTGTTTAACCTCTACTGTACAGGCCTAATGGATGACCTTTCCAGTTCACCTGCCTTTAATAAAGCTCTAATTAAGAGAGCCATGAGGACCTGAGCGGCTACCAGTTAATGCGTGCTTAAATAAAAAAGAGTTAGGTGTTTGGTGGAAGATACTCAGAGGTAATCACTCGAGGCAAATGTCAGCTAACAGAAGAGGTGAGGTGTTATTGCAGTATTCTGATAAATGAATGATAGTCTAGAGAGGTAAACGTTGAGGAATATTTAGTACTTTTTCATTTCAACAAGGAACATTTTGCAAAAAGCATTCCATGTTAAAAACACAACTATAATTGTTGCATTTAAGAAATGAATGAGACTCAGAACACCTTTATTCTTCCCACAGAGGGGTAATTTACATTGGTACAGCTAAGAACCAAAGAAAGCTTAGTATTAAGAAGCATGCATACAAATATTAAAGATAAAACTATAAATTACAAAATACACATCCAGAAAGTCTAAAGTCTAAAAGTCTAAAGTCTATCCGGATTACTGACTAACCTTTTAATATATGTTTTCACTGACATGTATTCAATTATTTCCAATGGAATAGAATAATATATTCTCTAAATTTCATAGCATTGTCTCTGTGTTGCGCTCGGTTGCGCTGCGTCCAGTAATAGTTATTAATGTTGCTATTGGGGCTTCTTTTATCTAGGCAAGGCAAGTCAAGGCAAGTTTATTTATATAGCACCTTTCAACACAAGGCAATTCAAAGTGCTTTACAAAAAACGAAAGACATTAAGACCATGGCATTTAAAATCAGTCATTAAAAAGACTATCTAATCATATTTGAGTCAGAATGTGTTGCTGGGTCAAATGAATCTGCCTGAGACATTCAGAATCAGCAGTGCGTGGGCTTGTAGTTTAAAAAAGTGGCAATGAACTGTTGCATTGACCAATCAGATTTCGAGTTGGCGACACCGGGGCCATCTAGCAGGCCTACGATGACGTCGGCATATTCACGGTTCACTTTTCATTAGCAAACACTAGCATGTGTTGCGGTAGCTACCGGTAACGAACGGCTGGCACACAGCATCTGTAGCCTCCTTAGCTACCTGCACAAGGTAAAAATATTTGTGTTTAGATTTTAGAGCATTTTTTTCAGCCCACAATCGCTGACAGCGGAAGAGAAATTGATTTGGTCGAAGCTAGCAAACATGTTGCAGCCGGGGAAAGGGTTTGTACGCCCAGCACTAGCTACGAGCGCTACCATTGGCTCACAGCCTCGGAGGAGCACTGAAACTGTATAGAGTGCTGAAGTCCCTCCCTTTCTGGTGGACCTCCATGGGACCTTATTTCGGAAAAAGTATACTACGATCCCGTTTGAATTGTGCCACGAATTACACATATGATGTTTGTCAATTTAAAAGATAATTTTGCAAGTCAACATTTTTTAAATGTGTCGTAAAAATGTGAAGTAACACTTTTTTTTGTGAAACCGCTCAATAAACTACATCTCCCGTCTCGCACCACACACCAAGACGGCCGTCACGTTGGCACATTTCACTTCTTTCTTTCAGAACGAGGCGAAAATGTATTAAAAGAGGTGAAAATCACTCCAAGTCTGGGCATGTCGAGAACTGTACATACACACAAGAGGAGTTAGTCGGTTCCGTAAGAGCCAGCATGCAGGACCTGAATTCTGCGATTTGTAGTCTTTCTAGTTGCGTATTTTTCGGAGTCTTATTACAGGGGTAAATAATACATTTATTGGGGACTATTTTCAGTTGCGGATTAATACACATGTCTGTCCTCTAGACAGAATTTCTATTTATGTATTTGGGATTGAATCAAATGAAAGTGTCCATGTTCATATTAATGAATGAAAATATCACTCAATGTTTTGGGATGTGTTGAAATCACACAAATAGAATGCTCCAAGACTTATCCTTTACCAGGGAATTTAAACATTAAACAGTTTATTCTTAAATTATCATACACGTTTAAAGGGGACCTATCATGCAAAATGTACTTTTTGATGTCTTTTATAGATAGATATGTGTCGGGGAACTCACACAACGTCAGAAAATAAAAAGCCCTCTCTCTTTTCCTCCGTACCCAAATCTCTAAAAACGGGGGTACAACGGAGCTGATCCAGATTTGCGTCCGAAATGACGTAATGTGAAAAAATGCGGACCTACGGCACTATCAGAAAGTTGCTATCAGAAACAATGCCCGACTTGGACGTAATATGGTTGGTGTCATATTAGCATCGCTAACACTCAGAGCTAACCTGTGGTATAACCGGCAAGAGAGAAAGCCTTTGAGCTCCAGACTGTTTCAGATCCTTGATAATCCATGATATGGCGTTTCATCACGGCAGCATTTAGTTTAGACGGTAGCTGCCGGGTCCTGCATGAGCTCCGCCCCCTCTTTTTTTTAAAGCTGTATACCCCAAATCAGCACTTTTGAAACAGGAAGTGAAACAAAGGGATATGAGGCATGGCTAGAATGGGTGATCTGTGTAGTATTTTGAGCAAAACGCTTCATAGACATGTTTTTTATATATTTGTATATATCTGAGACCTATGCTATTGCCTAAAAATAGCATGACAGGTGCACTTTAAGGGATATCACATCATATTTTGGCTTCTAAGACATTTTTCCTTGAAGGCATTTTAAAATGTCACAGTAGGAAAATGAATGACGTCTGATTTTCATTTAGCTCCTCCTGTTTTCCTGGTGCTGTGCATGCTGCTCACGTTCACACTGTACCATGGCATGCTGGGAAACTTAAGTAACATCTGTGCTTTCTCTCCTGTGACCAAATCAGAACGTCTGCTGCCTAAAAAAAGCCAAAGGAAAATCATTTCACTTAAAAAGTTATGTTTTCTCATGCCAAAAATGGTTGGTTAAGAAAAGTTGTTTTACTCCCAAAAAAAGAAGAAAGACATTGCACAATCCTGATTCCAAGCATGATGTGTCATCACTTGTAATCCAGTTATGGGTGTGATTCAGATTGGGGTCACCTATTTCTGGGGCTGCTGTACTCTAAGTGGCTTTGTGTCCCTGCTCAATGCCATTAGAGTAAACGTTATTAAGAGAGGAGCTGAGATAGCAAGTTCGTCTCTCACTCACTTCGCTTTCTCTGTCTGTTGCTCCTGGTGTTGGTGAATGACGATGTCGCACACACGCTCAAACATATATGCAAATCCCTCACAGTCAGAAGATGTTCTACAGGCCAAAGTAGGGAACATTTGCCAGACAGGTACTAAATGTCCTGATACTAACGTCCTCTTGTCTCTCTCTTTATCCTCCTCCCATCCCTTTTCCCTCTTTAATATCCTCTCTCAGGCTTCCTCAGTACCGGCGATCAGTCTGCTAAGGGGAACTACGGCCTGCTGGACCAGATTCAGGCCCTGCGCTGGCTCAACGAGAACATCGGCCACTTCGGAGGAGACCCAGAGAGGATCACCATCTTCGGCTCCGGAGCTGGGGCGTCCTGCGTCAACCTCCTCATCCTTTCGCACCACTCGGAAGGTAATTAGAGACTCACTGTGTTTGTGTCTCACCATTTGTTTTAATAGAAAAACTACCATGCAGCATCTTCCCACTGGTCACAGGATTCCTGGATTTAAAAAAAATTGTGATGCTAATAGTCTCGGCCCAACCCTGAAAATGACTGTTTTTGACAAACGGATTGTGTTTGGTTGCATGAATTCCACCTGATCCATTCATGTTAAAGCTGAGATCATTCCTCGCTAATCCCCGCACATCCACAATGCATATTTGCTGGAAAATGTCCCATTCATAGTCCTGAGTCCCACTTGACATTGAAAACTCTAAACAAAAAATGTGTGATCCTGTATCTGTCGCTGGAATGACTCGCTCTGTATTTAAACATAATTGTTCCTTCATACAGCCTTTGGCTATTTCATGACCCGTGTAAATGTAATCATAGCAGCAAGGTCCTGTCCCATGTGGTCAGATGGAGACTCTGCTAGCAGCATCAACCTAGAAATCGTTAAGTCCTGTGATGTTCGCTTGACACCTCTATCGTCGGAGGAAAACACTGCGCATCCTTTGAACTGAGGAATTTGAGCAGACATGTGGCTAATGAGCGAGTCCAGGTTTGATTCAGGTTGTGTCGTACATGTCTGCGGAGGATGAATCCCCAACATTTCCCCACATTACCTGAGTATGCGAGCGCTCCTGGCTCTGTTAACGGTCCACCGCTCTGCAGCAGAGAGGCTCTACCTCCGTCGGAAAAAACCTACATCCGTCTGACCTCATGCTCCCCATTACCAACAGCACACCCCGAGGGCTAAGTGTTAACATTGCACCACCAAAAGAGAGACGCCTACGGACCGATCCACTTTGATCTGAATTGAGATCAGTGTGGCTGCCGACCCGCAGCCAAACGGTCACGCACTCGGCGCCTTTGATCATGCCGTTCTTGAAGCTGCCCTCCTCAAATCGTAACTCGACACTGCTCAAGGACTCTCTCTCAATATCGCTCTCCTCTATTCATTCACAAACCGCGTAGGACAGACACAGGGAAGAAACGGTGGATTGAGAGATTTAAGAGAGAAAAACCTCACATCTGTTTCAATCCTCTCTGTGTTTGTGTGTATCTAAGTGTGTTTGTTTGTGTCTGAAGCACCAAGCAGACGCCTCTAACTTTGACTCATTCTGTCTGTAAATCTGCTTTAATAACAAATGTCTGTTGTCAAAGCTCCAGCGAGCATCTGTACTCTGCTGCCGTGTCACTGTGTCCATTTATCCCAGCCTCTATAATTACACTGATGTCTGCCTACCCTTCATATTAACCCAGCAAACCCAACCTTTCTCCACTCATCGGCAGCTGACCCAATTAGCCGTTAGCAACCTCCCATAACCCCAATTATTTGATATTGATATCATAACAGGGGCCATGCATAGTGTGTGGAAAGTGTTAACTTATTTCTGTGATGTCTATAATACAATATAAACATACTTATACTGCATTATATTATGCGTTTTACTTTCAATAGTTATAAGCACTTATACATATCTATATCTCAGGATAGTTAATGGATAAGCCATTATAAAAAGATGATGTTTTATGGGAATTATTATATGCTTTAATTCCTGCAAAAACAAATCTCATGGACTGACTAGCAATGTAAGTCATTCAAATGTTCAATGTTTTGCTATAAAGCATTTTGAATATGTATGAGCAACCCAGTCTCACGGCACTTTGTGTTATAGTCACGAAATTAATTTAATCTATTGGTTTGTGTTCACCAACACGATTTTCGCATTTTTTTCGTGTCACACAGAACGATTTTAAAAGCAATGTATTTCTATTGGTAGTATATTTCGTGCCTGCAACACGTATTTTTGTCCGGTCGGGTCTTGGAAGACCGGAAGCTGTGGGGTTCATAAAAACATGTTCTTACTCAATATCTTACCCAAGCCTAACCCTTTTATTTTAAATTGTATAAGGTCGGAGTTTTTTTGCCATCCGCGAGGAAAATAAATGGCCAGAGCCTCAGAATACTGACATCTGTATTTTTTGTCATCTTTTTTTCCTTCTAATTTGTTATTATTTACATTGCTTTTAAAATCGTTCTGTGTGACACGTAAAAAATTGTGAAATCGTGTTGGTGAACACGAATCAATAGATTAATTTTGTGACTATAACACGAAATGCCGTGAGACTGTGTTGGTATGAGTGCTTATAACTTTGTAAACAGTGCTATAAGCAGTAAATCATTTCAAGTGTGTTTCTAATGCATTCGAGAAAATATCACATGTTTTCCTTACGTTTCTGCACTGTGTTTAGGAATCAAAATATAGAAAGAGCAAATATTAAAAATGAACTCCAGTGTCAAGAATTAGCATTAACATTAGCATGACTGCTAACCATGCCTTTTTTAGGTTATTAGCATCTCTAGAATGAAGAAAGCAACATTTAAACCACCTTGTTTATGATATGTTGTAACTCGAAATGACATATGAAGTCAAATCATATCTCAGAAGCATACTATATCATGCCACTCTTGTCTTTGCATAAGGTATGAAGCCTGAGTCAGGATGGTTAGTCTACAGTAGCTTAACATAAAGGCAGAGAAGAAAGGTAAACAGCTAGCTTGGCTTTACACTCAAATACACATCTCTAGCTTAGTTACCTCCCAGCTCCAGGTCTGTTCTTAACCAACAGTACAGACACAAGTGTTGAATACATTTCATTTGACTCTAGAAAAGTAAATGAAGTTTATTGATGATGTAGTATTTCTCAGATGGCCTATGTGCACTGGCTATCTTGCTTGCTTGTTTATGTTCAGATAGCAACCAGCCATTGACACTCATTGTAGCTCAATTATATGTTTTCAGGGACCCCCCCTTTTAGCAGCAGACAGACCCTAACGGTTGGGAAAGCCTGTATTAACCCCTTGTCTCCTGTTGCTGACAACCAACCCCCCTCACCCCGCCACCAGTCCATTCTCATGCCTCCGCTTTTGTCATCAACCCATCGTCATCATCCGCATCTAACACCAGCCCTCTAGACGCCGCCTGTCTGTCATTCTCCCCCCCTCT
The DNA here is from genome assembly GCA_902827135.1 of Harpagifer antarcticus. Classification (NCBI taxonomy): domain Eukaryota; kingdom Metazoa; phylum Chordata; class Actinopteri; order Perciformes; family Harpagiferidae; genus Harpagifer; species Harpagifer antarcticus. Next base: position 2,722,781 of record CADEHL010000909.1, read on the forward strand.
TTCCCGCCAGGGACACCAGGTAAGGAGTCTGTCATCCCCACCCTTTAGGGACACCAATCATGTCACCTACACGCCGTCGCAAATCATAAACGACAGCAGACACGCACAGGATGGATGGCAGGAGGGAAGTGGTAGACAGGACGGAGAGAGGGGTTATAAGTGATGCTGATATGATAAAGGGGGGAGACATCACCCAAAGTATCCTGTATTGAAGGAAAGAAGTGGAGACATTATAACATTATTGAGGAAGAATATAGTAGCCAAATCTAGCTCAGTACTGAGCGGCGAAGGCTCTCTTGGAGTGAGAACTTATTTTGAATTCAATAATAGCGTATTTTTCGGTGCAGATGTGTAGGTATAGCTGTTTCCGAGCTGCTTCTTACTATAATTGATTTCCCAGGGAAAGAAGGCTCTGCAGCTCTGCTTAATAATTAACTGACCAATCTTCAGCCCAAGAGAGGGAAGAGAAAGAAAAAGGGGAGCGCGAGAGGAAAGGAGTGAGTCAGGCGGCCTCTTAACGAGCCACTTGAGTGGTTCAAACAGCACCGGAAAGGCAGAACCATAGAGACGGAGAGAGACAAAGAGGAAGAGGGGGAGAGCGGAACACAGCCAGGGAGAGTGAGAGAAGAAACAGCTAGCACGAAAAAGAGGAAAATGGCTCTCTTGATGTCTCAGATGTGCTTCTGGCTTCTTTTGTAGCCCTGTAGCATGCTCTATTCAAGATGCTTTGGGTCTGTAGTGACATAATACCTCTGCCAACTGTATTCCAATGAGAATAATGAGATGAAAAAGTAAAATTGGAAGATTTTTTTTATAAAGGGTAATTCTTTTAGTGGAAAAAGAGATGTGCGATATTCATATCAAGAAGTCTCTCTTAACAGAGAACGTTTCCGTCCTGCCGGCAAAAACAAATGTGGTGGGAAAAGCACATGACATTTAGAGAGATCACCCAATATTTTTAAACGATTTTGGTCATATTCACCCCTTCATACAGTATTATAATCCTCTTTTTCTTTCATATCCTCAGGTCTGTTCCACAGGGCCATAGCTCAGAGTGGAACAGCCATCTCCAGCTGGTCCGTCAACTACCAGCCCCTCAAGTACACAAAGATCCTGGCCCGGAAGGTGGGCTGCACGTACACAGAGACGGCCGACCTGGTCGACTGCCTGAGGCGCAAGAACTTCCGGGAGCTGGTGGACCAGGACATCCAGCCAGCCCGCTACCACATCGCCTTTGGCCCCGTGGTGGACGGAGACGTGGTGCCCGACGACCCCGAGATCCTCATGCAGCAGGTGAGGGTCTACCATGCAAAGAGAACATGGAGAACTTGTTGAAAGAGGTGTGACCTTTCCACAGAGTTAGGGTCTGGCTGTGACATTTAGCAGCTGGTGTGACCTCGCATCCTAAAACGCTGAAACACACTGCCTCGGTGATAGATTCTATACCCATAGCAACTTATTTTTGCTTGTTATCCCATACATACAAATCATTGTGTACTTGCAAATCCTTTCTTCACAGGTTGTGTGATTCATTCAATCCACGACTGATTTTATTTTTTCAGCTTAAATAGAGTCATTTTAGGAGTTTTTACACAAGGACAAGGAAAGATAAGGAATAGTCCAAAAGATAAAAAAAAACTTTCTGATTTCATATTTAGTTATTTGTCATTCTTATTTTGCTATTCTTAATATTGCTTTGACTTGTAAGCTCTATAAGTTCTTAATACTCACAATTAACGTCAGTTTGTTTACATTTCTCACATAAGGGTAAAAAAATGAGACGGACTGAGAGAAAGTATAATAAATGCAGTCCTAATACAAAAAGTGATTTGTTACAATATACTATTATGATTATTATCATATAATGGATACGGTATAATTGGATAAATGTAATATAAATGTATCTAAACTGGATTTATTTTCCTGGTTTCTTACTTTTATTATGATAAATACTTTATTGCTTTCACGATAGACCAAAATGACAATATCATCTTAACATGCAACAATAACTCAAACCTGAAACATATGTTAAGAAAGAAAGAAAGAAAAAATTGCATTATTTGGGGGAAATTACATTAAAAGCTCATTATGTAAGACTGTTACTGCCCCTATTTTAAGCGATACTCCTTCACCTTGTCCCTGTGTTTTACTGAGCTTGTAGTTATTGTCCCACAACAAAAGCTATACATCAACACTATTGGCATAGATATCACATACAAGTAGGACATTTTTTACAAATGCACTAAACAAAGTCGTGTTTAGCAGCCTTCATAATTGTACTGAATTCAGCCCTCAACATGTTCTTCCCCTCTTGCACCACCAGGGGGAGTTCCTCAACTATGACATCCTGATAGGAGTGAACCAAGGTGAGGGGCTAAAGTTTGTGGACGACAGTGAGGACAACGACGGCATCACAGCTGCTGCTTTCGACTACACCATCTCCAACTTCGTGGACAACCTCTACGGCTACCCTGAAGGTAGGGACTGTCGACATTGTACTCCATCCAGGCTGTAATGTACTCTCTCTGAGTGTACCACCTCTAAGATGACACCCCCATGTAATGAAACCTTCCTGGGGTCCACACAAACACAACTCAAATGAAAGGATAAATTGCCAAAATAAAGTTCTAGTAGTAGCACAAAACTGACCTAAACAATTTAATAAATACTGTACTATTCCCTGGTAGATGAGTTTGTTACACACTATGAAAAAAAAAGGGGTTCATATTCTGTTATTCATCATTACAATGTAGGCTTTCTAAAAAAATTAAAATACAAAAACATCAACATGTCAAAACTCCCATTGGAATCAAATGTTTTTAAACACAATATGTGGGCAAAGAATGAGAAAAAGAGATACAATGTGAGCCCGGCAAAGAGCATCAACCAAGACAGGCATACTAAAGAGATTGCCTATCATCGAGATGATCTTTCACCGTGGTGGGTCTGTGCTTTGGCCTTTGAGACTCCGTGGACACTAATGCCGTCTCTCATCATCCCGCAGGCAGCTCCCAATCACAGTGCTGTTGTTCTCCACAGATCAGCCTGCAAAGCCCTCACAGCGGGCCACAGTCAAAATACAGACGCATTTTGATAATGCAGTCACGCTTCCTCTCAAGTGCCTGTCACTCTTTCTTCTCTACGAGAGGCATATTTCCGCTTTTGCCCTTTGTGTCACTATTTGACTCAGTTGTATCTATCACACATGCATACAAACACTCTTTACCTGTCATTCCAGTTCTTTGTACTTCTATGAAAATGTTCTATCCATGTCAACACTTTTCTCTCGACTTATCACAATTTTCTCTTTTACCCCCTTCCCCTTTTTTCCTGTCCCTTTCCCTTCCCGCATCTTATCCTCCAGGCAAAGACATCCTGAGGGAGACTATAAAATTCATGTACACAGACTGGGCAGACCGAGACAATGGCGATATGCGAAGGAAGACCCTCTTAGCGCTGTTCACAGACCACCAGTGGGTGGCGCCGGCAGTGGCTACCGCCAAACTCCACGCCGAGTTTCAGTCTCCGGTTTACTTTTACACATTTTACCACCACTGCCAGACGGAGACGCGCCCCGAATGGGCCGATGCCGCACATGGAGATGAGATACCGTACGTATTTGGCGTGCCCATGATCGGTGCTACGGATCTGTTCCCATGCAACTTCTCGAAGAACGATGTGATGCTGAGTGCCGTGGTCATGACTTACTGGACCAACTTCGCCAAGACTGGGTAGGTCTTTCTGATGATTTTTATTTCATAACGGTATATTAAAATGTCTCTTTTAGCGTTGCAGTGCAAATGCAGGATAGACTAGCTAGGGGTAGGGCCTCTTCAGTTGTAGAGTATTGTCTTTCTTTCTGTTTACTAACCAGATGTCGGTAGAGTTTCTAAAAGCTAAGTGTCCTGAGTCTTTGAACCAGATTGATTAAAATATTGACGATATGTCCCCTCTCTCCTCCACTAGGGACCCCAACCTGCCAGTCCCTCAGGATACCAAGTTCATTCACACAAAGCCCAACCGCTTTGAAGAGGTCATCTGGACCAAGTTCAACTCCAAGGACAAGCAGTACCTCCACATTGGCTTAAAACCTCGTGTTAGGGACAACTACAGGGCCAACAAGGTGGCTTTCTGGCTGGAGTTAGTCCCCCATCTCCACAGTCTACATGAGGAGCTCTTCCCCACAACCACCCGCTCTCCGTCGGGTCCTGGCTCAGGCAGCCAGAGACCCTGGCCAAGAACACCGGGTCCTCGCACCACGCGTCACCCCTACCCTACCTTCCCGTCTGATCCGGAGCCTTATGGTTCGGAGCGTCCACGGCAGGAGCTTTTCCCCGGAGACACCCGGGACTATTCGACTGAGCTGAGTGTGACAGTCGCTGTGGGGGCGTCACTGCTCTTCCTCAACATCCTGGCCTTTGCCGCACTTTACTACAAGCGTGACAAGCGGCACGAGATGCGACGACACCGGCTGTCTCCCCAACGGGGCGGGCCAGCCAATGATCTGGCTCACAGCCAGGAGGAGGAGATCATGTCGCTGCAGATGAAGCACTCGGAGCACGACCCTCACCACGACATGGAGCCTCTCCGGCCCCACGACATCCTACGACCCGCCTGCCCGCCTGACTACACACTGGCGCTGCGCCGTGCCCCTGACGACGTGCCGCTGATGACGCCTAATACCATCACCATGATCCCCAGTACCATCACTGGTATGCAGCCTCTTCATGCCTTCAACACGTTCCCCTCCACCGGCCACAACAACACCCTGCCCCATCCTCACTCCACCACCAGGGTATAGTAGGGACTAAGGACCAGAAATACTGGCTCGAGAAGGGAGGCCTCTGGATTTGGGCCTTTGTTCTGTTCTCTTATACTCTTGTTTCTCCAAAAACAACTCCACCTCCTCCATCATGCTGTCAAACTTAGCAGCTCCACTGGTGGCGTGTGGAGAAGCAACTGAACTGCATGGCAGCAGATGATCAGTTAAGGGGTGACTCAGATCTTTCAAAGATACTTTCTTCAAAGGTCTGCTCTTTCTAGACTGAAGCCCCCTGACATTTGTCAGAAGGACGAATGCTTTTTTCGACCCATGCAGTTTCCATCATCTTCTTCTTTTCGCTCCCTGGTGTGTTATGTGCATATATTGTTCTCTTTTCTACATCTGTGTCTCCTTCCCTGCTTTGTTCCTCTCATTCGACATGTGGTTCTCTCCCTCTCCCTAGCGCTCCTTTGCTCCAAGGACTCACAAGCAGCTGAGCTGTAGGAGTGGGCATAGAGTACATACAGTAATCACATAGCTATGAAAACATTGATATCTGATACTTTCATTACTACCAGCATTCTTTGTGCCAAGTATGTACTACTGTGTTTGCATCGAGGGAGAAAAAAACTAAAGAAGATCCTCGAGTATTCCTATTTACTGTCAATGAACAGATGCTGTGTGTTCTCATGACAAAGTGCCAAACTGGCCCTTGATTGTGTTTTATTCTTTCTCACATCTTCTGTTCTTTTCTTTTTTCAAGCATTTGTTTAATTGTTGTTTTTTGTGGAAAGATTTTTTTGCTGAAAATATAGATATAGAGAAATGATATTATATATAGTTATATATAAATGTGTACAAAGGAGAAAGTATATAAATGGGTTTTCTCAGTGGGGATCTATGCATGAATTATTTTTAAAGAGGATGACGGGGGCGGGGGGGCGGGGAGGACACTGTATCTGTCAATGCACGTTTCCCAAATCTAATCAAATCATATCGGTCCACTCTGGATATCTTGTTTTATCTCACAGATCAAAAGCAACACAGAAGATCCTGTAGTATCCCTTCACGTCCAAACATTTATTATTAAAAAAAAAAGCGTAATCGCCACAAATCTCATGAGCTGTTGAATAACTCTTCCAATCATTTTCTCCTATATGACGTTATTTAGAGGGTTTTCTCCCACAAGGTGTGAAACCACGCTAACCTTCCTACAGGAGCTACTTTTTCTTCCCATCTGTATGAAGACGATCGTTTTTTAGGGTACCAAATCTGTCGTTGTAGCTTGCCTGTACAGAATTATTTTTGTATTTCAGTAAGGGTGAGAAACAAAACAGAAACAGGCAGCCTTTGCTCGTTAGCGTACACCGTCCTCCTGTCTGCACCCCTATTTCCAGCACATGCATATTCTGTTTCATTTGTGCCTGTTGTCAGAACTGTTTAACATGGGCGTCAGTGGGCCCTAATTAAACAGCAATGACATAGAGAGGCAGACAGGCAGGATCCCCCCTGTGGTAAAAAAACGTAGGGCTCCGTCCAGCTGCGTACGCCAACATCCCGCTCCATATCTACAGCACTTACTCCCCTCCCACTGATTTCTTGCACCCATATTGCGGTGATCGCCCGCGACGGACTCCCTGCCGTGACCGCAAAACTCAGAAACACCTGACTTCACTGTGTCAGCTGCGTTCCACACAATTTCCGACCTCAGTTCAGCTCTCACATTCAAGGGTTAATTCACTAAGCTTGTGACTTTTTTTGTGTTGTAAATTAAACTTTAAGCACACTGAGGGTAACCGTGGCCTGCATCGCAGAGCTGCAAGATGAAAAAGGGGTTCGGATCTCCTAAACAGGGTAAAAGCAACACAGTGGACAGCTGCTGTCTCTGATTCTGCTCCTTTCTTTGGAGTAAGAGTGTGCAGGCCAACAGCGATTCCCCTCACCTCCTCCAATTCTCTGCTGGATCTCAAAAATGGGTCATCTCTGGTTAGTACAGTACGTTAATGAACTGTTGTTTGAGCCCACAGGAACACATGGTAGCCTACATCCAGTATGGGATAAGTCACTGGTGCTGTCTTTGCTTGTGCCCTAGCTTTAGCCTGTTTGTTTGTTTTCTATTTTATTACTGCCTACCAGGGTAGCGGGGGAGGGCTGGAGAGGAGGAGATATACCTGGCTGCTCCTGTCAGAGATGTTGTAAGCCCGCTGAAAAGGAATTGTGCACAATGTAAAACACAAAACAACTGACTTGGGTGTGCTGCCCGTGGATAAATGCTGTGGAACAGATGATGGACAGCGAGGGGAAAGGTGCACGCTGCGGAAAATAAACTTCGGGAGGAAATAGGAAAAAGACTTAGCAGCCTTAAATGTAGAAATCACAGGAGGATGAACTAATCATTAGCAAATAAAGACATTCAAAGGCATGACCATCTTTCTACCCACAATGTTTGACAGGAGGATATCCTGCTCATCGTCCCATGGAGGGACTGATGGGTGTAATCTACTCACTGCTGCAGATAATGAGGCAGTGAGTGGTTGTGAGGTTAACCTCACCACAACACAGCTACAATGACACCATCAGAGGTGAAAACAGCAACAAGGTCTTCAGTTTGGTCTGTTTTCCCCTGTCTATTTTATAAGCTAACACTGGAGGGCAGCGTTGAGGCGGCTTCACTGCAGTCAACCCACTCTGAGGAAATGGATGTGTGAAGAAAAACGCCAAAACTGGACAGCAGACAGACACTCAACATCTGGAAGAAGATCAAAACTGTACATTTTTATGTGTAAGAATCAAACAGACAAAATATTTGTAAATATTAAGTTTCTTGTTTGTTTTTTCTTTTTTTCTTTTTGAGTGAATGAATGAAATGCTTACTTTGTGACAACAAAAAGACAACAGGTGCAGTTTGCAAAAGAAAGGGCCACCAGCTTGAGGTTTCACATCGACTGCTTGCCGACATCCCTTTCATGCCATTCAAAAATGACCTTTCCCTTTACTTTGTGTCATGTCGCCCATTATCACGTGGGTATCCTGTAGCATCCTGATTCATTAGCAGGAAAGTCACTGTAGCAGAAATTCATCTCCACTGCAGCCCACACACGACAGAGGGCCCCAGACTCTGTAGTTAGTTTGAATATTACAATTTAAAACGTAAAAATATAGTTTAAGTCTTGTTTATCTGAGGTTGTAGTAGAGGGGGTCAATTACTCTGCATTTTGTTATTCTCTTTTTGGTTTAAGCTTTAGCAAACTATTATTTAGGGATATGATCCAACTATTGTCCTGATGAATGTGTGAGGGATTTAACTTCAAAGTATTTATGGAGGCTAACAGCACTGATAAAAGCAAACTAACCTAGGACCTGGCGTTTGAACAATGGTCAAGACACTAAACACAAAGACAGTTAAATGTTAGCTCACTTCATGTCTTCAATGTAGCAGTGTTAACCTGTGGCCCCTAAACACGTGGGCCCACATGAGGGCTTTGATACCAAGATGCCTCACAGAGTAATGAGATCACACAGCTGGGCTGACCTTTTCCCTACACTCACTGTGTTGCATTGTGATCATGGAGGTTGTGTGGACCATTTGATGTAGCAGTGAACAGTTTCATCTTTGTAACCGTGAAGAAAGGGAGGACATTTTAAGTAAATCTCAAAAAGGCCAGTGCACTTACAGAGGTTGAATGTGTGTGTTTAGCGGTTGATCAGACTGGATATATGTGGACACACCTAGACTCAACAAACTGCAGTCAGCCAAGCAAACCAAAATGACTTCATATGGCCCACGGTAAAGACAGTGACACACACACACACACACACACACACACACACACACACACACACACACACACAACCTCCATTGCGGAGTTGCACCTGTTGTCTTGTTTTTACATTATTTGTTGAATTCAGAAACCCAAGACTTGAGATGAAGAAAAATGTTAAATAATGGAATTTAAAAAAAGATGATTATTAAAAAAAAGTATAGTAAAACTATATAAATAAATGAGGTGATGATATTTCTGTTTACTTTAGAAGTTATTATACACTGTATGCTGTGATTCTGATCTGGGAAACATTAAAGACATTCATAGCCAGTCTGCAGATTTGGTCTCTTTATTGAAATAGTAAAGTATACATGTTAACAATATATGGAATGAATGCTATTTTGTATTACGTAAATATGTAGAATCAGATACTTCACAGAAACAAATTATTATAATTTTTGAGTAAAAGAAAGATCATATATGATGCTTAACTTGATTAAAACCAAAATGTTCCTGTTCCCTTATTGACAATACCACTTTTATATTGAATAGTCTTTGAAGTTATTAAAAAATGTGTGTGGCGTAGATGTCTATATATAAGCTTCTGCAGTGACGTGCAGTGAGGTGCATGGCTGGTGAGGCACTGGCACTGACTCTTCAGGTTTACAAATATTATATTTTGACCTAAATCAAAATATAATATTATTTTCAAAAGCTTTTTTTGTCTGATGCTTCGATTAATTTTAAACAGACAGTTCAACAGAAGGATACCCAAAAAATGTAATTTTATCATTTAAATATTGAATTGTTCTCTCCTAGTAAGATCCCATTTTCAATAAAATTGCGGTCTTACCTTGACTTGAAGATGAAGTCCATGCTATCCTTCTGGACAAAAATCTCTATTACTTTTTTGTAAAAGTCCTCCTTATCGTCATTATTTTTTTGCCACACACATTAAATAGGAAAATACTCTGAGCATGCACAGTGTAGTTTTTACAGTCACCATTCACTTAGACAGTGAGAGGGAGGGGCATGATCGGGTTTTGTCCCACATGGCTCAAAACGTCTCAATAGGCACACACTGTAGCAAGGGGCGCCGGAAGCAGGGGAGCCAGGGGGCCATTGGCCCCCCCACTTTACAGCCCTGCCCCACATTTTTGCAGTGGCGGATGCCGCGGGATACTGTACACATCCCGTTTCAATAATTCCCCTCTACTCTAAAGTCGTATCTTTCACAGAGACTGTGTTCAAAAAATACACCAGTCAACATTCAGCTTGTCAAACAAGAGCGTATTGAGCAGGAAAAAAGAAGAGATGGAATGATGGAGCAACTGCGCTGTCATATGTGGGCTGGACCTGTATAGTTTAATTTACAGGAAAGGAGTGAGCAGAGGGTAGAGTTGTCCATTCTTGTTCTGTTTTCTGTGACTATCTTCCTCCTGAACACTTTCAGTTGCGCGTGCAACTAAAGAGACACATTACCATGGAAACCAAACAATGGTGTAGCTGTATTGAAGTCCGAGTGGAAACAGTAACATTTGGAGCGTTATGTTAGAATGAAACAGGTCGTGACCAAGCCCCCAGGAAGTGCGCCGGAGTCTGATGAGAATATTTGTGCTGGTCAAACGGCGGTACTACACTTCCTTTAGGTTGCTGGTCCCGGAAACACTTTTTGCCATTGACTTACATTGGGAAAGAGTGGTCTGTAACTCGTTGGATAATTTTTTTTAAACAAAATAAACTACCCAGTATGAACACTTGTATAGCCCTTAAAAACATTCGTTCCTCAAGTTGTAAAAATGTGCTAATAACGTTATTCTGAGAGATATTTCCCTCGGCATTATGAACGTGCATCTAACCCATGGCACCGCGCTGCACGGCACGTTCACGTTACGTGTTCAGTACTTCATGAGTTTCTCTTTACCCATAGATGCACAATAACAACGGACCATATCACCTTACTGCCAGCCCACGGAGCTGTAATAATGGATATATTGCACATGTTTGCTGTAATTCATCATTTGTAAAATACTATACAACATGGGCTGTATGATGTAAATCTTGTACCGTAAATGTTGTATTAAATAAAGTTAATATTACCGACGTAGATTAACGTTCCTGTAGCTTCTTATTGCACTTGCAATTGTTTAGTTACTTGTGGGCTACTTAACATAACAGAACTGGGATTAACAGAATAATCCCAGTTACTATCCTTTTACTCCATCACATTTCAAAAAGAAATAGGCTATTGTTATTTTAACTCCACCACAGTAATCCATCATCAGCTTTACTTTTTAGATAAAGTTTTAACTCACAATTGATCATAACAGGCTTCAACATATACATTTTTATATATTACCAAGTGGTTTCATGTACAACCCACACAAGTATCATGCTAAATGAAGCTCTGATGCTTGGATATCACTAGATCCTGATGTCAGCGTAATATAAAAGTACATAACGATTGATGTGTAACTTAGCATAATTTACTAGCTAGCCGCTAGCTGCTAACTGCCGCCTCGTTAATATAAATCCAGTACCATGCTGTCATGAACGCGCGGTGCTGTTACGTGTACGCAAATTCACGTGCTTAATGGGAACGAGCCTTTTGGGCAGCGTGGTTAAAGTTGCGCATGCTCTATGAGTGCACATACGGGTACTTCTCAGGCATGCCGGGTAATCTGTGACGTTTCGCTCTCTCAAAAGTTTGGCCATTTTGTCATCATGCGCCATTGAGCAACTCTCATAGGAATGAATGAGGCCCCGCCTCCCACGCTGTATCCAGTTCTTATTATACATCCATGGTCGTGACTCCATCCATCCATCCATCCATCTTCTTCCGCTTATCCGTGGTCGGGTCGCGGGGGTAGCAGGTCCAGCAGAGAGCCCCAAACTTCCTTTTCCCTGGCGACATCAACCAGCTCTGACTGGGGGATCCCAAGGCGCTCCCAGGCCAGCGAAGAGATATAATCCCTCCACCTGGTCCTAGGTCTACCCCTTGGTCTCTTCCCAGCTGGACGTGCCTGGAACACCTCCCTAGGGAGGCGCCCAGGTGGAATCCTAACTAGGTGCCCGAACCACCTCAACTGGCTCCTTTCGACGCGAAGGAGGAGCGGCTCAACTCCGAGTCCCTCCCGAATGACCGAACTTCTCACCTTATCCCTAAGGGAGACACCAGCCACCCTGCGGAGAAAACCCATCTCGGCCGCTTGTATCCGCGATCTCGTTCTTTCGGTCATGACCCATCCTTCATGACCATAGGTGAGGGTAGGAACGAAAATGGCCCGGTAGACAGAGAGCTTTGCCTTCTGGCTCAGCTCCCTTTTCGTCACAACGGTGCGGTAAAGCGACTGCAGTACCGCTCCCGCTGCTCCGATTCTCCGGCCCATCTCACGCTCCATTGTTCCCTCACTCGAGAACAAAACCCCGAGATACTTGAACTCCTTCACTTGGGGTAAGGACTCATTCCCTACTTGGAGTGGACAATCCATCGGTTTCCTGCTGAGAACCATGGCCTCAGATTTGGAGGTGCTGATCCTCATCCCAGCCGCTTCACACTCGGTTGCGAACCGATCCAGTGAGTGCTGAAGGTCGCAGACCGATGAAGCCATCAGAACCACATCATCTGCAAAAAGCAGTGGTGCAATCCTTAGCCCACCGAACCGCAGACCCCCCCCCCCCCATGACTACGCCTCGAAATCCGATCCATGTATATTACAAACAGGATTGGTGACAAAGCGCAGCCCTGGCGGAGGCCAACCCTCACCGGAAATGGGTCCGACTTACTGCCGAGGAGCCGGACACAGCTCTCGCTTTGGGAGTACAGAGATTGGATGGCCCTGAGTAGAGACCCCCTCACCCCATACTCCCGCAGCACCTCCCACAGTAACTCCCTGGGAACCCGGTCATACGCCTTCTCCAAGTCCACAAAACACATGTAGACCGGATAAGCGTACTCCCAAGCCCCCTCCAGGATCCTTGCGAGAGTAAAAAGCTGATCCGTCGTTCCACGACCAGGACGGAATCCGCATTGTTCCTCCTCAATCTGAGGTTCGACAATCGGCCTGACCCTCCTTTCGAGTACCTTAGAGTAAACTTTCCCGGGGAGGCTGAGTAGTGTGATGCCTCTGTAATTGGCACACACCCTCTGGTCCCCCTTTTTAAAAAGGGGAACCACCACCCCGGTCTGCCACTCCTTCGGTACCGTTTCCGACTTCCACGCAATGTTGATGAGACGTGTCAACCAAGACAGTCCCTCAACACCCAGAGCCTTCAGCATTTCTGGGCGGATCTCATCCACCCCCGGGGCTTTGCCACTGTGGAGTTGTTTAACAACCTCAGTGACCTCCCCCCGGGAGATTGGTGTCGATCCCCCGTCATACTCCAGCTCTGCCTCTAACATAGAGGACGGAGTTGTCGGGTTCAGGAGTTCCTCAAAGTGCTCCTTCCAACGCCCTAACACTCCATCAGTTGAGGTCAACAACGTCCCATCCTTACTGTACACAGCTTGGATGGTTCCCTGCTTCCCCCTCCTGAGGTGTCGGACAGTTTTCCAGAACAACTTTGGTGCCGCCCGAAAGTCCTTTTCCATGTCCTCTCCGAACTTCTCCCACACCCGCTGCTTTGCCTCGGCCACGGCTGAGGCTGCTGCCCTTCGGGCCTGTCGGTACCTTGCAACTGCCTCGGGAGTCCCCCGGGATAACAAATCCCTGAAGGCCTCCTTCTTCAGTCGGACGGCTTCCCTGACCACCGGTGTCCACCAGGAGGTTCGAGGGTTACCGCCCCTTGAGGCACCTAGGACCTTGAGACCACAGCTCCCCGCCGCGGCTTCGGCAATAGAGGCTTTGAACACCGACCACTCTGGTTCAATGTCCCCAACCTCCACAGGAATGCCCGAAAAGCTCTGCCGGAGGTGTGAGTTGAAGGCCTCCTGAACCTGGGCCTCCTCCAGACGTTCCCAGTTCACCCGAACTACACGTTTGGGCTTACCAGGTCTATCCAGAGGCTTCCCCTGCCACTCAACCCAACTCACCACCAGATGGTGATCAGTTGACAACTCCGCCCCTCTCTTTACCCGAGTGTCCAAAACATACGGCCTCAGGTCCGATGATACGATAACGAAATCGATCATGGACCTTCTGCCTAGGGTGCTCTGGTACCACGTACACTTATGAGCATCCCTATGTTCGAACATGGTGTTTGTTATGGCCAATCCATGACTAGCACAGAAGTCCAGTAACAAACCACCACTCCGGTTCAGATCAGGGGGGCCGTTCCTCCCAATCACTCCCCTCCAAGTGTCTCCATCATTGCCCACATGTGCGTTGAAGTCTCCCAGCAAGATTAAAGAGTCCCCTTCAGGAGCCCCATACAGGACTCTTTCCAGGGTCTCCAAGAAGGCCGTATACTCTGAACTGCTGTTGGGTGCATAAGCACACACAACAGTCAGAGTTTTCCCCCCCATAACCCGCAGGCGTAGGGAGGCAACCCTCTCGTCCACTGGGGTAGACTCCAACAACGAAGCACCCAACCGGGGACTTGTGAGTATCCCCACACCCGCCCGGCGCCTCACACCTTGAGCAACTCCGGAGAAGAATAGAGTCCAACCCCTATCCAGAAGTAAGGTTCCAGAGCCGACGCTGTGCGTAGAGGTGAGCCCAACCAGATCCAACTGGTACCGCTCCACCTCCCGCACAAGCTCCGACTCCTTCCCCCCCAGAGAGGTGACGTTCCACGTCCCCAAAGCCAGCTTCTGTCGCCCGGGTCTGGTCCGTCGAGACCCTCCGCTTTCACTGCCACCCTTCTGGCAGCGCACCCGACCCCATCGTTGTTTCCCGTAGGTGGTGGGCCCGCGGGATGGAGAAGCGGAGGTGTTGCCCACGTTGCCTTTTCGGGCTAGGCCCGGCCGGGCTCCGTGGCAAGCCCGGCCACCAGACGCTCGCCGACGAGTCCTCCTTCTGGGCCTGGCTCCAGAAAGGGACCCCGGGCTTCCTCCGGGCCGGGTATCCTCACTCCTTGTGTCGTCTTTCATGAGGTCTTTTTGAACCAATCTTAGTCTGGCCCCTTGCCTGAGACCAATTTGCCATGGGAGACCCTACCAGGAACACAAGGTTCCAGACAACACAGCCCCCAGGTTCATCAGGGCACACAAACCTCTCTACCACGGTAAGGTGCTGGTTCTTCAGAGAGGTCGTGACTCACAAATCAGATTTAGTCAGAAATCGGGAAAAATGCGGGATAAATATGACCCCGGGAGGAAACCGGGAGAGGGCAATGAAATCGGTAGGGTAGTCCATAGTTAATAGCGATTAATCGCAAATTAATCGCACATTTTTTATCTGTTCTAAATGTACCTTAGAGTAGGGTGACCAGACGTCCCCGTTTTCCGGGGACAGTCCCCGTTTGTAATGGCCTGTCCCCGGTTGAAACTGTCCCCGGAAATGTCCCCATTTTTTTATATACGTTAAAAACACATAGCAAGGTGAAATAAACCGTTTCATGTCTGGAAACACTAGGTAAACAGACTGTGGTCAAGCCAGCCCCCACCTAGGAAAACACAGTCAAGCCAGCCCGCAAGTTGTATTGCGGTGCGCAAATATCCTACGCATGTAGAAAACATCGCGCTCAGCCATTCTTTCACACACACATACGGGTATTGGGCCGAAGGCGACACTGTACTTCCGGTATCCGCCATTTCACGCGAGGTGCAAGCAGAATATCATAGTCTATTGCCTTAATCAATATCTAGTCAACTCTAAAATACCACATATATGCATTGGCATGATAATATTATTGTGACAAGTGGGGTATTCACCTGGTGTTTCCAGAAGATAGACGTAGATGCTGCCAAAACTGACCGAAGGCCACTTTCGACGGTCGTTTTCCATACATCTGCAGGCAGTCTGAAAGGGCAATCCGACAACCCACACAGCTCTAGTTTACGCTGGTAACGACCTAGAGCACACCCCTCAAGTCCAGAGATGTAATCCGAAGACATGCAACGATTTCTTCGGTCGTTAATTCAGAAAAAAAACCTAGTGCGCTCTGCATGGCTACGTTAGCTAGCTGTTTATATTGGCACCTCCAGGATATTTGCACCTCCAGGAAAATGGCGTATTTATATATATATATATATATATATATATATGGCACACGTTGCATTTGAAGATTATTATCATCTGATATTTGGGAAGTGTATTACATTTGAAATGGCAGAAAGTCTTGTTGCAATTTCCAGAAATTGAAAGAGGCCCCTGGAGTTTCTCTGGTAATTATCAATAGTAACAGTTAAGTGAATACTGTTCAAACAATACCTGTGTTTGTGTTTTGTATTGATTTCTCTGTTTTATCCTTTCATAAATGTGAGGACTGAAATTGCATGAACATTCCGGGGGTTGGTTGGAGTAAACAGTTTTTATTACTCTGTGGGGGAGGTGTAGGTAGGCCGGACAGGGGGCTAGGTGGATGAGAGTACCTTCTGCTTAAGATATCCAGCATGGCAGGGAAGTCTACATATCTTGAATAATAAATGTGCGTGTTTAATTACTTTGTATTCATAATAAGCAGTCTGTGTAACCAGAAGCTGGACATTTGAGAGTATTAATATGTATTATCTTTGTGAACGAGGGGATATTCTTTAGACACAACTCAAGTCTCTGGAATGTGCAGAAAGGGTGTGTGTGTGGATGAAAGCTGCAGTAATATGAGACAGCTAGAGACTCTTGTTTCCATGTCCTCTGCTGGCTCGCGCTGATTTGCTATGACCACAGCTCCTCCTGTTTTATTTTCTGCATGTAAGCCTATTCTATCTTTTAGTTCTTTCTCTTTTGCTCCTGCCGTCAAGATGAAGGTTCTCCCGGCATTTGGACCAGAGCAGGGGGTGGGGCCCAGGCCCACTCCTTTGAAAGTGTAATGTATTCTTACCGTTTATCATTAAAACAGATTATTGTTTAACCCCTATCCTGGTTGTTTTGAGTTGTCCTTCTTTTAAAGCAAACTCATATAGGATCGGCGCGGAGCAGAGATATCTGCCACAACACATTGTGGGTAGCTCGTGACATCACTGTGTGTGAAAGAATGTTCGTTAAGTTTCCGGAAACTTTCTCGGAAAAGTCGGGGTCACCAGTGTAGTGCCGTGAAAAGGGAGTCGGAGGCGGTGTATTAAGAATTGACTCTCGGAGGTTAATACATGAACTGCTCTGCATGTCAAGCTAGCAGGAATGATTAGCTACAGCTCAGTGTTCCCACTAAAGGGTCCGTGTGGCAACACAATACAAGAGGTGAATTATGGTCCAACATGGTATCACCACAGGTGTTAATTTTTTTTTGCTACAGCCCGAATTAAAAGTAATTCAAAGTGTATTTTAAAAAGATAAAAATACCATCCACACGGTCGGGAAACCCAGTAGACGGTATAGAACATTAACCAACGGTGTTTTGGTGAGTCAAACCTTTTCATAGAAAAGTTTTGTAAGAGTGAATAATGTTAGCTTGATTGTTAGCATTTCATGTTGTTGAGCTGTAAGGGAAGCTATGAACATGGCTTGCAAAATCATGTATTTGTTATTTTGTTTGGCTGAAACTACGTGGCTTGTGTTTTACAAGGGGAAATATGTGTTATTTTGTGTGAACAGGATAAATGAAACATTTAGAGGAGAGTAAAGCTGCCATTTTGAGACGACGCTGAAGTTGGCTTCCGATTCAGAGCTTCCGATTCGGCATTTAATTTACAGCGCTGAGCGAACAATCCTCCGTGTTTGAACCTCTTAAATCGCTGCATAGCCGATTTATTTGGACTGGATTATCCCAGAGAGTCTAAAGATTCTTTATAACACAGTTTTAGATTTGTGAAACCTTAATTCTATTTGTGAAAATTAAAAAAGGGGAGATTTCAGTGCTTTTTTGCATCTTGAGTGACACGAGGGACTCACAAGAACTCAGATGCACGATTCCATAGAATAAAAAAAGTATCTTTTATTAATAAAAGATTACTCAAAACAAAGATCGCTAGATTCTACTAGGACCACTGAACAGATTTCAAGGTTGACAGACATGGCTTGATGTGGAGACAAGACGAACCGACAATAGACAAAAGGAGAGCAGGGCTATAAATACACACAACAGTTAATGGGGCACAGGTGAAAACAATCAGGGGCGGGGCTGGTGATGATGAGCACACGAGACACACAAGCTGGCAGGTGACACACAACGACATGAAGTGTAGACACCTGGAAAGAGAGAGTAGAGTCAATAACAAAATAACATGTAAGGCCACAATAACAAACACAAAAACAATAAGCTCACAGACTCTTAACGCTGAAACCTTACAGTACCCCCCCTCTTACGGACGGCTCCAGACGTCCCTGAAAGCTGAGACTGACCTCTATCGAAGTCCGATATAAGGGTCTTGTCCAAAATAAAGCTGCCTGGGATCCAACACCTCTCCTCTAATCCATACCCCACCCAGTCGACCAGGAATTGTCTACCTCTGCCCCTCTTCCTTTCCGACAGTATTTTGTCCACTGTGTACACTTGACCCCCGTCGACAACCCGGGGAGGTGGAGGGGACGTGGAGGCAGGAACCAGTCTGCTTTCTTTGGCTGGTTTTAGCTTGCTGACATGGAACGTGGGGTGGACCTTGATGGATTTTGGAAGACATAAACGGACAGCAACAGGGTTAATCACTTTGGCTATGGGAAAAGGACCAACGAACCGGGGAGCCAGCTTCCTGGAGGCGACATGGAGAGGAAGATCCTTGGTGGATAGCCACACTCGTTGTCCGGCCTGGTACTTGGGGGCTGGACGTCGTTTCCGGTCGGCCAATGCCTTCATGCGAACGGCACTCCTCTGCAGCATATGGCGAACTCCCGCCCAGACCCGACGGCAGCGTCGAACCAGAGCATGGGCTGATGGTACCGTGACCTCCTTCTCGAGCTCCGGAAACAAAGGAGGTTGGTACCCATGGACACATTGAAACGGGGAGATACCAGTGGCTGATGTGGGTAAGGTGTTGTGTGCATACTCCACCCAAATCAGACTCTTACTCCAGGTGGTGGGTTTCTCGGACGCTAGGCATCTCAAACAGGTCTCCA
The DNA here is from genome assembly GCA_902827135.1 of Harpagifer antarcticus. NCBI lineage: Eukaryota > Metazoa > Chordata > Actinopteri > Perciformes > Harpagiferidae > Harpagifer > Harpagifer antarcticus. The sequence goes on from CADEHL010000909.1 coordinate 2,741,398, forward strand.
AATCCTGATTCATCCTCTCTGCTTGTCCATTTGACTGTGGGTGGTATCCGGAGGTCAGACTAACAGTGGCTTGGATTAGGCGACAAAACTCCTTCCAAAAGCGTGATACGAACTGTGGGCCTCGGTCTGAAACGACATCACTAGGAAAACCATGGATCCTGAACACATGGGACAACATGGCCTCTGCTGTTTCCTTGGCGTTAGGTAACTTGGGCATGGCGACAAAGTGTGCCATTTTAGAAAAACGATCAACCACAGTGAGTATGGTGGTATTACCTGCCGATGTTGGTAATCCTGTCACGAAATCCAATGCGATGTGAGACCATGGTCTGTTGGGAATGGGCAGAGGTTGGAGAAGACCTGCCGCAGCTTGCCGAGAAGTTTTGTTCCTGGCGCACACAGGACACGCTGCTACATATTCCGCAACATCCTTCCACATCCCCGGCCACCAGAATCTGTGTCTCACCATGAAAAGGGTCCTTTTGTTTCCAGGATGACAGGTAAGTACCGACGTATGGGCCCAATGAACAACTTGCCCTCGAAGTTGCTCTGGCACAAACAAGCGATTCTGAGGACACCCTCTTGGGACAGGATTCCCAACGTTAGCCTGTTTGACCTTGGCTTCAATGGGCCAGGTCACACTCCCTATCACTCGGTCTGGCCGTAGTATGGGATCTGGACTCTTGGGGACTGGCTCAGGATCATACATTCTGGAGAGTGCATCAGGCTTTCCATTCTGTGAACCAGGTCGATATGACAGAGTGAACCTGAATCTATTAAAGAACAATGACCATCTGGCCTGCCTAGAGTTCAGACGCTTAACCTTCCTGATATATTGCAGGTTTTTATGATCCGTCCAGACCAGGAAATCCTGCTCCGCTCCCTCCAGCCAGTGCCGCCACTCCTCCAAAGCAATCTTCACGGCCAACAGTTCCCGATTTCCCACGTCGTAATTCCTCTCAGCAGACGATAGCTTACGGGAGAGGTACGCACACGGATGAAGCTTGTTGTCCCCTGCTGACCTCTGGGACAGTATAGCTCCAACGCCGTCGTTGGAGGCGTCCACTTCCACCACAAACTGTCGGTGGCGATCAGGTACAGTCAGGATGGGAGCTGTGGTGAACCTCCTCTTCAGTTCCAGGAAAGATTTCTCTGCCTGTGGATTCCACACAAACTGAACCTGGGGAGAGGTAAGAGCATGGAGAGGAGAGGCAATCGTACTGAAATTGCGTATGAACCGTCTGTAAAAGTTAGCAAACCCCAAGAACTGCTGAACTTTCTTTCTAGAGTCTGGCGTGGGCCAGTTCTCCACATCACTGACCTTAGCTGGGTCCATTTCCACCTTGTTAGGGGAAATCATAAAACCCAAAAATGCCACAGATTTCACATGAAACTCGCATTTTTCGGCTTTCACAAACAGATGGTTAGCCAGGAGTCTCTGAAGAACAAGGTGAACATGGTTAACATGAATATTCTCATCTGGAGAAAAGATGAGGATATCATCGAGATACACAAAACAGAAAACATTCAGGAAATCTCTTAACACATCATTAATGAGGGCTTGGAAAACAGCAGGTGCATTACAAAGTCCAAAAGGCATCACCAAATATTCATAATGTCCCGTAGGTGTATTGAAACCTGTTTTCCACTCATCCCCCTCCCGGATGCGCACAAGGTGATATGCATTCCTTAGGTCAAGCTTGGTAAATACCTTGGCTCCCTGTAACAGTTCGAATGCCGTAGAGATGAGTGGAAGGGGATATCTGTTCTTAACAGTGATCTGATTAAGTGGACTGTAATCAATACAGGGCCTTAATGAACCGTCCTTTTTCCCTACAAAAAGAAACCTGCTGCTGCTGGGGATGATGATGGCCGAATCAAGCCAGCTTTGAGTGAAGATCCGATATACTCTTCCATGGCCTTCCTTTCCGGACCAGAAAGAGAATACAACCGTCCTTTGGGGATAGTAGAGCCCGAGAGAAGGTCTATAGGGCAATCATACGGTCTATGGGGAGGCAAGGAAGTAGCTCGTGTCTTGTTAAACACCTCCTTAATGTCAAGGTAACACTCTGGCACTTTGGATAAGTCAGGAAAGTCAGATGGTTTAGCAGACGTGACACTGTCCCTATCTGACGCCTGTTTTAAGCTCCCAGATCTGTGTGGTCTACTTGAACCTGTATGAGAGGCTAAACAAGAACGAGAGCACTCACTCCCCCACCCCTTAACCTTTCCTGTAAGCCAGTCCATGTGAGGGTTATGTTTAACAAGCCAAGGGTAACCCAAAATGAGAGGCTGTTGAGCTGAGTTAAATAAATGAAAGCTAATATGCTCACGGTGCTCCTGGTCTATGACAATTTCTATGGGTTCCGTGCGATGAGTAACTGTACATAAAAGGCGGCCATCCAACGCACTAGCTTCTAATGGCTGATCTAAGAGGACAATGTTTAAGTTCAACTCTTTAGCCAGCTCCCAGTCCAACAAGCTCTCATCAGCCCCAGAGTCAATTAATGTATCCTGAGTTACAGTTTTATCCTTCAGTTTTATTTGTACCTGAGTCAGTCTTCTCGAGGAAGGGTCGAAAGAAGTCATTCGGCTCACCAGTGTCCCCCTTCCCACTGATGAGCCTGATCCTTTTGCTGGACAGGCTGCCAGAACATGACCCTGCTGGCCGCAGTAGAAACACCGCCGCTCCCGTAGGCGGCGCTGTCGCTCCTCCGGGGTGAGTTTGGCTCTTCCGAGCTGCACCGGTTCCTCCGCGGCGCTAGGGGGCGATGGTTATGCTTTAACAGCAATTAATAAATGCAATTAATAAATGATCCAGTCATAAATAATTTGCACCGCGTTGCTATGAGAAACCACAGCGTGTTCTCAGTGTTCTGCTCATGCTTTGCTTTTGGCTAACTGTTTTTGTTGTTCTGCTTTATGATTGTAATGCATGACTGTGCCAACATGTGTCTCATCCTCCCTGCCCTTGTTTGTAGGCTGCACCTGCTTTTCAGGAGACCAGGCCTCACAATGATGTTCTTTCTGCCAGTGCATCAGCGGTAAGAGTCCATCACAAACTGTAGGGTCTGTCACCCAGCAGGAGCTAGGCTAACATGCCTTCAGGCACAGAGCCTTAGAACACCACATACTCCAAAAGACAGATTATGTAGCTCACATCAGGGCACAGAGCTGCTGCAGCCTCACCTGACCCAGCTCGTTGGCTAAAGCTATTTAATGTTGTGTCAGAAGCATCCTGAGGCCACAGTGGCTTCAGAACATGTATATAGTCTATCTTAAAAAACATCTTGAATTTATTCGTAGAGAGTTAGTTTGTTATTCAACAGGTATGGAAACTTTTTTTAGTTTCATACATTTTCAAAAATACATTGTTAAAATTTCTAAAAAGTACTCTTACTCAAACCACTAAAATAATGTAAATGAAGCAAAAGGCTCCTGAAATCCTTTCACATGTACTCACCAGTGTAAGGCTGCCTTGCTGTGGTCCCAGTATATTTAAACTGCATGGGATGACGGCTACACATGATATATATTTGGAATGCTTTATGGATTGAAGTGGGGGCTGGATTTTTGAATTCTTAAACAAGTTATGCTGTGGCATGACCTTTGCAACACAAATATAATAAAGACATGAGCATGTTTAGCAAGTTTTGATATTGTTCTAGGCCTAATAAAGGATATCAGTTTTCACCTTGGTGGGAGGACAAAGTGACAAAGGGCTTGTGACACATTGAACATAACTGTATGCACTTGTTGCTAAGACTGTTCCTGACAACATATCCCAAAACTCAAACTCATCTCAACTTGACCTTCAGTTACTGGAAGCTCGCCATAGCTTTGGATCTTCTGAAGCAGGGCCCGCAGAAACATTCAGATAGAATGGGTCAGTTTACCTGTGTCGCTTGGAAGCCCTCCAATCAGGGTTTACTCCATGCTTCCAGTGGTCGTCTGAGAGGACTTCAACTGAACAGTATCTGAACTGCAGCCTCCAAAGCTTCATTCTGTACCTTAAACTACTGCTACCAATGCACATACAGATTTATTTTCCATTCTAACTAAGACCATTAAGTAATGTAGCCGAGACTCAAGGAGGACACTAATCAATAACTGGCCAATTTAAGGTCTGGACTATATCGTGCCCTATTAAAGGCCAGTATAACATGATCAGGATGACCTCAGAGATGATCAAAATGATTGCAAGTGTTAGGGTGAGTGAAGCAGGCAGGACCCAAATGCAGATTGAACAGAAAAAATACCTTTATTTCCAGTAGCGGGGCGTGGGAAAAAAATTAGGGGAAGCCAATAATACGTCCTTTCTTTTGGGTCAGGGTTGTGGTGGTCAATGTAATAACGTAACCAGATGAGTGATTACAGCACCCGGTATCATTTTACACACATTTGTATCATACAGATGCAGGACTTACACACACCTGTTATCTAACCGACAGGTCCGCACGCACTCTCCAGCCCAAACTCTAATAAGCATTCATTCACAAACTAAATCAGGAGACCTTTAACGTTTTACGTCCAATTCGCTCCTTTGTTCCTCTCTGGACACAGCTCCAGTTTGGGCATCGGCCTGTCATCAGATTGTATTTGTTGTTGCTGCTGTAGCGGAAGTTTAGTAGAATTATTTTTGAGTAAATACTCCAAATCTCCACCCTCCATAATTGCACTTGCTTCAGTTGCTTTCTACTTTCTAACGGCGGTGAGAGTGGTGCAGTGACACTATCTATCTTCTATCGATTCGATTTATGATTTGAAAATTATAAAAGTAGAGTAGACATGTGGATATTATGCGACTGAACACAACGTGCATTTATCTAACAGGTTCGTTTTCCACTGACCTTATTTCGAGCTATTTTCCAAAACCCTATGGAGAAATCCCTTTGCTTTCTGTCGAGGGAACCCGAGCACAGCTTACTTCCGGGTTTTAGGACGCGTCACTGCAACACTAAGTTGATGCGATTTGATTGGATTGTGAGGCATGGCCCTGACTAATCACAGGTTGGCAGGGGCATCACGTGAGCCTCATCTGATTGGTCAATCTCTCCATTTTTTTTCACCAAGGGAAGCCAATTTCGGCTGGCCTCCTCTCGCAGCAGAGAGTGCAATCTACTGTTTCACCATAACATCTAGAGGGGCGCTATTTCACTCTTTGTAAAATACTCAATGAGAATGGGGGAGAGATGGGCCGGCAGCAACACACAACATAGAATTTCCGAAACTAAACGAAGTGTTTTTATTTATTTATTAAAATTATAACTCCACCCCCCGAAAAAACAGGGGAAGCCTGGCTTCCCTTGGCCTCCAGGAGAAAACGCCACTGTTTATTTCAAGGTTTAGGTGACAAAACAGAACACTACCCTATGAACACAGTCACAGACAAACAAGGATCTCACAAAGACAGACAGAAAAACCAGAACTAAAATACACACAGGACTAATCAAGGAAACAAGAAACAGGTGAGGAGGGAGGAGAAAACACAGGGGCACCAGGTGAACACAATCAGGAAAACAGGTAGGAGGGAACAGGTAGGAGGGAACACACAAGCTTCATCCCAATACCCCTCCTCGACTCCTCTTTTCCCCTCCTCCGGGACTTGACCCGGAAATCGATCAAGACACGCCATTTTGAAGGACGTCCCAATAGCTGAAATGCACACGGAGGAGGGGTGAGGGAGGAGGGGTGCGGGAGGATACACGCGAGCAGACTACGCGAAAATGTTTTCACTACTCGCGTATAAAATCCGCGCCCCCACCTTCACAGCTGGTCGACAACTGGAAGATGAGTGGAAAAGCGTCACATAAATGTATAAGTGCTCACAGCTCCATGGGAATTATTATGTGCAATTCATTTCTACAAGGCTTTCACATTACTATAATTATATTTTTATTTAAATGTAGGCTACATTTTACACCAAAACGGAACACAAAAGCAGGACCAACCATCATACATTGAATTCCTTGACTAACAAGAGAAAGATTCATTCATTTAAATAAATATTTAACAAGAAATGGGCCGGTTCTAAGGGGTTATTCAGTTAAGCCCGATGAGAGGGGATACAGCTGTGCACATGTCATCATTAACAGACGTCGTTTAAAAGTGACGTTTGAGTGAACGAGGACATCCCAATTAATACCTGAGGACTCCTCTGTCTTCGCGTCACCTCCTCGTGTCTCTCGCTCGCATCTTACGGAGGTGGAGCTAAGATGCAAGGAAGGGACGCGAGTGAGGGAAAGGAGGAGTCGAGGAGGGGTATTGGGATGAGGCTAGAAACAGGAAACCAAAGACAGATCTAAACAAGACAAAACACAACGCAGACAGAAAACCAAAGACAGATCTAGACAAGACAAAACACAGACAGGTCGTGACAGCAAGCTTGTTTTGACATCCATAGTTTGATGCAGGAACTACAGCTGCTGGTTAATCAGGTTTATGTATTCTGCAACACAAACTTCCTTCTATTCAAGGAAGGATTCTGCAGGTTTGGCACCCGCATTCTAGGCAGTCTGAAACACTAGAGGGACTCCAGAGGCATGTGCAATAAAAGCCATCTCTGAGTTCCCATCACATTGCTGATATTATTTTAAACAAATATTTTACATGGTTTGCATCAACTGTTCGATGATCGAATTTGACTTACTTGTGTGTGGAGCTGTTGCAGTTGGCCTGTTTTTTTATTAATTTACATTACACTTGATCTTTCTTTCCAAAGTTGTGCAAAAACAGACACTCAGCAGCTGAGGTAATTCGGGTACTGAATGGCTGTGTCCATCGTCCCTCGCACAATGTCTCCCTCTCTGCAATGAGTAACAATGTAACTATCCACCTCACCAGCAGGGGGCCCCAATGCAGAGACAGTGGCCGTTTCTCAATGTCGAGTATACCTGCTTCAGAGCCACTATTTCAAGTATACTACATCATCGAGTGGCGCCGAATGCTGGGCATTTAACATGCATTTAAACAGTCCTTCGGCGCCACTCGATAACGTAGTATACTTGAAATACAAGATGGCTATCCTGTTTTTGTTTTATGTTTGTCAGAATGTCTCTGCTCTGCTCGTCTATGATCGCCAAGCTCTCCTCCACCTAAGACCCTCACTGGAGTTTATACTGCTGCCCAAACCTACATCTGGCAACCGTAAATCGACTCCCCCCCCCCCCCCCCCCTCTACTGTCAGATATTCCCACCTACCTGCGCCGGTTGCCCTGCATCCTGCCTCACCGAAAGCGCTTTAGACGACGGGGAAAGCGTGGTGGCGCGCTTGTCCATCAAAAAGTACACCTGACGGCTTCTCCTGGGACTTATCCACGCATCAGATGTCATGGCCCTCCCGCTGCATGCCATGTGAGGGATCGATGGATTCGCCCTGTCTTTCCGGAGCTGCGGCCTCTGCTGGGCCCGCTGGCAGCTCCTCCTGCCCGACTGACTGCTCCCGGTCCACGCGGCGTTCAACACGCACATCTTCGTCCGCTAAGATGCACTACACCTTCGGCACCTCCGGAGAGAAAACTCTGCATGGCTTTGCTAAACGCTAGGTCAATAGCAAACAAGACGTTCCTGTTAAACGACTTCTTCACCTCTCGTGATCTGGATTTGATGTTCCTAACAGAGACCTGGGTCCACACCGGCGAGTATGTACCGTTTTCTGAACTTCTTCCTCCTGACTGTACTTTCTTCAGCTCCCCCCGTACCACCGGCCGTGGTGGGGGCATAGCATCAGTGTTTAGAGCTAATCTCCAATGCCGATTGCTTCACCCTGTCACTAGCTATGCTAGCTTCGCGTTGCAGCTTTTTGAGCTGAACCCGGCCTCGCCTATACTCTGTGCAGTCGTGTATTGTCCACCAAAGTCCAATAAGGATTTCATAACTGACTTTTCTGACTTTCTGTCCGGAATCATGTTGAAATATGATCGTGTTTTGATCTGCGGAGACTTTAATGTCCATGTGTGCTGCGAGTCCAAACCTCTGGTTAGGGACTTTTTAAATCTCCTCAACTCTTTTGGTCTCGTTCAGTCCGTGGTTGGCCCAACACATGATAAAGGACACACCTTAGATTTAGTATTATCGTTTGGACTGTCTATCTCTGTGGATGAAATCTGTGCAGCAACGCGTATCTCAGACCATTTACCGGTTCTGTTTACAACCTCGATCCCTTCTGCGGGAGTCGAATCACGTGCCCCTGCGCGTTGTCTGCGTACAATTAACCCCTTGACTGCCTCACAGTTTTCAGATGCTTTTAATGCTTCTTCGATCTGTAAATTAGAGGTGAACTGTGCTCTTAGTGCTGATGAGTTTATCTCCATGTTTGACTCGACATGCACACTAATACTGAATTCCATTGCTCCTTTTATGCTTAGACGCAACAAAGTTCTCTTAGAGCCGTGGCTTAATGACTGTACTCGCGCTCTTAGACGCGCTTGCAGGCATGCAGAGAGAAAATGGAAATAGGATAAACTCCATGTCTCTTTAGAAATCCTTCGTGCTTGCCTTTCCGACTACGCAGTCAACGCAGCCAAAACGGAGCATATTTCTCTGTTAATCTAAAAAAACAGCCATAAACCTCAGGTTCTTTTTAATGTCCTTAACTCGATCATTAATCCTTGTGATGCTCCTCCAATTGTGCCATCGACTACCCTTTGCGATACATTTCTTAAATTTTTTATCGAAAAAGTATCTGCGCTTAGGCTAGCCCACACTAGTGCTACCCCAGATTCTGCTCCTTTTCTGTGCCCTGCTGTCCTCGACCACTGTAGTCATGCACCTGCGGCCGACAAACTGCACCTCAGACAGCATTCCCTCTCGCTTCCTTAGAGATGTTTTTCAATCAGTTGGAGCAAGTGTTTTATTGCTTGTAAACACCTCTCTTGGCTCAGGATGTGTCCCAGCTGCCTTCAAACATGCCGTGGTTAAGCCACTACTTAAAAAGAAAAATCTCGACCCTTCCATTCTCGCAAATTTTAGGCCCATCTCACAGCTAGCTTTTTCATCTAAAGCCCTGGAGCGAGTAGTCTACGTCCAACTGCAGTCATTTTTAACCACACATGGCATCCATGAAAAGTTTCAGTCTGGCTTCAAACCCATGCACAGTACTGAAACAGCCCTTTTAAGAGTTTTTAATGATCTGCTCCTAGCCGCCGACTCAAGTAGCTCAGCTGTGTTGGTGCTGTTGGACCTGACAGCTGCCTTCGACACTGTGGACCATAGCATCCTGTTGTCACGGCTTGAACAGTCCGTAGGCATCACAGGCTCTGCCCTTGCATGGTTCAGGTCCTACCTGACAGACCGCAGCCTCTCAGTGCAGTTGGGTGCCTTCTCCTCTGCCAAAGCCCCTCTTACCTGTGAGGTTCCCCAAGGCTCGATTCTGGGCCCCATCCTTTTTCTACTGTACATACTGCCCCTAGGCTCAATTCTCACAAAACATAATATCCCCTTCCATTGTTATGCTGACAATGTACAGATCTATCTGCCTCTCAATCAAAATGCCAACTCACTACATCAGTTGAAGGACTGCTTAACAGAGATTAAATCCTGGCTGAGCCAAAACTTCCTCACCCTCAACGAGAGTAAGACCGAGGTCATCTTTTTAGGACCCCGACCTCCAGCCTCTCCGGTTGATATTCTGGGCTCCCTCAGTAAAAACATCCTCCTCTCTCTCATGAACCTTGGAGTGACCTTCAATAGCGCTTTTAAATTTGATAAGCAGGTCAGCACCGTAGTCAAGACTTGCTTTTTTAAAATACGACCATTGGCTAAGACCAAGTCATTTCGATCTTTTAAAGACCTAGAAAGGGTTATTAACGCCTTTGTTACCTCGAGACTGGATTACTGCAATGCCCTGTATGTGGGTATGGACCAGGCCTCAATTAGACGCCTGCAGTTAGTGCAGAACGCAGCTGCACGTCTTCTAACTGGCCGTAAAAAGCGTGACCACATCACCCCAATTCTGGCCTTATTGCACTGGCTTCCAGTTCGGTTCAGAATAGATTTTAGATTAGATTAGATTAGATGGACCTTTATTAATCCCCGTGGGGAAATTCAGCAGTAGGAAGCAGCAACAGGGTAAGCGTGAAAAAACAAAAACAGGACAGTACAGATTCACACAGGTAAAAAATAGAAATAGGATCAATAATAAAAAAGCAAAATGGTAATGACAAGATAACTGCGAGCATATATAAACATTTCGTCCTCCGTGCTATGAGGTACTAAAAGTTAAAGTGACAAGTGGAAAGTAGGTTCTGTACATATGACATATATATATACATATCTTAAAATATTTATCTACTAATAATAATAAAATATAATGTATTACTGTGGGTTGTGCAGACAGTATTTATTTTGTTTACATTATTGCCCCCTGGTTGTGCAGCCTGATGGCTACGGGCACAAAGGACTGTCCGAGGCGCTTGGTGCGCTGCTTTGGAGCGATGAGTCTTTGGCTGAACGTGCTCTTCATCTTCACTAGCTCTGCATGGAGTGGGTGGGAGGGGTTCTCCAGGATGCTGTCGAGCTTCTTCCTCGTCCTCCCCTCCGCCACCTCCTCCAGATTGTTCAGATTTACTCCGACTACAGAGCTAGCCTTCCTTACCAGCTTGTTCAGCCTGACAGTGTCCCTAGCGTGTGTGTTTCCACCCCAGCACGCCACGGCAAAGAAGAGCACACTGGCCACCACAGACTGGTAGAACGTCTGCAGCAGCCTCGTGCACACGTTGAAGGACCTGAGCCTCCTCAGGAAGAACAGCTTGCTCTGTCCCTTCCTGAGGAGAGCATCAGTGTTGTCTGTCCAGTCCAGTTTATTGTTCAGCTGCACTCCCAGGAACTTGTAGCTGCTCACCACCTCTACCTCCTTCCCCTTGATGGTGATGGGGGTCCGAGGTCTCTTCCTGCTCCGCCTGAAGTCCACCACCAGCTCCTTAGTCTTGCTGATGTTGAGCTGGAGTTGATTGTCGTCACACCAGCCTACAAAGTTCTCCACCAGGGTCCTGTATTCCTCCTCATCGTCATCTGTGATGCAGCTGACGATTTTAAAAATCCTTTTATTTATTTTTAAAGCCCTAAATGGGCTGGCTCCGGCCTATGTAGCCGAACTCCTCCATCTCTACACCCCAGGCATAGCCTTAAGGTCGGCTGATCAACTGCTGCTGATAGTGCCTAAGACCAGGCTCAAAACCAGAGGGTACCAAGCATTCGCAGCAGCGGGCCCCAGGCTCTGGAATATTTTGCCCCTCCATGTGAGGTCGGCCCAGACCTTGGGGGTTTTTAAATCAACACTTAAAACTCACTTTTTCTCTCTGGCCTTCTAGGCTTCTCTTATCCAATCCAATCCATTTTATTTATATAGCACATTTAAAAACAACAGAGTTGAACAAAGTGCTGTACATCAACAACTGTATAAAAACATAGCATAAATACATAAAAACAGACAGGACATGAACAAATGTAATACACAAGACAATGAAACCAGATTAGAAGCCACCGACTGAGAAAACTCTCCTATATGACGTAAAAACAATACAAAACACTAGTAAGATAAAAACCCAAATCAATCATAATCAATTCATTATCAAGAATAACTTTTACCCAAGACCTTTTCCCTCTCTAACCTCTCGAGTTTTATTAGAGAGAAACTGTTTGTAGAGTGGCTTAGACAGGCCGGGGAGTGTTACAAACCTGTCTCTGCGGTCCTGCCTGGGTCTTGTCTTGCTGCCTCCCTGGAGGCTCCCACAGGATTGTAGTTGACATCTTCGTAGATTCATCTTCTTATTACAGACACATGCATTTCCTAACATTCGGTCTATATGCTGTAAAATGTATTATCTCTTCGATTTACACACGGCATCTATTGCACGTCTGTCCGTCCTGGGAGAGGGGTCCCTCCTCTGTTGCTCTCCCTGAGGTTTCTTCCATTTTTTCCCTCTAAACTGTGGGTTTTTCTCCGGAAGTTTTTCCTTGTACGATGTGAGGGTCTAAGGACAGAGGGTCTAAGGATAGAGGGTGTCATTTTTTCTCATACTGATATTCTGAACAATCTGTGCTGTTGTATTTACTGTAAAGTGTCTCTACTGTAGGCTATTTTTTATTATATGTACAGCACTTTGGCTAGACCAAAAATCGTTTATAAATGTGCTATATAAATAAAACTTGATTTGATTTGAAATAGTGGCTCTGCAGCAGGTTTACTCGACATTGAGAAACGCCCAGGGACTCCCTGCTGACCTGGTGGTCTGCACAGGAGGCCTTTGTGGGAGCAATATAAAGGTTTCACTATAACTGAATTTTAAAGTCAGACTGACAGTTCAAATAGTTGTGGTTAAAGACAATTCACATATAATATAACCCATGTTAATATATTAGTAGTAGACCAAATATGTAGATAGATATGTCACTATATGTACAGATGTCCATTTTCACTTGTCACTTTAACTCATTTCGTTCGTCATAATTTGTATGACCAAATATGTATATGTGCTGACAGTTATTTTACTCTTATTTTTACTCATCTCCTATTTCATAGTCTTTTATTATCATTATTATTTAATTTTTTTTCTTGATTTTATTTTTGATATTAATCTGTGTGAATCTGTGCTGTCCTGTTTTTCACGCTTACCCTGTTGCTGCTTGTACAACTGAATTTCCCCACGGGGTTAATAAAGGTCCATCTTATCTTATCTTAATCATGTTATGCACCTGATTTTTAAAAGTAATAACATTCTACTTTATAAAATACACTGACAGCATACTTCATCTTAAAGGTTGCTTTGGGTCTAAGCTTCACCTTTAGTGCCCAAAGTAATGACAATAGTATCCCTCAAAAAGGGCCTCCAAAATGTTGTTGTTCTAGTCTAAGTGAGTCTGGTTATTAACAATTATTAATGTTTATTAATATAAATAAAACTGCTAGAATTTATAAAATCATAATTGATAACCTGCAGAGAAGAAAAAAAAAGTATAAATGTTCTATTATTTATTTTATATATTATTTATTATGTATTATTACATTTATATAACTTATATTACATCAAATCACCTCTCCGGGGCACCACGTTGTATACAAGGGAAATGACAGCCAGTTTATGAAGTCGCATCAAATAGTGACAAGAAGTTTACTAGACTAAATAAGGATATCTGATTAATACCTGAATAACGACTGTTAACAGGAAGACCATGTCTATAGCTAGTAAAAAAATATTTACATTTTTGGTTAGTAGGTTGGCAGAACTCACTAGTGATGGGAATTATGGCTCTTTGAAGGGAGCCGGATCTTATGGCTCCTTTCAAAGAGCCGTTTTTTTTAAAGGGGGTGGGGTTAATAGGTTTATCTGCGAAATAATCACCAGGACCCAAGAGTTCAAAGCTTTTAATCTCAATCAGATCCGATCAGATTTTGAAATCTCATTTTTTGTGATCCAGGATCAGACAAATCGGCCATATTTTGTCCCTGGAGTTCAAAGCAATTCAGGATAGGATCACCCTGATTCAGATTACGATTTTTCAAGATGACTAGATATTGAATATCAATGCTGTAATCCTACCGATCGCTAATCTAGTGGACATGAAAAATAATACAAGGAAGACAAGAGACTACATTGCAGAGACATCTATTGTCCGCAATTACTTTTGAAAGGTGATGACAGATGATGGACTTTTTTTTTTGTTGAAGATATTTTTTCTTTAATCTAAATTACATTTGTGATTGACAATCTTTGTTGTGATACTTTTATGAGCATAAACATTTATGTCATCAACATTTGGTTGAAAACAAAATAGGCCACAACAAACGTGAGCAAAAAATGAAAAGTAAAATTGATTTGCCATGAAAGCTAAAAATGTTGTATTATTTCAGTTAACAAACTTTGCCATCTAATTGAAATTGAAACATATTTTAAAATAAATTGTACAGTACATTTTGCTCTGGTAATCCACTGGAAATCCACCCCTCTGGTGGGATCAGGATCATCCAGTTTTTTGGGATCAAACTGATCCCAATCCTGTGTTGTCGGTTTGAACTACCCGTTTTGAAGATTTGATCCAGAAATCTTCAAAATGGGTAGTTCAAACTGACAACACAGGATTGGATCAGTTTGATCCCAAAAAATGGGATTTCAAAATCTGATCGGATCTGATTGAGATTAAAAGTTTTGAACTCTTGGGCCCAGGGCCCAGGAGTCAAACTGATCCCAATCCTGTGTTGTCGGTTTGAACTACCCATTTTGAAGATTTGATCCAGATTAAAGCTTGGATTGGATTTCCTGATCAGATAGGGATTCAAAGTGTTGAACTCCTGGGCCCAGGATAATGATTGACTATTGCCAGACCTAATGTCAATAATCTGCATTGTAAACATGACACAAGGTGGCGCCATATTCATGTCAGTGAATGCACTACTTTGAATTCACCCACTGTATGTGTTAAGAAAATAAAGTTGCCTTGCCTTGAATGAAATTCACGCAACTCTTAATATTAGATACTGTGTTTTTAAGTGGCGATGGACATTATTAGTTGACCCTGCTTTAAAGGATATGTTGCCTTTACAAATGGTGCGCTTCATCACTGCCTGGGTTGAAGTGCATCCAAATGCTGTTGCGTTTGGCTCATTTTCCATCCGAAAAACACGTCGTCTACCTGTCCTGTACCACTTGTTATGACTTCTCTCTCGCGCGTATTCCGTTAAGACCAACCCCATCTCACTCCTCGTGCTGAAACCTACCAATCAGAGTAGGGTGGGGTCTTCACAGAATACGTTTGGGGAACAAAATCAAGCTTTTTAAAAGGCAAGTGGATTTTGGCAGGCAGTGAGTGCGGACCAACGATTGAACGATAAAAAGAACAGCTCTCACCAAGTACGACTCGTTAGTACCAAAGAGCTATTCAAAAGAATCGGCTCGTTCGCGACCGACACATAACTAGAACTCACTCTTTGACAACATTAAAAAAACAGCATATATTCTTTCTTCATTTATTAAGACAACAAATAAAAAACACACAAATACTAAACTAAGAATTCAGACACAAATGTATTAATTTAAATTAAATAAACAAAATAATAATCATCATTTTATTTACCAATGCAGCGTCCTTTATCCACACATGCAAATAAACCACTATTAGGAACTGTAAATGATTAATTAATACTGACAATAATTATTATCAAACCATTATTTTTTAATGTGTACGTTTATTTCAAACACTTTAATGTGTCGTAGAGTCACATTTAATCAAAGATATTTCTGATTTACAAAAAATCAAGCAAATGTAAAAGCCTCCTCGACTCCTCCGCACACGTTTAAGGAATCATGACGTCCTTCAACGATCGATTTCCGGCTCAAGTTGAGGATGGATATTGGGATAAGCCTTTTGAGTTTTGAAGTCCTATTTTTCCTGATAAATCAGTAGTAATATGATTATGTTTGTGTCTTTGTCTGTGCCTTGTCTGTGTGGAGATGTTTGATGATGACAGCAGCAATGGACTGCAGAATCAGTCAGTACACTGTGACGGGAGCTTCAATTGAGGCAACTGAAGTTAAACATATTATGTTGTTGTCAATTGCAGATAGTTGCTCTTCTTAATTCACTTTGCATGTCTTGAGGCTACGGTTGTGTTACAATTGAATTATTGACTTTATCAAAATGACAGTGCTAATAGTAAATGAATAATTGTTTTTAATGTTCAGGTCCAATTAAGAAATGTTTAAGGTTCCATCATGTCTTTATGTTTTAAAAAATAACAATTAGAGAAATCCTGAGTTTAAAGTAGGTGTTGTTGCAATTCATGTCCACTAGATGTCAGTAGTCTGCTGGAGTCCATGTTCAGAAGGACAGTTTTCATTTCAAGACCATGTGATTGATTTCTTGAAAAATTATATAACTGGCTGCATTTATCTTTAACACTGTTAAAAAAAATGCTCAGGGTTGAATACCGGTCAGTCATTTATTCATTATTGCCAACTCCGCTGACCTGAAGATGAAGATAATGAATGACATGGACAGACTTCCCCTTGTTGTGTTTCCATCTATACTTTCTTTATCCAAATGTAATCATGTGTTTTTAATTAGCAAAATATACAGTTATGGGACGAATTAACACAAAAACACTAGAAAGCAAAACTTGCACACACATTCTTAAAACATTCTTTACTTCTAGTTTCTTGTTAACAGTTTAAATTCTACTTCTTTAGTTACTCTGAATGTCTCTCACTTTCAGAATCTGAACCTGTGATTAGCGGTGGATCGGACTGGATGTATGTGGACACACCTAGCCTCAGCAAACTGCAGTCAGCCAATTAAACCAAAATACAGTGACACACACAGGGGTTAAACTGGGATTTGATATGTGGGGGTGTTTGACCTTAAGGGCTATACAGTATATGAGAGGCCCTAAAGCAACTGCTCCATTATCTGTATCAAATGCACACATTGGTGTCACCAAATTACACAATAAAAATAGAAAGTACAACCAATAAACTGGCATTAATTTGAACTGAACTGCTTTTCCTTCCGGGAACAGATTGTCCCACTCTTGACCTGACAATCAACATCGGCACCTCTGTTGTTTCCCCGACTCAGACTGCAAGGAATCTGGGTGTGACCCTAGATAACAAACTGTCCTTCACTGCAAACATCGCTGCTACAACCCGTTGCTGCAGATATACGCTGTACAACATCAGGAAGATTCGTCCCCAGCTGACCCAGAAAGCCACGCAGGTTCTGGTCCAGGCTCTCGTCACCTCACGCCTAGACTACTGCAACTCCCTCCTGGCTGGTCTAGCTGCATGTGCCATCCGACCTCTGCAGCTCATCCAGAATGCAGCGGCTCGTCTGGTCTTCAACCTTCCAACATTTTCCCACACCACTCCGCTCCTCCGCTCCCTTCACTGGCTCCCGGTAACTGCTAGAATCCACTTCAAGACAATGGTACTTGCGTACCATGCTGCGAATGGATCTGGCCCTTCCTACATCCAGGACATGGTTAAACTGTACACCCCAGCGCGTGCACTCCACTCGGCATCAGCCAAACGACTCGCTGCACCCTCGCTGCGAGGGGGACCCAAGTTCCCATCAGCAAAAACACGTGGGTTTGCTATCCTGGCTCCAAGATGGTGGAATGAGCTCCCCATTGACATTAGGACAGCAGAAAGCCTGCACACCTTCCGGCGCAGACTGAAAACTCATCTCTTTCGACTCCACTTCGAGCGATAGAATTAATAACAAGGCACTTATATACTAATATAGGACTGGCTTATCTATAGCCAGCTGAGTAGCACTTGAAATGTTTGGCTCTATGAAACCTGATGTACTTTATGATTCTGTTTTCGTCAGGGTTGTGTCTTCCTGGTCGTATGTACTTATTGTAAGTCGCTTTGGATAAAAGCGTCAGCTAAATGCAATGTAATGTAATGTAATGTAATTTACATCTTAAATTATTAAGGTACACACAATTGTTTTTACAAATATCCAACCTTCAAATCTAAATTGCTCTGCACACTTGCTAAAGAATATTTGTGTGGAAATCTCTGTTCATTTGTAGGGCTGCGCGAGTATGGCCAAAAGTATGAGAGTAGATCTCACTGTAAACTATTTAAATATAACCGATCATAACTCAGCTTTATGCACACACATACATTTAGCATGGTTTAGGAAACGGGCTCCGTGTTACAAGATGGGTCGGGTGGTTTGGCGGCACCACCACAGACTCTCTGCGCACACATACACACACACACACACACACACACACACATTTTTACATTCTTTGTTGAATTCAGAAACCCAAGACTTGAAATGAAGAAAAATGTTAAATAATGGAATGGAAAATAAAGATGATTATTAAAAGAAAAGTATGCTGTGATTCTGATCTGGGAAACATTAAAGACATCCATAGCCAGTCTGCAGATGTGGTCTCTTTATTGAAATAGTAAACAGTAAGTATACATGTTAACATTATAAAGAAATGAACAGTATAAAGAATGAATGGTATCTTTTATTACGTGAATATAAAGAATCAGATACTTCACAGAAACAAAAGATTAGAACATCTGAGTAAAAGAAAGATCATATATGATGCTGTTACTTGTTGACAAAAGCACTTTTATATTGAATGATCTTTTAAGTGAGTAATACGTAAATATGTGATATCAGATTCTTAAATGACAGAAAGAAAAGTGGTTATAGATTTTGAACAAAGACAATTAAATGTCATTCTGGATTAGGTAATAAAAACCACCTGGAGGATAACCGACACGTTGACATTCGGACTGGAATATCTTTAAAACATAAAAATAAATATTCACCAAAACAATACCATCTTTATATCATCCTTAACTTGATTCAAACTTGTTGTCATGTTTACATGTTGACATGCTGAATATGAACTAAATGATCCTTTCATTGATCTAAAAATGTTAAAACTATGACATTTGAAAATGAAAACTAACATAATACACTTTGAGTAAATATTATAACATGAACATAAAAATGTAAATATTTGGACCTAAATACTTAATTGGAATACAAAGAAAGACTTTCAGGTTTTTGGTAAGGCAATGACATTGAGCACTCAAAAAGGTAAGAAGAAAATTCATGTGTAATCTACATGATGACATTTAGATTGAATGATATGTTAAACATTGAATATGTAAATATATAAATGAAACAAAATAAGAATAGAGATTCTAACTCTCTGGGAAACGGTCACATGTCAAACTGAACATGATTACAACAGACTTTCTGTCATGTTTACATGTTGACTGTACCACCACTAAAACACAATGATTCATTCACTGATTTAAGTGATGATGATGATGCAGCTCAGAAATGAAAAGACAACAATTCTGAATGAGTCAATAAAAATGTAAATAATAAGAATCATTTGAAATAAAAAATACAGACATTGTATAATCTTCATGTCTTCAATCTTGACATGAAGAATGAATGATATTTTAAAACATTGAAATTGTTAATGTGTTTATGACAAAACCACAGAAAAACATAAAAGCAAATATTTTTGCATCAGTTACTTCAAGGAAATAAAAATACTTAATCAAATTTGATTAATTGATACTACAATAACAACCAAAAAAAGAAGGATTTAAAATCTGTTAATCAAAGTGAAAGGTTTAATTAAAAATGGTTAACCTTGCCATCTCATAAACAGCATGTTACTTTGTGTGCTTCTCTTCATATAAAGTGTAATCTAAATGTCCATGAGAGGATGATGACTGTAATGAGGAGGACGTGACCCTCTGTGAGCACCAAGCTTGAAGTTTGTCATTTGATATGAAATGACTCTTTGAGGCTTGCCTCGGCTTGCTCCTTTGTGATTTCTTTCCAAGCTTCAGGAATATCAGCAGACTTTGCATTGTATGCTGCTGCAAACTCATCATTGAACTTTGCCATTACATATTTCCAGTAGTCTGATGCCTGGAGGCTTGCATCTGGTGGGATTTTCCAGTCCGGATAGATTTCTTTGTAACGTTTGAATGGATGCCATCCATCATTTGAAGCACTGCAGCGAAAAAGACAGTCGCTGTTCACAGAGGAAGAGCATATGTCAATCACAAGTCTTTGTGTCCATTTCCCATCTTCTTCGACCCAGAGCCTGTGGTCGATGAAGTGAAGTGAAGTGCTCAGTGTGGGCTCTTCCTCCTGCCTCACAGGGCGCTTTGCAGAACGGACACTGTTTACCACATCCAATCAGTGTGTTGAAAAGCTCGTTCTGAGGATTCACATGAAGGCTCTGTAGTTTTGTTTGGATGTTTGTTTTCTTAAACTTCTCTCCAAGAGTTTGTGCCATCTCCTTCACACACTCAGTGAGCCAGTGAGCAAACTGTTCCTTGTCGGCCTTGTTCAGGATCATGAATGCACCAAGAGCATCCTGGGAAATAACCAGTTTGTCACCAAGTTCCTGACAGACATCTTCAACAAATGACTTTAAGTTGCCACTCTTTTCTGTTTTAGCTTTCTGGATAGCATTATTTATGCTGTTGACACATGACTGGAGATGTGGTTCCTCAAACACCGTAGACCCATTTGAGAAGCGTTCCAATATTTTGTTGAGTATCCATCCCTTCACATAATTCTCATAAGAGGAAATAAAGCTCTGGTACTTTTCAAATGTATCCTCTGAGAGCAGATCCAGTAAAACTGAATACTGGAAAATCATACGTGTGCTGAACTCCTCACTTGTCCTCATTTCACCAATGATATCAGGACCCAGGGAGCGGTTGACAAAGTGTTCGACTGCAGGCTTCAAGCATCGGTCTGTGAATTCTTCTGCCTTCTTCTGGCACTGGTCTACATTATGGAACACGTCTTTAAAATCAGCAAGAAACTTTTCTTTGTTTTTGTTCAGACATATGTAGGGATCATTTTCATGGAGGAATTCTAGATGCATTTTCTGAAACCTCTTGGCTGCGTCTCCACAAATGTGCTGTTTCAGAGAGACTTCAAACGTGATGTCTGTTCCAACATTGTGATTGTCTTGCAGCCTCTCATCAATCATGTTTAAAATCTCATCGATGTAGGTTTCATGGTAATTACCCTTTCTTTGCACTTTGTCAGTTACAAACTGATAGCAAACTTTTATGATGCCGACAGCTGTTTGTTGTACAGCATTTGTGGGACTTGGTGCCCTGAATAGGCTTTTCAACCATCCAATGGCTCCTTGAGGTTTATATTTAAAAGAATCCTGTCCACATTCCTTTAGGCTTTTTTGACTTAACAAATCACTTACGTGACTTCCCTTGGTTGATAGATTTGTTCTCAGGCGGTGAGACACACTGGTGAAAATGTCCTCAACCTTCATTTTTGTAAAGGAAAGCTCCTTCACTGTTTTAGTCCACATCTTTTCAAATTCTTTGTCCAGCTCTTTCTCTGTCATCTGGACTTTTTTCTTCCTACATTCTTCAATCAATGCACATACTCTGTCCTCTAACTTTTTTGTGTGTTTCTCCTTGAGTTTATCAAGTTTCGCCATCCCCTTTCTGATTTCAGCTGCTGCTGTAAGTTTATTTTTCACAGATATTTCCATTTCCCGTCGAAGGCTCATTGCACTGTTTGAGAAATCCTGTCTGTAACCTTCAACAAGATGGACATGACCCAGTGTTTGTTTGAAATACTGATCCAGATTTACAAGAAGCTTTTTTTCCCATTTAGACAACTCTGTCAAAACTTTGTTTTCCAATAGCAGGAGAAGTTCTCTCATGTCAGATATGTTAGATTTATCAGCAGGTGTACCGAAGTTGGAGATTCTTGTTTCAGCTTGTGTTACCCATGTGTACATTTCTTTTTTGAAGTCCCATTCCCATTTGTTGAATTCTGTGCACAGCCTCATGTATGCATCAGCCACGAGACTGTTTCTGAAACTGAAGATGAAGTTTTCATGTTTTACTGCAGTCCACAGGCTCTTCATCCACTCTGTAAACTCCAATATGTTATTAGCTGCTGATCCACAACTTCCCAAAATGTGGATTATGTTCTTCTTGAGCTCATAGACAGCTTCGCTGTAGCCTGCATTGACTGGTGCCATCGGTGGGTTTCCATTCCAGAGTCCAGGAATATACCAGTTTCCAGTGTCTGGACTGTACTCCATCACATCAGTGAAGCTTGAGTACTCTTCTTTCTTTTCCATTTTGGCTGCTGCCTTGGTCATCTCGTTTAACTGCTGCAGGAGCAGTTTCCTGTCGCGCAAGTTCTTGTCATGGGCTGAAACATCGGACACATTCTGGTGAACAAACTGACATTTGGGCTTCTTTTTGCTAACCTCTTTCATCCTGAGGAAAGCGTGTACAACTATCTGTAGGATGTCCTTCATTTCTGTTGAATTCTCCATTGCAACATTGATGATGGTGATATCACTCAGCCCCACAACAAGTGTTGCAAGCTCATTGTCGTGCTCGTGGCTTTGGTCCAGTTGTGCGAGCTCTGGTGACTTTAAGCCCTCAGTGTCAATGATCACCATGAAGTCACAGTTGAGGTCTTTTCTGACATCTTCATTGATTTTAATCAGCAACATAAAGGCACCTCGAGTGCATCGACCACTACTGACTGCAAACTGCACTCCAAACATGGTGTTGAGGAGAGTGGACTTTCCTGTGCTCTGAACTCCAAGAACTGTGACTACCAGGATCTTGTTCTTAGGAGACACCAAGTCATTGAGCTGAGAGAGAACGTCAGTCACCCATCCGATAGGTATGTTGGATGCTTCTCCATCTACAAGCTCAAGTGGAAATCCAGCAAGCATTAACTCAGCACATAGCTTGGGGAGATGCTGTAGTTGTTGACGTGCTGGGTCTGTTTTTTTAAGGGAAAGGGAAGCTTCATAGATCTGCCCCATCTCACGGAAGAAGTGTTCAGTCCCTAATGAGCTGTTGGAAAGTTGTTGATCAATTTTCTTTATCTCCTCTTTGTTCTCAGAGTTTTTGCATTGTTCTTTGTACTGCTCCCTGAGGTCACAGAGTTTTTCTCGAGACACGTTATCGAGGTTCATTCGCAACCATTTCAGGAAATAGCACCTCTCTATCCCTGGGCTTGAAATTGCCTTAATGAAACATTTCATTGCCTTCGACATGTCATGAGAGTTCTGTTTTTTCCGAAGTTGTTTTTTCTGTTGCTGAAGATGACTTTTGTACTTTTCTATATTTTCAGACCCAACTTTCCGAAGTCGGAATTCTTCTTTCTCCAAGCGAGTAAGGTCCTTCCATATTTGGCCTTGCAAGGGAAGCTGAACTTCTTTGTATTTAAGAATGTCTTGAATTTCTGCAGTGATAGCATCTGCGTTCTTCTTGCCGTTCTGGCACTCTGGAGAGTCTTCATCAACACGGATTCCCAGTTCATGGGCAATGTCAGACATCTTCTCAATTCCCATCTTCATCTTCGAGTTTTGAATTACTTTGATGATTTTTTTATGCAAAATGTTAACAAATTCTGCATCATTCATGCGCTTAGTCTTCAAAAGGATGTTGCTGTCAGTTAAGACCAACTTGTTTTTTACCTTTTTTACAGAATCTACACTGAAACCCTGGTTTTGATGGTTACCCACCAAGAAGATCTGGGCCTTGTGGTTTTGGTTTGTTAGCAGCTCACACTCAGAGTCCAAAGCATCAAAGAACACAAAAACTGCTGCAGATGTCTGACACAAGAAAGCAAATTGTGTTTCAAATGAAGCAATGTCCCCACGAAGGTTAGCTACAGCAACTGGCTCGCTGAAGACATCCATGTTTTCGTTCCCACAAGGGAAGGTACCAAGACATTTCAACCAATCCATTGGATATTCTCCTTGGACTGTCACCACCCGCCATGTTTGAGTGAACAAATGTGTCGTGGTACTGCTGAGAATTGCTCAGAAGCTTATTGAGGATCTCTGACTTGGACAAGGAGCACTCACCCAGTCTCACAAAAGATATCATTGGAAGTTCAGAGACAACAATTCTCTCTTCAATAAATCCCTTGGATTCTGAAAGTGACGGAGGTCTGTACTTTTTAACAATGTCTCTCATGGCCCAAAGCATGAGTGTGCACTGCTTTGTGTCACAGTTGGGAAGCAACAGAGGCACGGAAAACTGACACATGGACATTTTGAGGGCCATTTCCTGCTGTACAAAACCATCAGAGCACAGGAAGAGAGCAGTGCTTAAGTCAAGGGGATTCAGTATGTCACCTGAAATTGAACTTTCGTCTAAATCATCAAGATCATATGTGTGATCATCATGTGAAATTGGACATTTCACATTCCTAGCTGTCACGTTAACCATCATTAGTTTCTTCAGAAAATACCATGGAAGATCTGAATTACACTTGGCCGGTTCATCAGTAATGGTCTTCTCTTCAATCCTAAGAAGTGTGATTAGGGATAGCTTCTCTTTGTAGTGGTGATCCAACCCCAGTTCTTCCAAAAAGCTCTCTAGGTGTGTCTCTGTAGAAAAGATAAGGAATCATATCAAAACAATATTGGTTATTTAACCATTCCTCATCATGGATGAATTTTTTTTTACATTTTACAATTGGCCAAAAACGATGACTACGTTGGTCAGTCAGTCAGTCAGTCAGTAAACCACTTGTCTAATCGCAGCCTGCTAAATAATTGTTGGTTAACACTTGCCTGAGTGACTGCCCGAGTGACTGGACCCTACACTCTTCCATAAGTGGGTCTAAAAGGACCCGTATTAGAATAATATGTGTTTTTATGCCATTTTTGTCATTTTGGTTAAGAAAAATCACCCGTCTAATATTTTAGTATTATATTTTGGTTCACATTTAATTTTGGTTCAGATTGAATTTTTCACAATTTATAATTTTAGACATTTTTTTTACATTTAGAAAAAAAACGTTTTGAACATATTGTCCCAAAGATCTCTGCTATTCTGAGACCCTCACAGTATTCCAGTGCCTTTTCAAAACTCATCTCGTCACCTCTTGCTGTGTAAAATAATCTTCCTGAGAGGTTTCACTTGTGATGTAGTCTGTGTGGTCTTCAGTGAATGTATTCCTGACAGCCACAGGTGATAAGAATCAAAGGTTCCCATAGGATCCCATAGAAAATGCATGTGGGTCATTTTTGACCCACTTATGGAAGCTTGGGGTAGTAATAAAAAAACAAAAATTTCTTAAAATGTAAATTTGAATGGCATGATATCCAAAACATATTTTTTGAGGAATAGCTGGAATATGAAATGATAAAAAAAATGTAATTACAAAGATACTTCAAGAAAACCACCTCACCGGGTCCAAAAAGACCCACTTATGCATCTAAGGGTAAGGACCTTAAAGAGTTGGATAGAGAAATTTCTTTGTATCAGACTACAGCAGGCTGATGAAAATGTTCTTTGTACTGAAGTTGGACATTGGCATTATTCATAGGTGATAATTGAATGAAACTCAGAAATGGTGTTAATTAACAGCAGAATTGCATATCCTGTGACGCACACAGGGGAGGGCAGAAAACGAAAGTTACGTATATGTAACTATGGTTCTATGAATCCTGGATGACCACCAGAGGCAGTGCTTAGCACTGGATATCTTCTGTCTCGCTCATGCGCAGGTCGAGTATTTATGTCAACAAAGTCACGTGTGACCTCGCATGACCCCAGAAAGCATAAGTTCAGGTGTTGTCAACTAGTTCAATCCTATGGAATCTTCTCGCGGGAACACGAAATTCCGAGTGACTAAGAACTCTGGCTGTCATCCAGGATTCATAGAACCGTAGTTACACGTAACTTTAATTCTATTTTATCCTTACTGACCGCCAGAGGCAGTGCTTAGCTCTAGATGACTTATATCAACAAAGTCACAAAGAAACCCGAGTACCCACCTTATAGTGATGGACTAGGTGCACTCTGCAGGAAGACCACAGCCAACGGGTGAGGGGCGGCAACATTCACTCTGTACTATCTGGCGAATGTGCTCGGGGGTGCCCATGTGGCCGCGGCACATATATCCTCCAGGGGCACACCTCTCAAGGTCGCCCTTGACGTGGAGACACTCCTGGTAGAGTGGCACTTTACTCTGGGTGGTAAGGGACGGTCATTCGCCCTGTATGCCTGAGCATTGAAGTCTACGATCCAGTGGGACAGGCGCTGCTTTGAGAAGCTGGAGGATGTCGTCCAGGTGCTGAGCAGATGGATATGCCCACATAGTGACTATGTCCAGAGCCATACCAATGAGAGGCTCTGAGAGGGGTTCAGAAAGCTCTTCTCCAAGTTCACCCTGAGGCATAGGTGGGCGACGTGAGAGAGAATGAGAGCCGTGTCCTGGGTTGACTGCAACCGGGATGGTACACAAATCAATCAGTCGTCTAAGTATTGTAGAATCCTCATGCCCTGAGACTGCAGGGGCAAGAGGGATGCCTCGACACACCTGGTGAACACTGTGAGATGGGGTCCACAGGTTCTATTGCACCCATGGCAAGGAGGACTGACAGCTCCTGGTTCAGGGCTAATTCTTTAGCCGGGTCGCTTATGCTGGTCATTTTGACCCAGCTGGGGGCCGGCGTCAGAACTAAAGGTTGTACCCCTGGGTTAAGGTGGAAACCACCCAGAGGTCTGAAGCTTGAGCTACCCAGTAGTCGAGCTGCTGCTGGGAAAAATAGCCGACAGCCGGCCCCAGAGCCTCAGTACCTTGCCCCCCGGCCTCTGGAGGACGATTAGGCACCGAAGGCCGAGGCTGCCTGGGGGGAAAGTTAGCAGGACCGCAATGGTAGCGGGCCGGCCTTCTCGTGGGACGCTGAGGCCCCAGCTGGGCACAGGGGTGAGCCGGTGGATGGGAGCAGCCTCGGGAAGGCAGACGCGGAACCCCTAGGCCTACCCGGGTGGGGCAAGTCTCTGCGAAGAGCTGAGAACTGTTGCCTGGTCTGACTAGCTTGGACAGTCCGTTCGAGCACCTGTAAGGCAGCTGAACCGAACAGCTCCCCTGGCTCCACTGGGACAGTAAGGAGGGTCCTCCTACATGCCTCTGTAAAGGGTGACTGTGCCAGCCAAACTGGCGACGACAGTGGACATCAGGCACCCAAGCTCTCTTGACATCAGACTGAACGCTTGTAATGAGGCGTCACTGAGGCTGGTAGAGGAAGCGCTGAGAGCATCCTGCTGCAGGGAAGCTGAGAAGGCGAGCATGAGGTAAGAGAGGGAATTGCCTATACGGCCCATGTGCACCGCTGTATCATAAGCCTTAGTGAGCAGGTCATCAGTGACCCGACATTGGGGTTGAGGGCACCTTGCATCTGACCTCAGAGCTTCGTCAGGGGAAACTATGAGGGAAGCAATGGTAGGCTCAACAGACGGCATGTAGTCAAGACCACATTTTGCCGCATCCTACATGGCTGCCAGGGCTCGGCCATCGGAAGTAAGACGGGAAAGAGCCTTAGTTTCCCTCCAGCATGCATGTAACTCCCTCAGATATTCACCAGAGGGAGGAACGGTAAAGGTGGCGGGTGCCAGAGTGCGCCTGAAGAAAGCACTGGCATGCGCTGTTTCTTGCCGTTTCTGCCGTACATCCAGCTGCAGGCGAGCCAGTGCCATGGGAATGACGACACCCATGGAGCCGTCATCTGCCCCTTCCGAGGATCCACGAGCTGAGGAACAGGAGCCTGGCCCAGAAGCATGGGATGGGCCCTCCTCGTCGTACTCATTCAAATTAGTGGCTGAAGCTGCCATCGAGACAATGTCTTCCTCTGGAACCAGCTCAGCCATAGGTGGATTGGGTGCAGCGGCATGCTCTGTACGGGCACCAGAATGGAGAGCAAGGATGATTGACTTCATCTGGGCTAGCTCAGTAGTTAGCAGGTCCACCCTAGAGGACAGCTTATCAGACTAAGTTCTCTTCTTGGGCGGAACACCTGCAGCCTCTGCGGCCCGACGCCTAGGATGGGTAGGTTGGGCTGGAGTCGACTGTCCAGAGGGAAGGCCAACCTCAGCCAGTAGCTCCACCTCAGCCAGTCTGGCAGCTCTCACCGCACGAGGCATGATGGTGCAATTCATGCACGGGTCCTCCAAAAGGCCCTCCCTCAGATGCTCGAGGCCAAGACAAGAGGGGCAAAGGTCATGGCCATGCTCTGGTTGGAGAGGAGCCATACAGGTGTTGCAGCCGGGAGAGTTAAACATAGTGACGGCACCAATGAAAACTCCACACTAGTTGCTGCGGGCAGCTTAAGTCATTCTGAGCGAGAGCACTCCGCTGACTGTAAATAACCGGGCCAGGAAACAATATATGCAGTGAGAGGGGAGTGAGGGTACTCTCTTCACTAGCACAATAGTAGTTAGTGTGAGCACTCTGCTCACACTGGTCAGTCAGGTAACAGTATATATGCAGTGAGAGGGGAGCGACACTCTCTTTACTAGCGTAGCGAGTTAGCTTGAGCGAGAGTACTCTGCTAACTGGGGGATGGAACAACTGGGGGATGGAACAATTACCTATAAGCTTGAGTTATGTATAAGCCTGAGGTATAGATAACAATCAGCAGTGCTAGCGGCCGAACAGGTTAGTCTGGTCGAGAGCAACCTACTAACGTTTATATATATCTTTTTTTTTTGCTCAGCGATCTGAAAAAAATGTATGTATTCGGCATCAGCCAATTACTGCTACTGTCCAGCCAAGTTAGCCTGAGTGAGAGCACTCTGCTAACTATTAAACAGTCACTGTATAGGGAAACAATATATACACAGTCTTAATTATCGGCAGAACTCTTAATAGCGTCCGACCGTGCAGTAGAGTTTACAAAGCCACAGTGAGGAGGAGCGGGACACTGTCCTCACTGGCACAGAACGTTGCCGATATCAGCAAACACCGAGCGCACATGCTCTTGTTAGCATAGCACAAATTAGCTCGGGCAATAGCCCTCCGCTAACCGTGAATTAATAGTGGTTTGCAGGAAACCCTGTGAGCACTATCAGAATTAAATGATGGTGATCTCACTGACTGAGGTCCGCCGGTCCGGGGCTCCTGAGGGTCTGAACGGTGAACACCGTGGTTCCCTCCCATGGGAGGAACAGCTCGTCGCAGCCTTTGGAAGGCGAGTCGCATTTAACCCACAGCTCCGACCGACGAGATCACAACGCTACAGATACCGATGAGCTTTTGAATAATACACCGGAACTTATGCTTTCCGAGGTCATGCAAGGTCACACGTGACTTTGTTGACATAAATACTCGACATGAAGATATACAGTGCCAAGCATTGCCTCTGGCGGTCAGTAAGGACGAAATAGAACTGTATAAATATGCTGCAGACCCATGACAGGTCAACTATTCTAATCTTAATTTAACTATTACGCATTTCAATATACTTTTAACCAGTACTGAAAGAAGTACTCGGTAAATATTGATACCAAAGTATAGAAGTTACCAGGAAGTAAAAGTATAAAAGTGTGTACCAGAACTAAAGGTCACACTAGGCTCATCTGAATTGAATATTTCACCTCCTCCTTTCCTCAGGTATTAATTGGGATGTCCTCGTTCACTCCAGCGTCACCATAAACAACGCCCTTTACTTCTGGTGCGCGCCGTTTTATCACCTGTCACTGGAATTCCCTCCACATAAATCCCTTCAAACCTGGGATTTAGTTTCTCATTGAAATGATTTCGTCCGTCTCTTCCATTCATCTCTTTTATTATAGTTTTCTATGTATTATATAGTTATAATCATAACAATAATAATAATTGATGGATTAATTTCCTTATGGTATTTGAGCTTGTTTCAGATCAACTTTTGTATTGGATGTTGTTATTTAATTTGTCTAACAGAAGAGAGACACAAATCACTCAAATATGTATTAGATATGCTCCCCGTATTTGTATATATATTAAATGTCTGACTTTCTGTGGGTCTACCACACATGCATCAAACACCACAAGTAAGAACTGTAAGTTATTATTTTATAATCAAAACATTATTATTGAATTTGTAAGTATATTTCACACACTTTAATGTTTTTGTAGAGTATGATCTCCTCATTCGTTTAAGAGATTTCATATATTTTACCCTTAATGAAGCACTTTAAACATTTAATGACTCTGATCCTCCTTTAACGGTAAGATCAGCTGCAGTGAGCAGAGGCTGTGAAGGTGGGGGCGGGGCTTTTATACGCGAGTAGTGAAAATACTTCTGCGTAGTCTGCTCTCGTGTATCCTCCCTTTCATCTCCTCTGGAAGCCTCCTCCCTCACCCCTCCTCGACTCCTCCGTGTGCATTTCAGCAATTGGGACGTCCTTCAACATGGCGAGTCTTGATCGATTTCCGGGTCTAGCTTTCACCAACTCATAAACAAAGACAATATTCAGAATGATTTTATGTTGAATGACTGTATATTACCACCACGGCCCCTGGTAGACCCCCACAAAATAGAGACTCTTGCAATCCTGTGCAATAAACTTGCAATGTGCAATATAAATACTATCTTCAATTTGTATCTATGTCACTTAGTTTACTCAAATTGCTGCTACTCGTTTTTTAGCTATGGTTGTGTATCTGTTTGTCTTTATTTGTATTTGATTACTAAGGTATGCTGTAGTTTTGATTATTTCATGTCCCTTTTTTATCTGCTATTCAACTTTTGCAGAACTTCTTTATCCTCTGAGGATGAAATTGCTCTGTTCCAGCATTTTAGATCGATTTCAATTGTATCTGACTTTCTTTATTACTTTATTAAATAGAAAAATAGACAAACTTGTTTATTAATCATTTATCAGTTTCTCTTAACGGAATTGAAATGCCCACCACAATGTAATCTGCATTTTTCTCGGCAGTCTCGAACTCTGAAAGGTCTTTATTAACCCAGAAGCTTGTTCACTTAAAGCCATCTGCTCGATTCCAATCTTCATCTTTGGGTCAACATCTTTGACATGTATTTATCAACCATGCAATAATGATTTTATTTGACTTACTTGTGTTGGCAGATGTTACAGTTGGCCTGCTTATTCTTCCATTCCGAAGTTTTGTAGAAACCTGTAGAGAGTAACACTCCCCTGGCTTCAGGTTGCTGAATGTCATCTTGTTTGTGTAAGTTGTCTCTTCCACACTGTCTCCCTCAATGCAACAAGTCACAATGTAACTCTCCACTTCACCAGCAGGGGGGTCCCAATGCAGAGACAGTGACTCGCTGCTGACCTGGTCGACTGTAATCTGCACAGGAGGGATGGGCTCTATGGGAACATACAAAGGTTTCACTGAAACTGAAAATTCATATTGTGTCAATGTTTGTCTGCATTCTAAAGTGCAAGTAAAATGGGTGTAGTGACCCTTATTTGTCTGAAAGTAACTTTCAACAGACATTTCGTAGATTTGTTCAGGAAGTGATCCAAAAGATTCAGAAAACACTTGTTTTTCTGATTTACCTGTGAAGACAGATAGCGAGGTTGCTTCGCTTTGATTTCCATTGTCTGCAATCCTTGTGATGCTGAAGGTATACTCAGTGCCAGGCATCAGTCCATCAACCTTCACAGGGCTGGAGTCATCAACAGTCAAACTGCCGCTGTGTGTTTCACAGAAGTAATCTAACTGTAGTCTAAACCCAGCAGAGTATTCAGTGGGTGGAAAGCCAAGAGAAACTGTCTCCTGGTCAGAATCAAGAACTATTACTTCCCCTGGTGGAGGAACATCTGTCATAAGAGAAGAAAAGTACATCTCAGTACTTTCTCATAACACTGCGTATTCGTTACATTAGATCAGTTATTAACAGTCACACTTACGGCCGGACTCTGGTGCTGCTGGAGTGTTCTTTCCTTCCTCCCAGCACGGGTCAGGGACGGGATCTGATGCATCATAATATTCCTTTGTAATAAGAAAAATATGTTTTTAATTGAAATAGTAATGAGTTTATTAATCATACCTTATTCACAATAGCATATATGACAACATGCATTTGTCCTGTAATGTTTTAGTTATTTAATTGTTTACCTCCTCATCAGAGCTATCCATTGCTGATACACTCTCAGCCATCCCACACTCTCCAGATTATTCAAACAGCTTCTCACTGAAAACATTGAAAAGAATCCTGTAACACCATCTACTCCAACAACTATGTAACACAAAACTCACAGTGAAAAAAAACAATCAGCCAATATGAGCCATGAAGGAAAGATTGAACATGAGGAGTTAGGAACGGGCTGGACTCTGACCCAGCCCAGCCCACAACAATTCGTGCCATGCCGTGGTGTAGTGCTATTGGTTTAAGTACCTGTGCCACATGACTCGTTCATTCATGCATGTGCACAGGTTTTGCTGAATGAGAATGTTATGTAAGGCAAGGCAGGGCAAGGCAAGTTTATTTATATGGCACTTTTCAACACAAGGCAATTCAAAGTGCTTTACAAAAAATGAAAGACATTAAGAAAATGGCATTTAAAATCAGTCATTAAAAAGAAAAGCTAATAAAATAAACATTAAAAGAAAAAATACATGGATAAAAGTTACAGTGCAGTCTAAGATATGAATAGTTCAATTAAAAGCAGCGACAAAAAGAAAAGTCTTCAGCCTGGATTTAAAAGTAGTCAGAGTTGCAGCGGACCTGCAGGTTTCTGGGAGTTTGTTCCAGATATTTGGAGCATAATAACTGAACGCTGCTTTACCATGTTTAGTTCTGACTCTGGGGACAGAAAGCTGACCAGTCCCTGAAGACCTGAGAGATCTGGATGGTTCATAATTTAGCAGGAGGTCAGAAATGTATTTTGGGCCTAAACCATTCAAAGCTTTATAAACCAGCAGCAATATTTTTGAAATCTATTCTTTGACACACAGGAAGCCAGTGTAAAGACTTCAGAACAGGAGTGATGTGATCCACTTTCTTAGTGTCAGTGAGGACTCGAGCAGCGGCGTTCTGAATCAGCTGCAGCTTTCTAATAGATTTTTTAGTGAGACCTGTGAAGACACCATTGCAGTAGTCGAGTCTACTGAAGATAAAAGCATGGACAAGTTTTTCCAAATCCTGCTGTGACATTAGTCTTTTAATCCTAGATATGTTCTTTAGGTGATAGTAGGCTGATTTAGTAACTGTTTTAATGTGACTGTTGAAATTCAGGTCAGAGTCCATGACTACACCTAGATTTCTGGCTTTATCTGTTGTTTTGAACATTGCAGACTGAAGCTCAGCGCTAACTTGTATACGTTCTGCCTTGGCTCCAAAAACCATTACCTCAGTTTTATCTTTGTTTAATTGGAGAAAGTTCTGACACATCCAGTCATTGATTTGTTCAATGCACTTACTCAGTGTTTGAATTGGAGCATAGTCTCCTGGTGAAATTGTTACGTACATTTGTGTGTCATCCGCATAGCTATGGTAACTTATTTTGTTGTTTTTCATTATCTGAGCCAGTGGTAGCATGTAGACGTTAAAGAGAAGAGGCCCCAAGATGGAGCCTTGAGGAACCCCACATGTCATATTTGTCAACTCAGATGTGTATTTACCAATAGAAACAAAGTTGTTTCTGTCCTTTAAGTAGGATTCAAACCAATTTAGAACTGTTTCCGAAAGTCCCACCCAGTTTTCCAGTCGGTCTAGTAATATGCTGTGGTCAACAGTGTCAAACGCAGCACTGAGATCTAATAATACTAACACTGAAGTTCTGCCACTGTCTGTGTTTAAGTGGATGTCATTAAAGACCTTTACAAGAGCAGTCTCAGTGCTGTGGTTTGGACGAAAGCCTGACTGGAACACATCGAAACAGTTATTTAAATGCAAGAAATTACTCAACTGTTGAAAAACAACTTTTTCAATGACTTTACCTAGAAATGGGAGGTTTGATATGGGCCTGTAATTATTCATTACTGAAGCATCTAGATTATTCTTTTTTAAGAGCGGTTTAATGACTGCAGTTTTCAGGGCCTGTGGAAAAATACCTGAGTGAAGAGATGTGTTTACTATATGTTGTTTTTGTTTTTGGTAATGATGTCAGAGAAGAACGATTGTCGTGCGTTTTTCAATTCCAAATTATAAAGGCCAAGTCTCTCTTTATAGATTTCAAAGTGAACCTGGAGATTTGTTTTTCGCCACCTACGTTCAGCTTTTCGACACTCTCTTTTTTCTGCTCTCACGGTCATGGCCTTTCTCCATGGAGATATTTTCTTGCCAGACACTTCCTTTACCTTAGTTGGAGCAATGGCATCTATAACATTTTTAATTTTTGAGTTAAAATGATCTACTATTTTTTAATTAAAATGATCTACTAGCTCAACCACTGTCACTTAACAATCTCCAGCCAGAATCAACACAATCAGTGGCGGATATTGATATGGGTGACATGGGCGGTAGCCCAGTGCTGCATTTTGACGGGGGCGGCACAAGGGCAATTTTTTTTTGCACCAATATGCATGGAATTTCATATACTGTATTGTTGTTGGTGTTGGTAGAAGGGGGCGCGGCCGCCCTTCTGACAGCAGGCAGCTGGGATGGAAGGTCTCACACTCAAAGAAGGGAGGGGTTAATGATCTATATATGGGTTGATCTCAGGTCGCCTCACTATGGGGGAGAGAGAGAGGGGCGGCGGGTACACTATCTCTATCAAATAAACACTTTCAATGTTTATAAAGTTAGTCAAATTAATCTCACGCCTCGAAATGCCATATGCCAATGTCATTCATACAACATAAATAGTTTTGCAGATTTATTTTTCTCCTGGCCTTGGTTGTATGAAACAATAAAGAATTATTTAAAAACTGACTACGGCAACTTGGTATAGTCTTCTTGACCTGTAGTTGACTGTGTTGGGGGAGGGGTACGCTATGCATTGATTCTCGGGTCGAAAATGAACACCTACGGTGATGGAGAAAAAAAGGCACAAGGCATCAGGTGTCCAGTTTAAAAAGAAAAGGGAAGAAGAAGAAGAGAAACGCTCAAAAGATAACGGTATGCACCTGTAACATCTCATGTATTTAGTTGGGCTATATTAAGCATTTCATTAAAGTATGCAGGTAACCCTAAAGGTGGGGTAGGTAATTTTGGAGAAACCAGCTCGAGTGCGCTAGAATTTGAAAATACACAACCGGAAAAAATCTGCCACTTCCTTACAGAGCCCCTCCTCCAACACACACGAACGCGCTCATGACCAATGAGGGCACGAGATAAGTTTGTGCACAGATGGAAGGCTGACAGGCAGGTAGGCCATCCAGTTATTTTAGCCGGGTCGGCTAAAATGATTTGTCGTGCTTTTTACAGTACTACGGCTTCCACAGATGACGCTTTTTTATGGATTTTTTGTTAAAGCACTTAAGATATTCATTGCTATCGGGATGTTAACCTGTTAAGCCCCAAAGACCCCTTCGGCGGGTCTTTTTTTTTTTTCACGACACTGTGTCTCAGGGCATCTTAATATTTAAGAACCTATTAATGTGTTATACCAGATTAACGGGAATAATCTCAGCTAATTGACGATACAAACCATTTTTACCAAAACAAAACACAAGTCTCATAAGAAGCATCTAAATGACCCCTGAGCGAAAAATGCTAACGCATTTTGGCACAGAACTCAAGATAAAGATACCCTTATTACTTATCGTAACTGCACATACAAGATATCCAATTAAAGCTGAGGTTCCACAGATTATATAGGTATAGTATCATCACTGAGCGATCCGAACTCGCAACAGGGGAAGCAAACACAGACATCACAACACGTACCTGTCACGATCTGTCTGTGTTGTGTTTTGTCTAGATCTGTCTTTGGTTTTCTGTCTGCGTTGTGTCTTGTCTAGATCTGTCTTTGGTTTTCTGTCTGCGTTATGTTTTGTCTGGTTTAGATCTGTCTGTGGTTCCCTGTCGTTAGTTTCCCTGGTGTGTCTAATTTACCCGATTGTGTTCACCTGGTGTCCCTGTGTTTTCTCCTCCCTCCTCACCTGTGTCTTGTTTGTATGATTAGTCTTGTGTGTATTTAAGTTCTGGTTTTTCTGTCTGTCTTTGTCGGTTCGTCTTGTGTAATGACTTGGTCTGCGGTGAGTGTTCTGTTCAGTCTTTTTTAAATCGTTTAGCCTTGAAATAAAGGAGTTATTTTTGTCACTTCAATCTGCATTTGGGTCCTGCTTCCTACACACATCGTAACAGTACCTTTACGGAGCTTTTACGGGAGATCATCTCACCGTAGCTGTCAATCTGATCAAAAGACGTGTTCAATGGCATTAAAACGAGAAAAAACGCAGCTGAATTGGTTAATCCATGGGTTGATAATGTGTCTGTCTCTTTGAAAAAAATATTTATAATCCACAATTCCATTTATATGTAAAAATCGGAGAGTAAAAGTTAGCTGCTAATGGTAGCCACCAGAGTTATCGCAACTTCCGGTTTTGGCTATGCGTCACTCTCACTCCTTATTTGGTAATGTGTGTGTGTATGTGGGAGTTCCCCTCGATTCCATTGGCTCCGACGGTTAGAAAGAGATGTCAATCATCAAAATCGACCAAGGGGGGCCAGAGATATGGAAAATCCACCCAAATGACCCCAGAAGTTTTTTTTTTTTTGCTAAATCCCTCTAAAAAGGTCAAATGTCACTTGTTTTGTATCAATCTTGATACAGGGTACTTATTATATGTTGTACTTTGGATTCCTAAAGCTTTTAGTCTACCATCCCATCATTCAAGGGTAGTTTTCAATATAAGTAATTTTTTTTTCGACGGACACAATAATTTACATTTTTTTACTGTGTTCAATCTGAATTTACTTTAAAATAAAAACACCTATATTGATTCAGACACTTCTACATCCAACTCACAGGTTTATCATTGCTTTGAGAAAAAAGATTATTAATTTACCCTTTTAGAAGGGAAAATATGGTCATTTGTTCTGGGAATGTCATTTTCAAGCCTGAGACCTGAAAAACAGGCTCGGGGCTTAATAAAGAGTATTCCTTGGAATATAACAAAGTGTATCTCGAGCCGGTTTCTCAAACTTACCTACCCCACCTTTAACTCCATTGCTGCTTGTTAGCTGCCTGTGTTTCGTTGTCAGTTCAGCAACTAACATTGGAATAATTTCAAACCGTCTTACTTCAGAACGATAATGTGTAGGCAGCCCTGCAATAAAAACGTTATAAGCTATCACTATAACCGTTATTGATTTAGTCAACTTCATTTAGCAAACACCTCAGAGGTAATTGTAGGCTACTGACAAGTCCTTTGTGTAATTTTTGATTGATGACATTGCATCAAAGAAGAAAACTAAGTCAAGCCAGCCCGCACATTGTATTGCGGTGTGCGAATATCCTATGCATTACGGTAGAGGCCTGTAAAAACTGCTTTCAAAATAAAAGCGCTTACTCGGTCAATAACAAATATACCTAAAAAACATACCAAACATATTCATATATACTGGAGCTTAAATTAAGAAATATGTACTATATAATGAGATCAATAATCATTTAAAACAAACTACGTACTACCACATTATAATTGAGTGAATGTAAAACGTCATACAGTTATGAAGACATATCTGACCATTACATTCTTTATTAAAATGTCCCTTTCCACTGGGTGACTAATTTCAATTGATGTTGACATATTTCCAACACTCCTAAAATAACATGACTTTCTGAAGCATAATTTAAAATGTATGGCGCTGCTTTTGCTAAACGGCTAGCCTGGTCCGGAACAGGTTAGGTTCCAGGATAAGAGATCAACTCAGTGAAAGCACCAATCAGAGCTCAATGTGCAGAGTTTAAAGCTATCAAGTCATATTACAGGAGAAAGGAAATACAGAAAAACTGCTATTGCAGGAAGACGGCCGGCAAAAATCAACTGACTGTGTGACCGTGAATATTAATAGAATATCACCTCCCATCTTCAGAACAATCTAATTAATACAACATTAGCGTTAAGAAAGCTTACTTAAATATCTGCCACAAGTTAACATAAGTAACCGGAAGTAACATTACGTCCGCGGCACTGTGAGTGCAGACGTCAATGTGTCCCATTATCATTCATATCACATCATAATGTATCATACATTTCCTTATCTGTGTCAGCTTCTTGAGCCGTATCTGGACGATACGTTTAGGAGCTGATTTTTTGACTATTCGACTGCAACCCAAGTAACTCAAACATATCCAGGTTATGTTGTGTAGAATGATCGAGGGTCGAGTATCTTTCACGACTCAGGTTTAATATACAGTAAGTCAAGACATTACAGTAAGCAGCAGCAATAACACAACTCGCGAGCTTACTCTCAAGTAAAGCAGTCCCTCGCATGCCGTAAAGCATGTCGCAACACTCTCGTAACAGCCTTAACTCTGTATGCATTGTATGCATATGTGACATCTCCCCTTTTTTCCTAGTTATTTCACTTTAAATAACTGTAAAGAGTTTTGACTGATTAGTCACAGCATCATCCTGTAATAGTAAACAACAGTCAAACTGTGATAGCAAATGTTCATTCAGTCATTCAGACTGACTAACCAAAAGTGTCCTATGAATACAGGTTAACTTCACAGATTATGTTAATAAAGATGGGTAACCAATACTTTCAGTAGTGCGGTTATAAAATAAAATTCAAGATGCAAGTTTACTTTTCCAAACATTGCAGCAGTAATATCACATCTGTACATAACATTCACAATAAACAGAACTCAACATTTTGCAGACTCAGAGTCCACCTGTGTTTCCCTATTCATTTTCTCTCCCCCAAAGGCCATAGGTGATTTTTTTTCTTTTTCACCCCCAGAGGTCATTGTGAAACACCCAAAACACCCTGTCTACAAGTCCAACCTAGTGGCCGGCTTACTGACACGGCCAGACCTGGTCTGAACACGTCCTGGTGTTGGTGTATGGGTTGTCACCTCACTTGGTGAGGTGACAACAAGTCTCTGGTGTGTTGGCGCTTACAGGGTGGGAAATCGCCACAGCACCCTCTGCTGGTGTTAGTGGGATGTGCTGTGCAGGTCGGGAAGTTGGTTCTGCCCGGAGATGAAGTTGGTTCCGCCGCAGCATTGCACCTGCGTGTGTTAATGAGGTAAGACCTCGGAGTAACACACTCTTTTGAGACCATTGCTGGTGTCTTCCAGGACTTCTCGTTGTCGAGCTTGGTGTAGACTGTGTCTCCTGGCTGTAGAGCTGGTAGATGCCTGGCACCATGTCGTCGGTTGTAATAAAAGGCTTGTTTTACTTTCTCACTCGTGTCCTTTTGTTTGACAATCTGTCTGTTAGGCCATTTAGGCCGCAGATTTTTCTCGAGTGTCGGGAGCGTCGTTCTGATCTTTCTCCCCATTAGCAGTTCTGCTGGACTGACTCCTGTGGTAGTACAGGGAGTGGATCTATAGCACATAAGGGCTATCAGCTGATCTTCCTGACGAAGGATTCTCTTAGCGGTCTGTACTGCTCTTTCTGCATGACCGTTTCCTTGAGGATGGTGAGGACTAGACGTGATGTGTCTGAAGTCCAGCCGCTGTGCCAGCTCCCGGAATTCTGCACTGGAAAATTGGGGACCAATGTCTCTGGTCGTAGATGGTAGTTGTAGTATTTCCAGATACCGTGAAAACTTATATTAACCCCTCGTGGGGAAATTGTTTCTTTGCATTTGACCCATCCTAGTGTTAGGAGCAGTATGCTGCCATTTTGAACGGCGCCCGGGGAGCAGTGTGGGGAACGGTGCCTTGCTCAGGGACACCTCGGTAGCACTTGGTCTTGCCGGGACTTGAACTGGTGACCTTCCAGTTGCCAAGCCAAGTCCCTATCGACTTCGCCACCACCGCCCCTAGGTAAGGTAGCTGTGCTTGTTATGTTCACAGAGGTCGAGAGCGATTCTTTTCCACGGACGATCAGGCAGCGGTGTGGAAATAAGTGGCTCCTTTTGTTGAGCCCGCTTCTGCTCCTGGCAGCTCCTGCATATGTTGACAATGTTCTTAATGTCTACAGAGAGCCCCGGCCACCAAACTGATGCATTCACCCTTTCTCTGCATTTTGAGAGCCCCTGGTGTCCCTCATGTATTTTCTGCAAAATGTCTGCTCTCAGTGACCCCGGAACCACAATCCTGTTTCCTCGTATGACTAAGCCATCAGCTTCCGATAGCTCATTTTTCACTTTTGTGTAGTCCCTGATGTTCAGTGGAACATTACTACTGTATTCAGGCCATCCTGCCCGAATCAGCTTGATGACAGCCTGAAGCTCACTGTCGGCTGCTGTCTCTTTTCTGATATTCTCCATTCTCGTTGCAGATGCTGGGATGCCCTGTATCACTGTGGCTACATAGCATTAGGGCTGTGCATCTTCACTGGTCTCACGATTCGATTCAATTCGATATCCCGATGCATCACGATTCATACCAATGCGTTGCATCCTCAATTTTCTATATTACTGCACATGGCTTATTTTTCATCAATGCATACATGCAGTAAATACATATGAACTCTATTTTTATTATTTAGAAAGTGCTTCAGAAATCAAT
The DNA here is from genome assembly GCA_902827135.1 of Harpagifer antarcticus. NCBI lineage: Eukaryota > Metazoa > Chordata > Actinopteri > Perciformes > Harpagiferidae > Harpagifer > Harpagifer antarcticus. Next base: position 2,781,243 of record CADEHL010000909.1, read on the forward strand.
AACATAAATGTCTTGACATTAATTTATAAACCAAAATAAATGAATTGTATAGGTCTAGTCTCTAGTGAAATTGTTCCATCCTCAAAAACAAAAAAAGAATGCTTCTGCAGTCTAGCTGCAGCTTCAAGCAACGGCCTTCTGTTAAAGAAAGGACACTGAATGTCCTGAATGAGGCATCACACACAGGACTTGAGTCTGAACACAGCAGACAACAGGAGTATTTACAACAGCATAACAACTAAAATACTGCATGTGGGTGCACACTTACATTCTCTGTCTTACTGTTACATAAATCCCATGAATGTATGAGATTAAGTTAGCTTCATTATATCTCAGTGATTAAGTGAATAATAAAGTTTCTATCGGGTCACTATCAGCCTGTCACTCATTATTTTCAGGGAGGGGGCGGGGTTTGGAGGAACAGAGGAGACGGTGATTGCAGAAGCTTTTTTCCTCCTGCCTTCACTAACTTTACACACGTATATATCGTCTGAAAATTGCTAGAGGGCATTCATACTCTGCAATCCAAGACTTAATTAAATCCACCAAAAACCTGACATGATTGTAACGCGATTATTTTTGAAAAACATAAATCCCTGTGTCTCTGAGCCGCAGCGACACAGAGTTATTCAGAGCGGGTCCTTCTGCTGTTGGTTCTGGACTGGTGGTGTTGTGTTGGTGGATAAAGCAGACTGCTCCGTGTTTGGTGTTGCTGTGCCGCTGTCACGTCTGTTCCCTGATCTCTGCGTCACCGACCGATTTGATATTAAAGTGACAGGAAAAAAAACGTTATAGTAAAGCCGCGGCCGGAAAATCAGGAAGCTATAATCGATTATCTTCCGTCCCTGCATCGATACCGAATCGTCCATGTCCGCATCGCAATGCATCGTAGAAACGATTATTTTCAACACCCCTACATAGCATGCCACATCTTCTTGAGTGTCAGTCTCTTCCTTTGTATGTGTCTGTGGGCTTCGGGACAGTGTGTCGGCGACAACAAGGGTCTTCCCAGGCACATGCTCTGCTCAAGGTTTGTACCTCATGAGCCTCATTAGTAGACGCTGACATCTCAAGGGGACGTTATCTAGGCTTTGTTTGTTGATCAGTGGCACTAATGGTTTGTGGTCGGTCTCCAGCCTGAACTGATCCAAGCCACATAGATACTTGTCAAACTTCTCACAGGCCCATACGCTAGCCAAGCACTCCTTTTCTATCTGGGTGTAGCGTGTCTCCGCTTCTGTGAGACGCCTCGAACAGTAGGCTACTGGCTTCCACTCCTCTTCATGGAGCTGGAGGAGGACCCCCCCCAGGCCATAGCTACTGGCATCAGCAGACACCACTGTGGCTTTAGCCACATCATAGAAGACAAGAACAGGTGCTGTGGTCAGCATTGTCTTAATGTTCTCAAAAGCTGACTGCTGTGAGTGACCCCAGGTCTAGATGTTCCTGCTCTTCAGAAGCTCGTACTGTGGTTGACCTATTGTGGAAAGGTTTGGAACGTACCTACCCAGGTAGTTCACCATGCCCAGGACTCTTTTCAGCTCATGGACGTTTCCTGGTGGAGTCAGCTGATGTATGGCTTCAACTTTATCAGGGTCGGGCCTGACTCCTGACTGGTCGATGAGATGTCCCAGAAAGTGTAGCTGGCTTTGCCTGAGGGAGCATTTATCTTTATTAAGTTTAAAGCCTGCTGACTCAACACGCTGTAGTACCTTCTCGAGTCTGGCGTTGTGCTGTTCTGTCGATGTCCCATAGACCAGGATATCGTCCATGAAGACTTCAACGCCTTCCAGCCCCTACAGAGCATTTTCTGCTGGAAGATCTCAGGCGCACTGCAAATCCTGAAAGGTAACCTTTTGAAACAGTACCTGCCAAACGGTGTTATAAAGGATGTTAATTTACAGCTGACTGGGTGCAGTGGGATTTGCCAGAACCCACTTGCAGCGTCGAGAGAGGAAAACACAGTTGCACCACTTAGCTTTGCAGTTATTTCATCAGAGGTAGGTAAGATGTAGCGCTCTCTTTTTACTGACTCATTTAGTCTTTTCAGGTCCACACAGATCCTGGCTTTGCCTGTGGTTTTCTTTAGAACGGGCACCATAGGAGCACACCATTCAGTTGGCTGTGTTACCTTCTCGATGCAACAAGTCCTCCAACTCATACGACCAAATGGGTCGATTGTTCAAGCCCTTATGACCAAAATATGTCGTTTGTTCAAACGCTTAATACGACCTATAATTACGTTTTAAAGTTGTCGGCCTCTAGTGCTCCCGTTGAATGCAAACGTTACAGAGGGTTGTTTATTCACAAATAACCCTCTCTGTAAAATCCTAAATTGTAGGATAGTTTGGCCATTAAAACGCTTTATGATTAGATTTCTAGCGAGAAGTATATATTGTACTTTTAGAATCCACGTCCAGTCGATATGTAGGATCTATAGTTTGATAGATATTACGAAGATGATTTGAGGTTTCGTCAGGAGAACGTGTATATGCGGCAAGCTTCCATGTAAAGTTACGGGTTGAAAACAGTATTTCCGGTCTCGACGTTTTCATAATAAAACCAATGATCAAATGATTTAACAGTGATATCTGCAGTGCTCATCCACTAAAAAACATCAGTGTATCCTAGTTAATTATACGACATTAATTGGTTTAAATTGTGTACAATGCTTTTGTGTTTTTCCCATAGATTTTTCTCTTTCGATTCTTTTGAGGTTTTGATAGGCTAAAATCACGCCGCAATGCACGTCGGGATATGGTGTTTATATGATATGAAATCGGAAAACATTTTTAAAAAATAAAATACTTTATTCCGAGTGTTCTTGCTTTTCTCTTTGAATACGTGATGTGGACCATAAATATATCAACAATTAAACAACATCTTCCATTTCTTTTCACACAATAAGTCTCCTTGCAGTATCAACACTAATTCGGCTGACTTTTATATTTAATCCAATTAGTAGATAGTCTGTATTTACACCATAACGGTGCACAGCTGATAGAAAGGGACTTTTTTGTCGTTTTTAAAGATATTACTGATTTTCTGAACTACCTTTCCAACTCCTCATGCAGTTGACTGTTACAGGTCTATACAAGTTCATGGTACAATGCATAAGCTTCACATCGAGAGACTGAAACTGTATTTTCCTTTACCGTTCTGTTTTAATTTCACAATAAAGTGAATAGTCATATTATGTTTTATTAACTAGACCACTGGTTTTTTAAACCGCACCTCCTAGTGGTTAAAGCACGTTATTGAATTTAGTTGTTGAATAAGTTATATTTGATGAAAACATTTAAATATTAAGAGTAGCCTACATACAAAACAGGGGTCAATGATAGAAATATAGAATAGAAAACATCAAGAAGATACTGTATTGATCTCTACAATAAAACAGTTTAGTGCAGGACGTCCAAAGATATTAACAGGAGGATGTGCAAAACAGACAAACTGATAAGGCTGAATTGACTCAGGTGTAACTAAAGTCTGATTTAAGGGTTGTTTATATTTCACATCATTAATCAGAATCTGCAAAGTAACAAAAATAAATGTAGTAGAGTAAAAATACCAGGTTAACCTCTGAATTGTAGTGGAGTAGAACAAAGTAGTACATGCTGCTGTAACAAAAACATTTCCCAACTTGGGATCAATAAAGTATATCTTATCTTAAGATGATCGATGGCTACTGCCATATTTGCTAAATGTGCATCTGAACCTTGACAAGTGCATGTTTCAGGCTTATCAATGAACAACAGGAGGGGTCACAGACATAAGACCAGCTGTTAAATAAAGATCTTCTGACCTTAGCTGTCATGTGGGTACATTAATGCTGCCCATTATGGAGACAAGCAATTTTCACCCATGTATTAATTATATGTTTTAAATTTGATAACACCAATGTGTTTCGTATCCCCTAAACCTCCAGGGATGTACACAGTTTAATACTGGCAACTTCTAATTGTGGGAAATACGAAAACGTCTTTTAAAACTACAATTCCCAGTCGTGCCATAGAACATGTTGCGAAACACACAATAGCCAGCACGTGTAATTCTGGGGGGGGGGGGGGGGGGGGAGGGCTGGGCTGGACCCGTCCAAGTCCAGTTTTGGATAGTCTGGCGTGGTTCCATTCCATTTCAAAGAGCTGTTTGACACTCGGCGTAACCTTGTCGCACTGCCACTCCAACATCCAATCACAGAGCTTGAGGGCTAATCACGGGGTTTGTAAAGCAAGGAGGATGTTGTAGTCCCAAACGATAGCTGGGGATTCTGGGTAGTGTAGTGTCTTCGGAAACTCTGTAGTGTCTAAACTCCGAAAAAACTATTTGTTTCTCCGAATCGAAGGTTAAAAACACAAAAGCATTGTACACAATTTAAACCAATCAATATTGTGTAATTAACAAGGATAAACTGATGTTTTTTAGTGGATGAGTAATGGAGATATCACTGTGTAATCATTTGACAGTGTGGGGAATACTTCCGGTTTTATTATGAAAATTTCGAGACCGGAAATACTGTTTTCACCCACGCTAACTTTACATGGAAGCTGCCCCATATACAGTACACATTCTCCTGGCGAGACCTCAAATCATCTTCGTATATCTATCAAACTGTAGATCCTACACATCCACTGGACGTAGATTATAAAAGTACAATATACACTTCTCGCTAGAAATCTAATAAAAAAGCATTTTAATGGCCAAACTATTCCACAATTTAGGATTTTCCAGAGAGGGTTATTTGTGAATAAACGACAGGAGCATGTTGTTTCTTACGCGACCACTAGAGGTGCTACACTTTAAAACGTGACTCTGGGTCGTATTTAGCTGCTGAACAATGGTCGTTTTTTGTAGGAGGACAGGCTGTCTCGATGACACCGTTCTTCTCCATCCTCTGCAGTTCCTCTTTTACCATCTGTAACATTGGGAAGGGTACACAACGTGCTGTATGCACTGCATATGGTTGAGCCCCATCCTTTAATTTGATTTTAACAGCTTCAGTTTTTAGTGTGCCGTGCTCACCATAGGCTTGAAGGTGTTCACTGGTAGTGAATTTCACTTCATCAACACGCCTCACCAGGTTCATCTCCACTGACAGATCTCGGCTGAGTAGGTTATTGACACTCTGGCCACGGACTACATATGCTTCAAATAGGTAGTTATTTCCCTTGTAACTAACTGTAGCATTAAAGCGTCCCAGACACAACAGTTCACCTCCTGGGCTGTCTAATGGAATGTCAGCTGGTTTCAGTGTTTTGGTGGAGTGAGTGTGTGAAATGCACCCTCACATAAGACGCTGACATCAGCTCCTGTGTCAATTTTAAATTCCATTGGCGTAGAATCCACCTGGAGCTGTACTGTCCACTGCTCTTCCTCATCTGCACTGCACCTAAGAAATAATGGGTCTGCTCAGCCTGTACAGTCCCTGTGACCTCATTCACTGATCTAGTGCTGTTTCGGCACACTCTGGCCCAATGTCCTATTTTGTTGCACTTGTGGCATGTAGCTTTAGCTGCAGGACACCCCTCTTCCTTGCTATGCTGTGATTTCCCACATTTCCCCCCCATTTTCTGTCTTTTGACTTGCCTTGATGTTGTTGAGGTTTCCATTTGTTATTTTTTTCTTTGAATCTCACCTCCTGTACTGATCCCACTGTGTCTTCCTGCAGACTCACTTGTTCTGCGACCTCCTCTGACTGCCTGACGGTCCGTATCGTCAGTGCTAGTGTTAGGTCCGCCTAACACTAATATGTTTAAATCATGGATGTTTAAAGTTCATATTTGTCTAATATTAGTTTACTTTTAATTAATGAAGTAACCACAGTGACCGGAGTAAACTCTAAGGATTTAAATCTCTTTGATGAAAATCTAAGACATAACTGTTTCGACTCTCACATTGACGCACTCTAATTTCTTCAGGAATCTTACCAACTGCTGCTACTACAGCGAAACACTTTTTAACATAGAACTCAAAGCTATTAATGGCTTTTCATTAATACACTTTAATGCCCGTAGCCTTAATGCAAATAGTGACAAAATCAAACTATATCTTCAACTCATAAATAGATCTTTTGACATCATTGCAATCTCAGAGACCTGGCAAACTGACTCAAACACTGTTGACCATTTTTTACCCGATTATGTGGCTTTTCATATGAATCGCAAACTCCAAAGAGGTGGAGGGGTTTCACTGTTTGTTAAAAACACACTTTCTGTGAGATTGGTAGAAAGTCTTTCCCTCTGCTGCAACAACCTCCTTGATCTGTCACTGTAGACATTGAGCTAAAACAGAACAAACAAATACTCGTCTCATGCATGTATAAAAAGCCTGGAAGTAATCTTGAGGAATTTAATGAACAAGTAGAAAAAATGCTCAGACCTCATAGAATTACAAACCTTTATGTGTGTGGAGATTTCAACGTTAATTTATTAAAATACAACTCGCTCCAACAGGCGAGACACTTCATGGATATGTTTTCTTCTCTCGGGCTTCTCCCTCTAATAACCAAACCAACCAGGTTAACTAGCACTACTGAAACGTTAATTGATAACATTTTCACTAACGTCCTTGAAACGGAACATCATAGTGGGGCCCTCATCACTGATGTCAGTGGTCACCTGCCAATATTCACAATCTGCGGAAAAGAACCTGTAAATAACAAAGAACAAAAGAAATACATAACTAAGCAGACATTAAATGACAGTTCTCTAAATAAATTAAATATTAACTTAAAAAATGAAAAATGGCAAGAAGTATTTGAGATTCAAGATGTAAACAAATCCTATAATGAGTTTGTAAGGATTTTCATGCAAAACATGAACGAATGTTGTCCATATATTAAAATTAAGATTGGCAACAGGAATAATAATGACTCAAAACCCTGGTTCACTCGTGGACTGAAAAACGCTTGCTGTAAGAAAAATGCACTCTATAGGACACTTTTGAAAAGTAAAAGCACTGAAGATGAAAGTCGTTATAAATTGTATAAAAACAAATTGACTACAATCCTTAGAAACTGTGAAAAACGATATTTCTCTGAACAATTAGAAAATGACATAGGAGATATGAAAACCACTTGGAAGGTAATAAATAGCATAATTAAGAAGAAAATAACTGAAAATTCCAAACCGAAGGAAAAACCCCAACGGATGTTGCAAATAGCTTTAATGAGTTCTTTACTGAAATTGGCCCCAACCTGGCGAGTGACATCAGCCCAGCTTCATCTAAAGTGGATGATTTTCTGAAAAACTGCAACCAACAGAGTATGTTCCTGAACCCAATTACAGAAAATGAACTGCTTGATATTGTTAATGCTCAACACAGTAAACAGTCCAAAGATTATTTAGGACTTAATAATAATAATAATAATAGATTTAATTTGTTAGCGCTTTTACAGGTGCTCAAAGACGCTTTACAGATATAGTGAAGGGAAAAGGAAGGAACAACAAATAAATATATAGTAAACAATCACATATTAAAAGCCAGATTGAAGAGGTGAGTTTTTGTAAGTTTTTTGAAGGTGGTGAGGTCAGTGCAGTCTCTGATGGGTTGGGGGAGTGAGTTCCAGAGGGAGGGGGCAGCGACGGAGAAGGCTCTGTCCCCCCAGGTCCGGTGATTGGTGCGGGTGGGGATGGATAGGAGGTTGGCTTCTGATGAGCGGAGGCAGCGGGAAGGGGCGTGGTGGTGCAGCAAGTCTGTGAGGTAGGGGGGGGCCTGATTGTTGAGGGCTTTGTGGGTAATGAGGAGGACTTTGAAGTTGATTCTTTGACGGACGGGGAGCCAGTGGAGGTTCTGGAGGACGGGAGTGATGTGGTCTCGGGAGCGGGTGTGGGTGAGGAGGCGGGCAGCAGAGTTCTGGATATGTTGGAGTTTATTGATTAGGTTGGATGGTATGCCGTAGAGGATGCTATTGCAGTAGTCGAGTCGTGAAGTGATGAATGCATGAATCAGGGTTTCAGCAGCAGAGGAGGAGAGTGATGGGCGGAGACGGGGAATGTTTTTGAGGTGGAAAAAGGCGGTCCTGGTGATGTGATTTATGTGGTGGTTGAATTTGAGCTGACTGTCGAAGATGACTCCGAGGTTGCGGATGTGAGGGGGGGGGGAGATAGAGTGTGGCTGTCAATGGTGAAGTTGAAATTCTGGATGTCTTTGATACGGGACGGGGGGCCAATGATGATGATGTCTGATTTGGCACTGTTCAGTTGGAGATAGTTTGTTTGCATCCATGCTTTTATTTCTGAGAGACAGTTGGTGAGAGTGGAGTGTGTTGTGGGGCTGATGGTTTTTGTTGAGATATAAAGTTGGATGTCATCGGCGTAGCAGTGAAATTGAAGGTTGTGGCGACGAATTATTTTGCCAAGGGGGAGCATGTAGAGGATGAAGAGGAGGGGGCCAAGCACCGAACCCTGGGGGACACCTTGGGACAGAGGAGCAGTGGAGGAGGTGCAGTTGTTGATGTTGATGAACTGATGTCTGTCGGTGAGGTAGGATTTCAGCCAGGAGAGTGCAGTGTCGGTGATGTTGAGTGATGATTCGAGGAGGGACAGCAGGATGGCGTGGTTGATGGTGTCGAATGCTGCGGTGAGGTCGAGGAGGATGAGGATGTTGAGGTTGCCGGAGTCAGAGGAGAGGAGGAGGTCGTTTGTGATTTTGAGAAGAGCTGTTTCGGTGCTGTGTTTTGATCGGAAACCGGATTGAAATGGCTCAAAGAGATCATTGGAGCTGAGGTGGGCTTTAAGTTGTGAGGCAACGACACGTTCAAGTATTTTTGACAGAAAGGGGAGATTTGAGATGGGCCGGAAGTTGGACATGATGTCAGATGTGAGTCCAGGTCTTTTGAGAATGGGTGTGACAGCAGCCAGTTTGAGAGAGGGGGGAACTGATCCAGATCTGAGGGAGGAGTTAATGATGGTGGCGATGAGTTGGGAGATGGCAGGGAGGCTCTCTTTAACAAATTTGGAGGGCATTGGGTCAAGTGTGCAGGTGGAGTTAATTCCAATCATGAAGTCGGACAGTTGCATGGGGGTCACAGGGGAGAAGTGGGACAGGGGGTGTGAGGTGAAGGGGGGGGAGCCAGGAGGGAAGGTGGGGGGTGCTGATGAGGGTGTCAGATTGCTGTAAATGTTGCTGATTTTGGTTTGGAAAAATTAGAGGAAGGAGTTGCACTGTTCGGTGGTGAAGGATGAGGTGGCGTTGTCACAGGGTTTGAGAAGTTTGCTGATGGTGGAGAACAGACGCTTGGGATTGCTGGAGCCAGACTGAATGAGTTGTGAGTAGTAATTAGACCGGGCTGCTTTGAGTGCGTTACTGTACTGCTGGAGATAGTCTTTGTAGATTTGAAGATGGATTGTTAGTGTGGTTTTCTTGTGTTGGCGTTCAAGTTGACGTTTCCTTGATTTCATTTGGCGGAGTTCGGGGGTATACCAGGGGGCGGAGTGTATGAAAGAGACATTTTTTGTTTTTGTGGGGGCCAGTTCATTGAGACAGAAGGAGAGGGTGCTGTTATAATAGTCCACAAGTTCAGATGAGTTTTCAGAAAGTGTGGGGGGGGGGGGGGGGAGACAGACATCTTGCAGGTAATGGAGGCAGTGATTGCTGAAGGTGAGATGGATTTGAGATTTCTGTAGGTTATTGTGCATTTTTGCTTTAGGGCGGGGATGGGGATGTTGATGTCCATGATGATGGCCAGGTGATCAGAGATGTGGAGATTGAGGCTGGACAGATGATGGATGGTGAGACCAGTGGAGTAGACCAAGTCCAGGATGTGACCACGGCTGTGTGTTGGGAAGTTGATGTGTTGAGAGAAGTTGCAGCAGTGAAGGGTTTCCTTAAATTCAGAGGCATATTTGCAGGTCGGGTCGTCAACATGAATGTTAAAATCACCTAAGAGGAGAACAGATGGGGATATGGCAGAAAGCTGAGTGAGAATGTCAGAGAGGTCGGAGAGAAAGGAGGGGTTTGGCTTCGGGGGACGGTAGATGATGGCTGTGACCAGGGGAGTGGGACCAGATAGTTTAAAGATCAGGTGTTCAAATGAAGAAACATCAGGGATGGGGATTATGGTAGTTTCTATTTCCTTTCTGATAATAGCAGCTATACCACCACCCCGCCCTTGTGGGCGAGGTTTGTCAATGTATGTGAATCCTGCTGGGGTGATTTGATTTAAAGAAAAATAGTCCAGGGGTTTTTGCCATGTTTCGGTCAGATACAGAAAGTCCAGGTTATTGTCTTTAATTAATTCATTTAGAATGTGGCTTTTATTGTGGATGGAGCGTGTGTTGAGCAGGGCTGCTCTGAGGTGGCGTTGCATTGGGGGGGGTTGTGTGGACCGGGGGAGTGGAAGGAGATTGGTCAGATTCACGTGTTGTTTGTTGTGATGGCGTAGTGTGGGCGTGTGACAGGACCGAATGGACGTGATGGAGTGTGGAGACGTGGAATGAAATAAAAACTTACGGCCAGAGCCTCTGTGTGAAGGACGGCGTTTGCGGAGTATTTCATAATCTGCGAGGATGTCTATGCAGTCCGGACGCAGGCGGTTATTGAAGGAGTGGAGATCTGACAGGGAGTAGAGCGGCGGCATGATCCGGTGAAGTGGCGCTAGCACGGAGCTAGCCAATGCTGGGGACCCGGGCAGCAGAGACCAGGAGCCGGATGACCGTGGAAGAAGGAGCGGTGTGAGTCCAGATAAAATGCGAATTATAATCCACAGCATATCAGGAGAATAATTCCAGTGGTTTCCAGAGGAGAATCGTAGGAGGTGCTGACAGCCTGGTGCAGAGTGGGAGCCGGGTGACCAGCCCACTAGCTGGTTAGCTAGCTTGATAGCCGCCGGCTGTAGGCGGCAGGGAGAGACGATGTCAGCGGGGAAGCCGGCCTATCGCAGCGGGATGGGAAGACCCACACGAGCCGCGGAGTTAGGGTGGAGTTAGGGTGGAGTTGGGGTGGAGACAGAAATGTTATCTCAGCAGACCCCAGGGAGCCGAGGAGCCTGCTAGGTCCGACAATGCTAGCGGGCTAGCGGGCTAGCGGGCTAGGGACCGTTGAGCAGGAAAGAGCCAACAGGTAGGAGATGACAACACATTTATCTGTGTCGATTCGAGATAGAGATGCTGCTATTTTTTCTAATGACTGACGTCTAAAAAGCAGAGAGCCAGACAGGAGAGGTTCTGATCTGAACTAAATAACTATATTTGGGGCGGAGGAGCGGCGAACAAACAACGCCAGCACCCTCGGCGACCCGGGAATCCGGGAACTTAGTATGAATATTGTTAAACAAGTTGCACCAAACATTGTAGCCCCCCTAGTAAATATATGCAATAAATCGTTCCAACAAGGTATTTTTCCCAATGAAATGAAAATCGCGAAGGTGATTCCGGTTTTCAAATCTGGTGATAAATCGAGTTTTTTAATAATTATAGACCCATTTCTTTACAACCACAATTCTCAAAAATCCTGGAAAAACTCTTTAACAACCATCTGGAGTCATTCCTCAGCAAATGTAATATACTATGCCCCAGCCAATATGGATTTCAGAAAAATCACTCTTCTTCTTCAGCAGTAATTGAACTGGTTGAAGAAATTACCAACAACATTGAGAAAAAAATGATTACAGCTGGTATATTCATTGACCTTAAAAAGGCTTTTGATACTGTGAACCATACCATACTGCTACACAAATTAGAACATTATGGCATAAGGGGTCAAGCCAAAGAATGGGTCAAGAGTTATCTGATAAATAGGCTACAATATGTGGACATAGACGAGGCGAAATCAAACAATCTTCCTATAACATGTGGAGTCCCTCAAGGATCAATCTTAGGTCCAAAACTGTTCCTGATTTATATTAATGACATTATCAACACCTCAGACATGTTAACATTCATTCTGTTTGCCGTTGATACCACCATTCTCTGCTCCCATCATAATCTTGGTGATCTTGTTAAAATTGTTAATGCAGAATTAGAAATACTATGTAACTGGTTTGCAGTTAATAAATTATCCCTTAATGTGGCCAAAACAAATTACATGTTATTCAATACAAAGTCTAAGAGTAGAAATGACTATTATACGGATTTGCAATACTGAGATAGAGAAAGTTAGTGCATGTAAATTTTTAGGACTCATTGTTTATGAAAAACTCAACTGGAAGCACCATATAAATTATGTACAAACTAAACTGTCAAAAACAATAGGTATTTTGTATCGTACTAAGAACATTCTCGAGGAAAAAATACTCAGAACTCTTTATAACAGTCTATTTCTCCCTTACCTTTATTACTGCTCCGAAATATGGGGAAACACGTACGCAACAAATCTACAAAAAAGAATAACATCTCAAAAAAAGTATTACGAATAGTCTGTGGTGTTGGTAAATATGAACACACAACTCCCATATTTAAAAACTCAATCTATTCAAATGTGTTGATATAGTTTAAAGCTTAAAACAGTACTGATTATGCACAACATTTACCATAACAAAATGCCTACTAACATTCAAAAGCAGTTCCAAACCACAGTCAGGAAATACCCAACCAGGCATCCTAACTGGTTGTGTAGCAAGCCCTGTAGAACAACCATCAAATCACACAGCTTATCCATAATCGGAGTTAGAACGTGGAATGGACTTCACCCAGACCTTTCAAGTATTACTAGTCATCAACAATTCAAAACTAAAGTAAAAACAATTATATTTGCAGATTACTCCAGCTAACACATATTGGATATTCCCAGTATTATTTATATATGCATTTACTTTTTTCTTGCCCTAACTTTTATTTTATTTATTTAGTTCCAGTTTTCATTAGTTTTCTTTGTACTCCTTAATTTCTATACGTTTTTGACGAAATAAATGCCATTATTATATTGATGCTAATGATGATGCACGGGAGGGCTACTCCCCATAAGCTATGCTTCAGCCTACTAAGTTTGTTCATTTGTGTGTATGAATTATACATTTTTGTTTTTGTATGATTTTAGTAGAATAAATAAAAAAATTAAAATTAGAAGAAAAAAAAGTATGACGCTGCGCTGTCAGTACACTTGTCCCTGTTTGTGATTAGTCAATGTAGCTAACCCCGCCCCTTTCACGTGAACACGCCTAAGCTGGAGAGAGAAACCCTGGCTTGATTTACCAGTTGATAACCAGCGTCGTAGGACCGCTTAGCGAGATCTCGTTTGTTAGGGTTAGTTAAGATAACTCAAACATTTCCAGGGTCTGTTGAACTGACTTCGTAGCAGCGCTAATGTCAAAGACACAAACATTATATATTTATTTTACCAGGATGCAGTGACAAAAATATTTGGGAAGCCTTCCCTAGCCTACAGTACCCGCCGCCCCTGCTTACAACTATGCTTAAAACGAAAAGTAAACGTCCAGGTTTTTTTTTGTAATGGCAATTTTCAGACTGTGAGTCGCTTAGTGGTAGCTCATAAAGTCTTGATTCTTGTGGTTAAACTTCTCGCTCCGTATTTTGATGGTAGTGGTGCCGAATCTTGGATTTCGCATTCATTCGTCACTTCTTTTTCAGTTATTTTTTTATTTAATGTTTTTTTTTTAAATTGTGATGTCCTGTCTGTATACACATGCTTTAAAATGTATTTTTAAATTTTACATATTTGTCATATAATAATCAAAAAAAAAATACATATATATATATGTTTACAAATGTTACATAGTCTTTGTCAGTATATTTTTGCCACGTTATGCACCCCTTGCTATCTTACATAATAAAAGTCTCACAATCATGAAACTTGCTCCATTTATTGGTACTAGTCCTACAACCATACCCTAAAAAATGCTTGAGGGTGGGATTAATAAAAGCATCTTCTTTGAGGGGGTGAGAGAGGCGAAGTCCCGCCCTTCTACTTCCGCCCCAGGGACCTTATTTTGGAAAAATTATGTGTTGAAGTCAATGGAGAGAGAAAGATTATCTTTCGTTCCCGTTTGAATTGTGCCATGAATAAATTAATGTCTTTTATTTGGGGTTAAGTAGCCTATATTATCAGAATAAGTGAGAAATGAATTTAACTTCTGTTAGACAGCTATCATACTGAATACATATTTACTGTGAATGTATGTAACAATGTATGGCATATAGCTGTCTAACAGAAGTTAAATCCATTTCTCACTTATTCTGACAATATACTTAACCCCAAATAAAAGAACCCAATACAAAGAGTTGTTAAATAATAGTGAAGTCACGTTGTAATAACAATAACTCATCTCGCTCGCGTTTTCTTTTTGTGATTTGCCAAAAGCCACTGTGTCAACTGTCCTACTTGGGTTGCCGTCCGGAGTTGTCCAATATGGCGGACCATGCGCACTGCAGATCGGGTAGTGACAAGGGTTGCGGTCGGATAATCCAAAAATCAGCTCCTAAATTCTAACCCTATCTCCTATTCCTTGACCTCTGAGTGAAACGTCACGGGGTTAAGGGATAGTGGATAGGAGAATTCAAAAGGATTTAGGAGAAGAGACTGCGGTACTTTAGAGAATCCGACTGCACTTTCATTATCCAACGTGTTTATGATGCGCCAGCAGACATCATAAATGCTGCTGTGGGGAAACTATGGAAACTACCGTTTTCTATACAGCGGACTACAACATGGATGTTTAATAAGAACGACTACTGTAAACTCATCTAGAGACTCTGCACCGTGCTCTGATGCTGTTGTTTTATGCTTTATGAACGTGGACAACAGAGAAACATATTCTTCATGACCAAAGTTGGAATTTGAAATAAAAAAGGAAAGTGAAACTTATGCTCGTCACCCTCTCCCTCCGGCCCACATTAATACAAATGATCCCAGTATGATTGTATGAACTATGAAAACATCTTAAAATCAATACAGATGTATTTATTATAAACGTTAGTCCTTAACATCTATCACTGTGTACATCACCATTCAAACATCTTTTAAAAGTTGAACAAACCCCACACAGCTCAGTGAAACGTTGACTTTATTTAATCATTTCAGTCAAAACTAACGTTCATATTTCTCTTTTTGATTATAATACTGATGAACGTTCAGAACAAAGCACTTTGGCAACTTACCACCTACGTTTTAAAATGCTTAATAAGCACCGTAACGTTCATGATATCATTTCTCCGTCATAATCGGTTGTTTCCGTGAACGGCCGACTGTTGTGTGACGGCAAATGCTGTGGCTGCAAGGCATTGTGGGGCAGCATTTTCTCCTCTCCTTTCGTCAAGGGAGGTCCAGTGGTTCATAAACTAAAGGAGGTTATAAAGGAAGTTTGAAACCTCCTTTCCTATCATTCTAGAGAATTCGAACGGCACTTATCATGGCGGCCACTGAGGGACTTCCGGGTCATTTCACTTGGTTAGGAAGGTTCCTAAACTAAATGGACTATTGGAACGCAACCATGCATGCACCTCGCAGTAGCGCGTAAAGCGAAAACGCCCAGACATTTCAATGATTTGTACGGCAAAGTACGGTTTGGAAACGATATCATTTTATTTTTGGTTCATCAATGATGATAAATAATCTGAAGTCTATAGTTTATGAATATTAAGAGTCATTAATATTTTTATTTTAGGAGCGTTTCCTTGATATGATTGGTCTAAGTTTGCCAGGTTTATTTGAGTAATCTTTCATTATTTCTCAGGGCGAACACTGTTTTTAAGCATTACAGACAGCTTTAATAAACTGTTACCAAGGCACTTATATACTAATAAAGGACTGGCTTATATATAGCCAGTTGAGTAGCACTTGAAATGTTTGGCTCTATGATACCTGATGTACTTATATGATTCTGTTTTCTTCAAGGTTGTGTCTTCCTGGTCGAATGTACTTATTGTAAGTCGCTTTGGATAAAAGCGTCAGCTAAATGCAATGTAATGTAATGTTATTCTAAAATGAGGGTTTTTAAATGTGATGTAACATCAACTCTGTCAAATAAAGTATCTGCTGAGAACACCATTTGATTTGAAGTGTCCTTACCATAGGAACAAAGTTACTATGTGGATGCATTATTTGGCAACGCTGTTTTTTTATAGACAGAATTTAAACAATAATTGAATAAGAAAGTTTTGCCTACCTCTGTTGATTAACCATGTTAGAAACGATACCACTTCTTTTACCCCGGATTGTTTATCTACTGTAGGCTATATGCAATATTTCTCTGGCGATGCCAAACCGGTTCCAGGCATCTCCTTTTATATTTCTAGTGCAGTGAATTTAGGTTTTGTTTCCTAGAAACGATTATCTCGTTTCCAGTAAAGTGAAACTATGGTTGGTCTCCTCCTTTTCATAAAGAATGTGTCAGCGCATGTGTCGACGACCATGAATATTGACTGCTTCCGGGGCACACAGAAAATAAACGTTTAGCTTAATGCTACTTTGCCTGAAGCTAATGAAATGCACACATTTCCGGCGTGAGCAATGAGAAAAGGCATACGTTCTGTCATAAACTCGTATTTGTAAGGTAAGACCGCTCGGTACATGGGTAAACTACTCGGAGTGTTGACACCGTAAATAACACGGTTATCTAGCTTAGCTCACCCAATGCTGTTGGGCTCAGTAACGTTAGCTAGCTAATGTTTGTCTAGCAGGTCTAGTTCAAAAAGTGACCTCGTCTCGTTACTCCGAGGCTCAGTCACATAGTTAATGTATGAGATAAAAACGTTAGTTTTGTCATGGCAAACAAAAACATTAAAACACTCCTGAAAGACAAAAGACATGTGTGGGATTACCAATATACACTTCAAATTCAACCGGCTGCTGTTTAATAAACTAAAAACAACGTTTAGAATTTGCCCCAAGGTTTGCTCTGTAACCGAGTGTCACAAATGTGGCTAATGTTGGACGTCTTTGTACTGTAGTTTTCTTACCGGTTAAACAAAGTTAATGTTGTAATATATTTGATTAACGTTAGGGATATAATCCATTCCATTAACTGCCTTGTAATGTTAATAATCTCTTTCTATGCTACAGGTTACTTTTAGTTATGTACAATTTATGGTGTAGGCCTATATGTAACTAACGGTATTTTGATCATCAACTAACATTATCTGCTTGTTATGCACTCGATTAATCTGTTCTACAACATTTGAGATGTAATGGAATAAACCTTTTTATAATTGAAGAAAGAAAAAAGTGTAACATTGGGGAAGCTGGAATATGGTCATGTTGTTCAGAATACCTTTATTAGTCTCAGGTAGTCCTTTAATTCAGGATTACGGTACTTACTTTTAAAATATAATTGTCTGAAGAATGAATGCAGGATCTATGATGTAGAGATGAAACTATAAGTAAATGGATGGAAAATGAATCGGCATCTACCCTGTATGATAATCAATTCATATTTTGCTTAGTTTATTCATTGTGAGGATCTGCTGCTTTTCATTGTTTTATGGGATACTATAATGACTATCTTCGAATATTTACTGTTTGTCAGAGGTTGATTATGCCCTAGGGCTTTGGGAAAGACTTGATTATTGACTTGCATTTTGTGTGTGAGTGATTATTTAAAAAATGATATCAGAAGAGAATTAAAATACTTGTAAGTTACAGCCATATTAAGCCAATGTTTTGTTTGCTCGGAAATCTCATGACTAGTTTTCATCAAATGTATGTCCCCAGCTTTCCTGCTGCTGCCTACGCACACTGAGAAACATGAGCGATCCACGCACCCCAGGAATGTCCTCCGTCCCCCAGGCAGCCCCGGTGCACACTGACTCCACGTCTCCGGCAGTAGAGATGGACCCCGTGGAGTACACCCTGAGGAAGCGCCTCCCCCGGAAGCTCCCAAAGAGACGGAACGACGTCTACGTCAACATGAAGACTGATTTCCGGGCTCAGCTGGCACGCTGTCAGAAGCTGCTGGAAGGCGGGGCTCACAGGGAGATCTGTGTCCACGGCCTGGGCCTGGCCATCAACAGAGCCATCAACATCGCCCTCCAGCTGCAGGCCAGCAGCCAGGGGGTGCTGCAGCTGGCAGCCAACACCTCCACCGTGGAGCTGGTGGACGACCTGGAGCCTGAAGATCCAGACGAGGCCGGCGAGCACCTGACGCGTACACGCAACAACTCAGCCATTCACATCAAGGTTTTCTACCCTGACCCGCAGTGACCGGAGGAGAGGTGTGCTATTCGTTCCCTCATAAACCAGTAGAGAGATATAACACTGTTGTCTGTGTGTGGAGATATGTGAGGACAGCAGCAGAGGACTGCAGAGCGGAGCAGGATGCTCCGATTGGGACAACTTTAGTTGACTAAATACATTAAGCTCTTGTTGTCAATTGCAAATTGTTGTTGTTTTTTATTTACTTTGCATGTATTGAGGCAGCAATGGTGATTACCACCTCAATGTAATGTAATACTTAGATATAGCTGTGCCAAATGTACAAGTGTCTTTAATTCAATTCTTAATTAATTCTTCAAGGTCCAATTAAGGGTCTATAAAAGGGTTTACAGTTCCATGTCTTTATGTTTAAAAGATACAAATCCTGAGTGTAAAGTAGGTGTTGTTGCAGTTCATGTCACTAGATGTGAGTAGTCTATCTATTTAAATGTTATTGAACTGCAGGTGGTGTCCATGTTCAGAATGAATAGGTAAAGGACAGTTTTCATGTGAAATGTGTTGAAAGATAATATGACTTGCTGAATGTTATCTGGAACCCTCTGTGGGTCAGGATCAAATGAATGCCAGTCATTGAAAAACAATATTGTCAGTTCTGCTGCCCTGAAGATAAAGAATGAAATGGACAGACTTCCCCTTGTTGTGTTTCCAGCTATCTTTTCTTTATCCGAGAATTATATTTTGTATTTAAATAGCAAATAATACAGTTAGGGGACAAATCAACACAAACACAACAGGAAAGAAAACATGTACAAACATCCTCAAAAAACATCTTGCACTTGAACAAAGATTTAAAAATACGGAAGAAAACAAGGAAGAACACTTTACCGGTCTGAAAGAGATGAACATTAACTTTATGGAAGTTCCCAGCGCTAACTAATTGCTTGCATGTTTGTTGACGAATAAGAAATGGCGAAAAAACAGTGTTAACGTCAGATTCTGGAAAGCTATTTGCATTTGCAGCCTCACAGGATGTTACTTACCGGGCAGGCCGGCTATCGCTGTGGAGACTGACTGACTGTTGGTTAGGCAGCAACAACACACAGATCGTGACAACAGCTTCACAGTTCTCATGTAACCCTCCAGCCACCTTCTCACTGACCTCGAACAACTGTAACCTCTGCTCCCACTCTTTAGTCCTCTGTTCTGTGGAAAGGTACGGCAATGTGAATCTAACGGCTTGTTTTCTACAAACTATTTATAAAAACGAAGACAGCAGCGTGCTATTGCAAATTATGTCAACAAACCGCTTTGCAATATTGTACAGTGTTACACAAGAGGACATGGCAATACTACAATCTTTAAGATCCAACGCTAAAAAAGACAAGTTAAAAAGTAGAAAATCTGTATAAATAGTATTCGCACAACTTTAACATATGTATAAAAATATTCATTACAAACAAATCCACAAGGAGGGACTAATGTGAGGCAAAGTAGAAACATGTTGAAGGATTTGGGGCAGGGCCTCGTTCATTTTGGCCATGGTTATGGAAATGGCTGCTCTTTTGTAACCTCCGTCCTCCAATATTTACTATGTGTTTCACTCCAATTGACTGTAAAAGGTGAGAGTAGCGGTAACACACACACAGGGAACATACACACTAGGTCTCAACTCACACACACAAAGTGCAAGATAGTGCCAGTAGAACAGCTTGGAGCAGTGCTTCCCAAAGGCCTCGTTTTGGTCAGTGTGTGCTTCAACATGTCACTGTTTCACATCTACTTTCCACGGTGCAATCATCTCCTGTCCATCCAAAGCCTTGCTGGGACTGTCCTCTCCTTCCAGCTTGGTCCCCGTGTGCGAGGACGGCTGCATCTTTCTCTCATTCCACTCTTGGCTCCAGCAGCCAGCGTGCGGGTCAACAGTGTCAAGTCCCTCTTCTTGCCTTCGTAAACACAAATGAGCTTCGCCTGGAGAGATCAGCTGACGTCTTGCTGGCAGGCCTGTGCATCCATGAGAAGGAGGCGCACCTTGCCACGCAGGAAGTTGACGTGAACTTGAAGCAAATCTGTTGCCGAGGACACCCTCCATGTTCCTTCAAGCTCTGCTGCACTTGCTGGTGGGGTATACTCCTAAAAGACGACAAAAAAAAACACATTGCTCTTGTTCTTATTTCGAAAACATCATAAGCCTGTGCTACAACATGCTACATATCCCCTTGTAGGAGTACGCCGTTTACTTTAAGCCCCAAACAAAACTACTCGTCAATCACTCGCATTGGTCTTGTCTTGGTCATTTTTGTGGGGGATATTAGTCATGTTTTTCCAAGAATCAAGAACTCTATTTCCTGATCCTGATAGTTAAACTTTTAACTTTTAAACTTTTGAGCCCAGACACAGACAGCTCATTCAGTTTGAGTTTGCCTCCCCACAAGGCCTTTGCTTGGATCTGAATCATTCCAAAGGCTGCGTTGCCACAACATCATCAATCTAAGAAAGAGCTTATACAGCAGCATTATGGTCCCATGACACGCATCCGTTTCTCTATTAAGAGAGAAAACGTAATTCCCATATTCCAAGAAACTCTACTTGAGCTCGCGTATGATCACTAAATAGAACAATTAATCACATTGGATTTAAGAACCACGGCCTCTTACATTGAAAGAGTTTATACAGAACAGTCTTATTTAAGAGTTTGCTTGATGACTACATACAATGGAAGTATACGGTGACCTATAATACACCTGCAGAGGTAACTGCTTTTATTCTGAAGAGTTAAACATATTACTGATGCAGAGATCCAGCCCTTTTTAAATCACATTTCGGCTCTTCACTTTAGTAAGATGATGCATCCTGCTGGGACTCACCTGGATGTTGAGGCTGTGCAGCACAGCATTGATGCTGAGCAGGTTTCTGATGGAGTTATCTAAGTGGCTGTGCAGACCTGTGTTGGTGACTGAGGTCCTTAGCAACCCCAGGGCCTGTTGTAAGAGCCACAAGCCCGACTGCACCTCGTGGGCTTGATCTAATCCCTTGCAAAAATAAGAAAGACGCACAAGTTTAAGAGTCTATGGAAGCAGTACGGGTTGTCAGTATTTTTCTAGGAGGATTTTTGTGATGAAATGACATCCAGTGTCTATGAATTTGTATTATAGCTGTTTGCTGTTTGAGCTTTCAACTGTGTTCAGAGGTTACTTACATTTTTCTTCTCCCATACATCAAAGTCGACTGTGGTTTGGGGAACAGAGACAGATTCTGACAGGCTGCATCCTTCTCTGCACGACTTCTAAGACAACAAGAAAGTGGTAATGTTAGGCTACTTTATCCAAAGGTGCATACGCATTCGCGGACTGCAACATCTCTGCAGCAATCTTCATCTGCTTATGGATCTCACCATAGCAACTTCTGCGTCTCGTGCTTCTTTGATGAAATGGTCCAGGACCCTCAGGTCACAGATTGGCCTCAGCGGGGACGATAGGCCAGGCCTGGTCCACTCCATCACTAACAACAGCAAGGTGAGCAGTCCTGCCAGAACACACACACAAATACAGTCACATAAAAGTTGCAGAACAATCAAGACAGAATGGGAAGCTAGAAGGGCACCGATATCATTTTATATAGTCTGTTTTTTTCTTGAATATGCTCGTCGTGTTTTTAAACTCCATTGTTGTACGCCGGGTCATGAGACTGCAGGGTCGTGTTCACATAGAAATTGAAAGGAAAAGTTGAGTCAAAAAATCACAGACAAAAGCTCCAGACTCCAAAGATCTTAATAGTTTTAAAATTGAGATTTTTCTCCAGGAAGTGAGCGCCAAACTAACCTGAAGCGTCAGTAGTGGATTTATAATAACATAAAAAAAGATGAATGGGTCGCTCAGCTCAACTTCCCGATATAAACCTGTGACTTCTCTGGATCTCTTAAAGTACAGTAGAAGCAGGAAAAAAGGCAAAAACCAAATCATGACAGTGCAGAAACGAATGCTTCTATAACCCTTATTTAAAACAGATCGTTTTTTGTATCTAACTTTTAACATACAGAGAGAGTACTGAGCTCTGGACTCTGAGGAGAGACTTGGCAGTGCTTCTACTGTTGCGGGTCATGTTGCACCCTGCCTCGTTCTGTGTGCAGCATGCTGAATGCACTCTTTGACATCAGCCTGGATGTGTGACGCAGAATGATGATAACAAATACAGATGATCTTCCTGGACAGAGACAATCTGGTACTGTTCCCAGAAGTCACTCACAGATATATTCAATGCATTACTGGTAGTACATTTGTTGCCGTTCTATAAGAGATCAATAGTATAATCAGCGTAACCTCCATGGCCACTGTTCATATCGTCATGGAGCACACTGTCGATCAGTCTGATCCACAAAAACTGCACATCTGATGCATTCAAACCCCGTAAACTTTATGTATATAGGGGGAGTTACGTCACAGTGTCACATGACTTCGCAAGCTACTCATTAGTGTATTAGTAATACCGCATCCATACCATATATCACAAATGTTTTTTAATCCCTGCAGATTTGTAGTCTAGTAGAGATTAATAAACCTTCATAACATGCACATAAAAAGTGTCTTAAAGAGATTACTATTTGGGATTGTTTACAAAGCAATGGGAATAAATCCACACGCAGCCTGTTTGCAGCTACTTTAAACTTGAATTAAATCTGTGTGACTCAGTTTGAGGATTGAGGATTAACGCTGACCTCCGCCATCGCCTACGTGAGAATTCATCAATCTAAACTGTGAACACACACCCACGTGCGCTCCCTCTCTGCATTCTGGGGGAGTTTACGGTCTAGGACTGTGGCCAAACTTGAAGTTATCACCTCTGCCTCCCATCATCAGCTGCCAAAAACCATGATGCTATTCAAAATTGGCAGCGGCAGTCAAGTGGCAGTGCTTTGGAGAGTGGCAAGCTTCACTCTGGGTTTGTGTCAGTTGTTTTGGAAAGATGACAGGATGCTCATGTGAGCTGATGCCTGACACGTTCTATTTTAACTCATTCATGTCAAACAGGTGCACAGGCATAGTTCAGCAATTGAAACCAACTGGATGCGGCACTAATGGATACATGCCTGACAGCTGATTAGTCATTCTATTTAAAGTGTATCTCAGGAATGGGATGGTTGCCTTTGAATGCTTTGCGCGCTCCTTTCTATTTTGAATGTGTCTTCCCGAGGACAAAGTGCAGAGGCATAAATAATTAGATATCAGATGTCACATGTGACATTACTTCCTGACCAGCTCCTCAAAACACAATCTAACTGTGGTGATTAAAAAGAACCCTGAAGCATGCAGAAATAGGACTTAACATCAATCGCAGGACAACTTTGAGGAAAACAGGCATTTCCAAGAAACCCAGACCTCCGGAGCTTTTAAAGAGTCTCAAAATTAACTCGAACACGTATACATAATAGCTTCAGCATATAGCAATAACGTGTTGACGAGTTCTAAAATGCGCAGCATATAAATGAATGCAGAACAATGCACACAAAGTCACGCACAACACTATAATATGTCATGCGCTCTTACCTCTACCCGTTTTCTGCAACATTCGCAAACAGGTGGCGCATCTTTTAAAAACATCGTGTGTTTAAATATATATGCAGAAGCTTAAACTCAAGTTAAAGGCACCAGGCAAATCCAGTAAATCATACAACCAAGTCCGCGGGTCCCAGCGCTAGTCCGACTGACGTGTAGGTCCGAGCCAAGAACATGTGCGCTGCCTCTTAGAGCAGTCACCCAGCACACTTTGCTCACTGTCTTGCTTTGTCAAAAACTTTTATTTGCCTCTCCTAAGGATAGAGTTCCCGTTATTACGAGGACGCGCCTTTTTACGCACCAAAGTGAGCGATAAAACATTAACCCGTGAATGCAGTCTGGCTCTGCGTAAAGCGTGAAAATAGACTACTAAAGCCGGTGTCCTGAGGTAAAAAAAAATCATGTCCATAACTCACTGGGAAACTCCATAGGATCACAGGGTCCTCGCGGTTTGGCCCATAAGTCCGTCTATTGCCCACTAATTGCAAACGAAGCTCTTTTGTGGATCTCATGCACTTATCCGGTAGGTGTTTCTAAAAACTGATCCTGTTTGATTTTGTATTGATGACTTTGAAAATAAGTTGCATTGTTTTCTTTGACAATCTAAACTACCTCCTCCCTTAAGGCATAATTGTTTTCTTTCATTGTTATCCAGGCAATCCCTGTTTATAAAACGTTTGGCCTAAGTAATGTCTCAAGAAAATACGTGCGGAGACTTCCCATCCATTGTTCCGATGATATTCAGAAACAGTGACCTGGTATACTTTCAAAAACACTGATAGTGTCAATATTGAAATGATATCATATGCCAAAATCATTACGTTTTTCCTACGTTTTTAGGAATACTCTCATGCACATTCAGTGTACAAATGATGCCTTAGAAATCAAGGTTTGACACATATCAACATTTTAATAATCTGACATTGGAATTTGAGATTTATAATGTAGGCTACAGTTATTTCAGGTGATCAGCCGCAAGTATATTATTACAGCACCCTCTCATCCCTTTCCCACAGTGGCACATGTCACTGTTTCCAGCTTGTGATCATCCAAACTCTCCAGAGTCGTTATTGGAATAAAGGCATAGATAGATGAGCTAACAGCATGTGCTCTTATAAAGTAGAAGAAGTAGATGTATGCTGGAATTACAGCAATGGAAATGTATGTTAAGCTACTGCTACTCAGAGACAGGCGTGTTGCAACTAAGGATGAAATACGGAACAATAGCAAGTGGGGTAATACAGAATTAAGAACTGTTTGAAAGATTTTAATTTCCAATCTATTCAATATTATACATGAACATCATACAAGTCCAGGGGCAGACATACAAAGCAACAAGACGATTCATACAGTAAATAAACAAAAAAAAGGGAAGACAAATACATTTTGATTCCTTCAGATTAAATGTTTTTAAAATATCAAATTAGTTTTGATTGCCTTCTTATTCCTAATGTTTTTTATAATGCTAATATATTGTAAATTCTTGATAGAAATGTAAAACATTTGGTTTGGAGTCAGCCCATTTCTTCTTATGGATATGAAATGTCCTTAAAATACAATTAACTGCTCAAAAAAAGAGGACATCTGCATCCATACTATCATCCCTGAAGTACATAAGAATGTCTTCGTCCTGGAGTTGAACCTTTTGTCCTGTCTTAACTGTATTATTGAGCAAAATATGTTTTCCAATTAACCAAATTTGTTTCCACTTGATGTTTCCATAAAGTGAAGCCTAGAAGAATCTTCCTCTGGGCAGCAGTCGTATCATAATGTGAGGTAGGCAAAGTCAGTGTGTGGCCTCATGCCTGGGGAGGCAGGGGATTGGACAATAGTTAACTATGCTTGATTGCCTGCACCTTTTGTTGAGCTAGCATGGAGCTCCAGCAGCAGGGACACAAGTTTGAGCAGTTTTGTGTGAAGTTCTTTGTGTCCCTTAACAAAACGTAAGTCCATTTTACTTATAAGAGTTCTTACTTACTTATATATAGAATTATGTTGGTTAAAAGCAACGTAGTGTAACAATTGTACCTTCAAATGACAGCTTGGAACTAATTCCCACTGTCTAGTCTGGCGTACTAGTCCAGTGAAGCAGTTATCCCCACAATGTGCCACATTTAGAAAGTGATGGTGTACCCCATAAGACCCCTCGGGATACTTCTTCCCTGTTACAACGTGTATTCAAATCATCATACAAAGCATTGGGGCTGTGATGCTGCCGGAAGAACTGTCAAAAGCCTGGAAAGGGAGGGAAACTTATGACCTTGCCCTGCATCAGCGCAGAGCCGAATTGGACCAGGGGGATGAAGTTGAGCCCCTTTATGCCCTGGCTCGAGGGCTCCCAGCACCCTCACAGCAATGATCTGAACTACACACCTCTAGACTGCATCTGTTATGCTTGTATCGCTATTGCAGTGACAAAAAGAGCAGCAACGACTAATCTGTGCCAGCTTTTTCAAAGAAATTCTGCAGCATGGATGTTAGACATATCCATTGCAACGTTCTGTGGATATTATGTCATCAAATGAAGCCAATAGACTTATGATCAATATAGGTGCCAGGGTGGTATTTGAGGGGCATTGCTTGGACTGAAGTTTTGATATATCATTCCATAAAAGTTAACAATATGTAAATACAATTTAAATGTTAATTTCCCTACATGTCACATTGCAAGTCTACTGGGTCTCAAGCCAGATGACAATGTTGTAAGGACTGCCGATCGGCTCTGGACATTGGGCTGTTTAGCCACAAAAAGAATTGTCCTACTAAATTGGAAGGAACGCAAAACAGCCTGCTTCACTAGGGACTCATGGCTGAGGGAGTATCTGGACCTGCTGAACATGGAGCGTGCAGCTTCTCTGCTGGGGGATTTTGAGGCGAGACAGGAGGATTACGGTTTCACTGTCCGCAGCTCTCATCTGACCCTGTCAATATGGCATTTCCTGTGTATATCTTGTTTAGTTGCTTGTTGTTGCGTGTTTTGTGTTTTTTCTGTTATCTGGTACAATATCTTATAACTGAAAAAAATCTATATATAAAAGAAAAAAAAACAATATGTCTAATGTAAATTGAACAGGACTGGTTTTCAGTTCAATGCGCATATGATGTCATACGGCTATTCTATTGTCTGCACTTAAAGCAGGCGTGTTTAAGTCAATGTCCTCACCCTGACCTTTCACGGCCTCTTCGGAGCCAGAGTCAAGGAAATAAATGGAAATAAATGGAGATGCCCTATGTGTGTCACAGAGGAGGGGGGAGGGGTCTTCCAGGGGCCACACGAGGCTTCCATCAAACAGGAAAGATGTTTCCATATGCATTATCAGGAGCTAACATGCACTGTCAAGTGACCCACACATACTTGGAAACACTGATAAAAGTTAGGAAGCCCACACGCTCCCATGTTTACTATTGCAACAATGTAAGGTGCATGTACTGTAAGGCATGCACACATGCATGTTTACACATGGTCACACTTTTATGTAATGGAGAGGGTCAATTAAAACATAATGAAAAAAAAATGTTATTTTCTGAATAGTAGCTACAGTATATTGTATCTGATGTAAATATGAACGGTAAAGCTTGTAATAATTTATTTGCAGGATTATTTAAGTTACATTGCAAAGAAGACTGAAAAAAATCCCTAATATTTCTGGATCTGTACTTTTTGCAGGTATTTAAATATCTCTGACATATTCTACTCCTTCTTTACACCTTACCCCTGCTGATGAGTCAGCTTTAATACTACATGGTCACCGCTGCTAAACTGAGGACAATGTTGACAAATTGTTGCACTGTTTGCTCAAAGGGCTGTTTGCTTGTGTCTGAGCCAACAGGGGAGAGGAGAGGAGAGCGAGACGAGGTACGTGCTGTGAGCCATGCTCCGTGGTCACGACAGGGGATTGGGGTGGAGGTGAGGGATGTGTGAATGCGGGGGCAGGGGAATCCAGTCATACTGACTCCTTGTTTGGAATGGGACACAGTTATTGAATTCAGGATGATTTAAAAGAGATGGGGTAATGTAAAGGGATGTTTCCCTGACTGCCAGAGGTAACAACCTAAAGAGGGCAGGGGGGGCTTTAATGTACTATATAAAAGGCTTTCTAAGTGCACAGCTGTTACAATGGATTGTGTGTGTGTGTTACTTACTTTCTCATCCAGGTTTTGGGCTCGTGCCAGCTGGGTCTACTCCTCTGGCGCGACACAAGACAGGAAGCTGACATAAAAGAATGGGACTGTCTGTGAGGGACACAGGAGCCAAGACAAGAGTCAGGACGGTAGACACCGACGAGGTCGGAAGTTATTGTTTCAGCTTTCAGGCTTCCATGGTGACAAGAATCTTATCCCTCAATCGACCACATTGTGATTCCATGGTGAAGGCAACAAGTGTGGAGAACAATCCCCAACAGGAACCTCATCACTGGAGTTTCTCCCCAATCAAACACTGTCATTTGGCCGATGAGTAAAGTATTTAACCCCCGTTATACTCCATTGGGGCTACTAAGTGGCCAACAATTTAACACTGAAAAAACTTTCTTTAAAACTACAAATTTTACGTTGAATATGAATCTTTAACTTTCATTTGTATTCAGTACCATGTTGTTATACATATTTACAATGAAGATTATCCCCTCAGATATTCATTTGAACTTTCTCTTACTTTTTCTGGTTAGGTTATTTACACATAATTTGATAACTGTTTTAACCTTAAGAGGTCATCTTAATCTGGTGTATGTGTATTTACTCCTTTTTAATTTAACCCACCTTGTTGTTTGTCCCTACAGCATCAGCTCCAACTCCCTGCTGCACTGTGAACAAAGCATATATCTCATTAGGTATGTCTTCAACTTAAAATAAGAGGCTGCACTTAATTAAACCACACATTATTAAACAATGATGTAGCTCTGCCTCCCCTCCTATTTGATATGTTAGACAGGGGTCGGCAACCCCTGGCACGCGTGCCAGCATTGGAAGGAAGCCATGCACGCAGCGCAGCCCCGCTCTCTTTAACTCCAGGTGACTTTCTGCTGCTTTCCTCCGTGGTGCTGATCGTTTCACCACGGAGGAAAGCACTTCACTAACTGCAGTTCCCATAAGGAGCTGTACAAATGCCGCAGTTTTTGCGTGGCTGTGTCTTTAGTTGAAAGCCCAGTGGCGATCTGCTCATCTCTCATCGAAATAATATGCTACAAAGGGGCGGACTGGCCATCTGTGTGTTGAACTTTCCTGTCGGCTCCCAGACCGTAGTCGAGGAGGGCAGAAGCAACAAGCTTCAGGTTCAATAACCCACTTTAGCTTCAATGACTGGAGAGAGGCGAGCTCTTCTTGGGAGGCCGTTGCATTTATTTAGCTGTTCTTCTGTTTCTGATAATTCTCGATCGTTCCCTGTAGGAATGTGCATGGTAACCTGATCTCAGATGCTTATCAATTGCTCAATAAAAAAGACGGGACTTCTGCCTAGAGCAGGGACGCTCTGGGATCATTTTAAAGCTCTGGCTCGTCACATGTGAGCGCTAAGGCGTCTTTTTCCCAGCGCTGTCACCTAGAAATGTTTTGTCTTATTTGTTTTGCGGAACATGTTAAAGGAAAGACACGTGACTGTAACCGTGGATTGTGTTCAGTGCCAGTAATCTAATTCAAATCACTATATTTGTATTGGAGATGGTTTGGGTTGTTGACGGGAAACTAAACCAAGGACTTTAGAGTCAACAAGAGCACTGTGGTTTAGGGTTAGGCACAGTTGCAGTTTTTTCGCACGTTGTTTAAATAAACTCTGTATCGAGGTTCAAGTGTCACAATCTCTCTATCACTCATCTCCAGCTACTTTCCTTGCTTAATATATGATTGGATTGTTCTCTTTTTGCCATTCTCCCTCGCTTCATCGTTGTGACATTAATTCTCATTTAACTGTTTCGATATTTAACCAGGACCCTCATTAAGGATCTCTCCTGAATGTTGTCCAAGTGTTTTCAGTACCTAAACATAGCCACACAAATTGTAATCATGCTTTTTATGTATACTGGGATTAAATGTGTTGTGAAATCATTTTTACATACATATGTTACAAAAGTGGCATGTCCTGTAGATGATGTGCCTCGATAATCTGGGAAGGTCTTCCCGTTGGAACCCTGTCTATTTGAGAGTGGCTCCAACTAAGTCAGATATCAGACATTATCCAATGTGTCTTGCCAAGACAAATACTTGCATCACACAGTGTGTAACATTTGGACAGCTACATGTGGTGAGGGGGTGTGAGGCCTTTTAAATATGATACACTACTTATCAATAACAATTTAAATTGGCCACTA